>CM016724.1:22229938-22829938 GCA_005771605.1 Scutellaria baicalensis
TAAGAGTATGATATCACTTGAACTATAAGGTTCGTGGTTTATGATTACGTATCCGAAAAGTCTTGAAAATGTGAGAATGATACATCTATATTTTGGGTGATCATACTGTGACTAAGACAAGAAGTTAGATAGAATCAATCACTAAGTGGCCAACCAAATTACGCCACGTCATCATGTAATAATGTCAAGTAATTAGCTTGTTACTCGTGTGAAGTAAATATTAAATATGGCAAGAGCTTATTTTCTACAACAAATTAACTCTTTAAGCACACCACA
Organism: Scutellaria baicalensis; assembly: GCA_005771605.1. Classification (NCBI taxonomy): domain Eukaryota; kingdom Viridiplantae; phylum Streptophyta; class Magnoliopsida; order Lamiales; family Lamiaceae; genus Scutellaria; species Scutellaria baicalensis. The sequence goes on from CM016724.1 coordinate 22,230,215, forward strand.
ATCTCAACTAATCAAGGGTTTAATCTCACACACATATTGTAAAAGTGTAATTATTATTTAATAAATCAAAATTAATAGTGAATTTATCGTTTTTAGATTAAGCTAATATAATACATAAAGTTTAAGATTAATATATATATATTGATTTTTGTATATGATCAAATAGAGGTTATGTTTAACTTGTAGAATTATTTCGATCCAAATTAATTAACTATGATTAGGGTTTAGTCTTAGCTCTAGCCTTTCTGTCACTCTCACTCACTCTACAAAGAATCTAATTTGGATCCTATATAAAAATTAATTACACAATTAGTCCTAACATGCTTAATTAGCCTAACCCTAAACCAAAGGGCACATCTTAATAACACTTAATTCCATAGTCCTAATTCCTTTGTCTTAATTGAGATATGAGAATTCATATCATGTCCTTTTTGTCTTCATTTATTGAAACAATTATATATCCTAAATTATGTGTTAATAGCATATTATACTTAAATAATTGTTGAGCCTAGATTAGAAAGAGAAATCCAGGTTTGGTGCGACGTACAACTCCTACTGCGGCAATGTAGCCCAACTTGTTAAGCAGGGCTTGTACCTTGCCACATTACTTCTACTACTTAGGCCACTAATTACTAGTCTAATAATAACACTATGTGATAATATTCCTATATATTAGATTTTAATGTGCATCACAAGGACATTATAAATCACACTAATATATACAACTCCATCATTTAATGCAATTCTAAGTTATTTTTAGTGAAATAATTATATATATATATATATATATATATATATATATATTTCTCACATGTCTCACACTGAACTAACTAATTACTTTAATGTTTAAATCGTTTATTGTATCTTATCTATTAGTATTAAGAAAATAATGAAGACATACATAGGGCATTAAAATAGACTAATTAACTTCATTATTAGGCCATCAATTAAAACCACTCACTTTCCTCTAATGATGCCTATATCAATGTTTCACACAACACAAGTAGTCCAACATTTTCTTAAATCTCAACAAAAAAATTTGAATGCAATAGAAATTATATATGATTGCAACAATTTATTGCAAAAATTATAAGGAAATATTGTAAATATGTGTATATGATGTTACATAGAGCAATATTTTCTCTTGGAAGCTAAGTTTAGTTCATGTTTGGATTCACTTGTCTCACACTCAAAGTTTATCCATGATAACTATACTATGATATGATGAAGCCTTTGAGCACTTTTGCCTTTCTACCAAACATTAATGGACAAATATTTAAACAATTAGAACAAATTACTTCACCTATATATATATATATATATGCTTCTTTTATGGGCATGTGGCAACCATTTCACTTCACTATCCAACAAACTATTATTTTGTCCTTTTGTTTCTTTACTCTTCAACTCCTACTCCCTATCTTCATTATATACATATATTATTCAAAATTATAGTGTATTAATTAATGATGGGAATTGAGAGTATTTGATTCTATAATTCAATATTCATGCATTTAAGTTATATTTCAAAAGCTTGAGCACAATTTTAAGTTATTATGTGCTGTATTATTATAATCGCAAAAACTCACGTGAGACCGTCTCACGGATAGTTACTGTGAGACGGAACCCCATTACCCAAAAATAACATGTGCATTGTAAGGTTTTGATCGTGAGTAACTGAGTTATGGGTTAACCCGTCTCACATAATATAATAAAAATTTGTGAGACGGTCTCATAAGAGACTTACTCTATTATAATTTACTGGCTTTTATTTTCAACTCATATTTTAAATAGTTCTATAATTAGAAATCAAATTAATTCCAACCATGCAAATTTTTTCCCTCAAAATTCCTCTCAAATTAACTTCATGTAACCAAATATAATTTGTAACTAAATAAAATTACATTTTTGAGGAATTTCTAGACAATGATATATAGCCAAACAAGAGAAATAAAAAGGAAAATGATTGGAGTAGAAAATAACCATATAATATAATATTGTGGTTTAATGAAGAATATATTTTTATGGTGCATGCCTACTTATTCATGCGAATCAGGGGAAAGTATTCTTAATTAGACAAAAAATAAATTTTAAGATTCAATTTATATATTATTGCAATTAATTCTAAATTAAAGGGTAACAAAAATATATAATTATACTCCACCGTCCCACTTAAAATATATGAACTTTATTTTAGTGCTTTTTATTTAAACTTAGATATAAAAAAGTGTAACCTTTATCATGAAATTGTTAAATGAATCTAATTTTATAAATTGAGTTAGTTTATAATCTACAAAACAAAAGTTTACTTGTTTTGAATTCGGATCGTGGACAATGTAACTTCATTTCACACAAATATATTTGTGTGACGATTTCATAATATTTTATAAAATATATATGAATTGGAATATTTATATTCTAAAGCACACTGATCATTACAACAAAGATAGTATATAATAAGGATCCGTGACAAACAGAATAATGAGGATTTTGTCTTGTAATGAAATTGGATTAGATCGACTTAATGAGACAATTAGCTTTTTTGTTTTGTTTTTTTGGTGGTCCTTAATAATAATAATAATAATAATAATAATAATAATAATAATAATAATAATAATAATAATTATAATAATAATAATTATTATTATTATTTTATTATATTTTATTTTGGCTTGTGATGCCCATGTTTCCACCCCTTTCTATGAGCTAGCTATGTTGATTTTTTTTGGTTATAAAGTCCTGTTTTATTTTATTATTAAATATAAATTAATTTTAATAAATGAATTTGATGAGAGATGACTTGCCACATTAATTATCAGGTTAGAGAATAAAATTCATGAATTCAATGATATACTTTATAATATACATTGCTTTCCCAGTCTTATTATATGCCAAATGTAAATCGAGGGATGTGTCTAAGTGACAGACAACTGTAGGAGAAAACCAACAAGACACAAATCCCTCAGTTGGAGATGTAAATTGAGTGATGTGATTAAGTGACATACAACTGTAGGAGAAATCCAACATGATACAAACTTTATGACAGACCTCACAATATTTCGGTGAAAATCTGTCCCACATGGATTTGAACCTACGTTGTTGGGCGATTTCTCCCAGCATATATATCAGTGAAAATGTGTCCCACACAGATTAGAAGATGATATATATTAAGTTGTATGAGAGGACCATAATGCATGATGCATACTTACATACTACCCTACACTTATTATAACATGCATTTATATTTTATTATAGTTTTAAATATATACAAGATATACAATATATATTATCAACATTCTCCTTAGTAATTATCAATACTCAATTTTGTTTTCCTTTTTTATGGTGACTATAGATTCTTGAAATTCTTCTTGAAAATAAACTCAAATTTTAGTTTTATCATCAATAAAAATGAATATTAAGCATAATATTATTGCAAGAAAAGATGGGTCCAAAAGCAAGAAAGGGTTTTATTTCACATGGGGGTGGGGGGGGGGGGTGGGGGGGCATGAAATGACCCAAGAGAGTATTGGCACAATGGAATCTACTCTCTTCTCTTTTATCCTTTTCACCTAATTAAAAAGGTGTGTCCTTATTATATATATGTGGTCCAATTTCAACATTTATAGCTTCTCTTAACACACTTTTTCTGACTTCATCACCAGCCCTTTATCATGCTCTAATACCAAAATCTATACATAAATTATTCTAACATTTTGGCACCAAAAAAAGAACTGCAAAAATTTATGCTTAGGAAAAGACAGAGCAAGTCAAAAGAGACAAGTTCAAGTGTTGAGTGGTTGCTATTCTAGGAGATGACAAACATATGCCACTCTTGTAATTTCTACACATCTAATTTCCCTTTCTCCTGAAAATGAAGAGCTTTTTAGAGAGGCATGCTTCTTATAGATCCGTTTTTACGAGTTCACTTGGATCAAGCTCGCCAGATCTAGCTCACCAACGAGAGGTTATTCAGTGAAAATGAGTTTATATATATGTACATATAATGAGAAAATTGAAACTCTTTTAACTTTCGATATCTAAACTTTTTGATGAATTTCTTGTTATCACGTGTAATCTTAGGTTTAGCTAATCAAACTTGTTAAAATAATACACCATTTCAAAACATTATATAGATGAAATACTCCCTCATAAGTTAGACTTATTTATTTTTGACATACGTTAAAAACCATATTCTAAATGACAAACATGTAAATAAGGATTTTATTTCCTCCTATTCAATAGAATAAGTTACAATATATATTAATAATAGACAAGGAATTTGATATACTCCTATTCAGTGCTATTAATAAAGAATATATATAATTTATTTCTCATAAATTTGTATCATAGATATATGTTACGTGTAAAAATAGTGAACACTAACTAATTGTATAAATTAGACTATAGAAAATATATTATTCATGATTTGAACATACACATAAATTAATATTGATGTGTATATAGATGGTATATATAACATTAATATAACTGCATTTCATCACAATATAGCTATGATGAGTATTTTATTAGTGAAATATAAAGTGTGCATTAATGATAAAATATTCACTACGAAGATTATTCATCTGAAAGTTACTTGCACATTAAAATTGCCAAAAAGTCGAGAAATTAATACGATTGCAGCATCTCTGACGAATAAAATTATATAGATTTTGAAGTAGGAATTTCAAAAAAAGACGTGTGACAAAATAAATGAAAAAAGAATTATTATGACCATTGTATAATAATTCGGAGGGTAAAAAATGAAAGAGTAACTCTCCTATGAAACGGGTATGGGTCGGACCCGAGTTGTCTGATCCGTTTTTCTTTTTCTTTTTCTTGCGTCTGACTTTTAAATTTTGACACCTACCACTACCATTACGTTATGTTAGATCTACTATTACGTTATGTTAGATCTACATTTCTGTGCAATTTTCATACCTTAAACTTAAAAAAAAAAAAATCATAGTTTTGGCATATTTTGTACATGTACCATCATGTTATATTACATATACATTTATATTTTGTTAAACCCACATTTGTGTTATATTAGACCTACCAATAAGACAAAAACAGGTCTAACATAATATAAATGTAGGTTTATTGGAGTGAATTTGGGTGGGTTCGAGCGTGAATACCAGAAGCGTGGGTCATGTGCGGGCGCATTTTTGGTGTATTAACCGAGTTAACACTGGTGCATGGATCTAGATTCGTGTGTCTGACTCAAATAAGTTTTTGTGAAAACAAAAACCCATTTCAAGTATACCTCATCTAGCACTTTACAATATCATTTATAAATGATTGCAGTTTACTATATAATGTACACTGATTTTGCCAAGGATGAAAATATCGATATCGCATGTCGTATCGCAACTTTGATTTTACGGATATATCGATGTCGATATCGATATCGCATATCGATATCGCAAAAAAATTGAAAAAACAACGGAAATCTTATTAAAATTTTGGAAATTTAATATGAAATTTTAGGGATTATTTTTACACTTCATTACACATATATTCCACTCAAAATCACATTAAAATAATATATTTAAAACTAACATATAGATAATAAGCATTATAAATATTGTTTTTCGAATGAAAACTGATAATATATTACATAATACAAGACAAAATTACATCATACAATACACTAGTACCAAAAGGATGACTTATGAGGTTCAAACATAGTAGATGAAATGTCATCTTGATCCAAGCAGTATTGATACCAACATATACATAATTAGCACTATTAAAATTTTACTAAAACTAATTATAACAATTAATTGTAAATACACAATTACAACATTACATTTTACGTGCTAGCTTCACTATAAAATAATTAATTGTAAAATTATGATTTTATAATAAAGTTCTATAAGTTAACTAAATGTTTCACCTAACATATACATAATTAACACAATTAAACATAGCAATTTACAATATACCAATAAAATGCTAGTTTTATCAACTAAAATGAAAAAAATATATATTAAATTTACATACCAATTCGTAGTTCTTCAAAATGACAATTGAGTGATATGTATAGTGGTGCAAGTATTTCTTCTCCAATGTCAATGCCCTATATCCAAAAAAATAAATAAATTATATACATAAAATAGTCATAATCTATAAAGTAAATAATTGAAATTAATTTAATAAAAAATGTTGGGAGAGAGTTATTGATATAAGAGAATATCATACCTTGAACCTTAAATTGTATGATAGAAAATGTTGACTTGCCTTCAACATATATATATATATATAGAGAAATATATCATGCAAAAAAATTAGAAAAAAAAAGAAGTAAATGAAGTAATAATTGGTTAAAGGAATGGAAATTTCAAAAAGCCACAAATTGATGTGAGGAGAATATATTACTTTCAATATCAAACACAATACATAATACAAAGTAAGGAAAAAAAATCACATAGTTCAATTTTTTGAATCAAAATCGCTCATTTTGATATACATGCTATATTTTGCGATATATCCGCGATATTTCCCGATTTCCATCCAATTTTGTACTACACTGAACCGATATCGATATCGATATCGATATTTTGCGATATTTTGCGAAATATCCGCGATACCCAGGAAAAAAAACATTAACACCCAATATCCGTATCGCAATATCCGTATCCGCGATATATCCGCGATATTTCGCGATATTTTCATCCTTGGATTTTGCAGAAAACAATAAATTCGATTGTCACGTCACTTTATTCCACCAGATATTGGTCATGTGCATTGCATGTGCGGTTTTTAGGGTAATTTGGTAATTTGAGTACTTTTCTTGTAATTCAAAATTTTAATTCCATCAAATAAAAAAGGGTAATTTAGTATTTTCCTTCTCTATTCTGTCTTCTTCATTTAACCAATTTCTTCTTCTTCCTCAAATTTTCCAGCTGATCATGACCTCACCTCTAACAGTTCATTCTTCTGCCACATGTAAGATATGTCATCCTCGAATTAATATGCCAGGGGACAGACACCATTCTTGCCTACACCGATCGAGTACATTTAATTTAATAACTTGATCCTAATTATTAGGATGGAATGAAATACAAATTGATGAACAAAAAGTTCAAAAAAATATATAATACAAAGTAGAGAGTGCAAGTGTAACAATAAAGTAATTTAAAAATTAGAACAATTAAACTAGAATCAAATTGAAATGAAAATTGAAGTGCCACAAATAAAATTCAGACATCAAATAAAATTTAATATTTGGTAAAAACTTACATGAGACGGTCTCACGAATAGTTTTCACGAGACTGAATCATTTTTACCCATAAAATCAATCAATTTCAACATTTTTATATATGAATTTTGAAGTGTGAATCTTGAATTGATCGGTTTCACAAAGAAATTTTCTGTGACACACAAGAGACACACTGTAATATTTGTATATTTGTATGATAGCAATTGTTGCATACAGTCCCACCACATTTAATTTGTTCCAACGTCCCAACTGACCAGCCCTATTCAAGTGTGTAAGTACCATAATGCCCCTACCCCCTACTCCCTCCTCGAGCCCAAAGCCACACAAACGGTTGAGGGGTATTTTTGTACTTTCAGAGAGTAGCGGTTCAGTAAGATGCGGCATTACATAGACCTAGTCATCGGCAGATAAGATTCTTATAATCCTCGTGCCCTCTTAACCATATCTCCCCCTCGCCGGAATCTCGAATCTCCGCCGCCGGAAAATGGGCTTTCTTCGAACCCAGTGAAGAACTTCCACAAATGGGTGAAGAAGAAGAGAGCACCGGAAATCCACGGCTGAAGCAAGCAATTTTGCTGGTCTCTTCGTTGATTTCTCTCTCCCATTCGATCAAACCCTTCGCCGGAAAATGGCAGACGATTAGGGGTAAGCTCGAGGAGCTTTTCTCCAATCTCACCGCAATTGAAAACTGTGAGTCCAGTGAGAATTTGTCGCTTTCGATTGCTGTGGACTCCATTTTAGCCACCCTGAGAAACTGCGACGGTCTCGCGAGGAAATGTTTGGAGTTTTCGTATGGTGGGAAGCTCCTCATGCAGAGCGATCTCGATGTGTTGTCTGCGAAATTGGACAAGCATATAAAGAGTTTCTCAGATATTTATGCAGTGGGGTTGCTCACGCAGAGCTACGCCATAGTTGTTTCACGGCCGAGTGTCTCGGCGTCGAGGGATGATGTGAGGTTCTATGTGAATGATTTGTTCTCGAGAATGAAAATTGGGAGCAGTGAGATGAAGAAACAGGCCCTGATTGCGTTCAACGAGGTGATTGAAGAAGATGATAGATATGTGAAGGTGTGTGTGGAGATTGATGGTTTTGTTAATTTTATGGTGAATTTTCTTGATTTTCAAGAGATTGAAATTCAAGAAGAGGCTGCGAGAGCTGTGTCGTTGATTGCAGGGTTTCAGCGTTACAAGAGTGTGTTGATTGGTGTAGGGATAGTTGCCCCATTGATAAGGGTGTTGGAATCGGGGAGTGAGCTGAGTAAAGAATATGCCGCCAGGTGTTTGATGAAAGTCACAGAGAATTCAGACAATGTATGGTCTGTTTCTGCTCAAGGTGGAGTGACTGCCCTGTTGAAAATCTGCTCTAGTTATGGTGATGATGGCCATTGCGGGGTTGAATTGATATCTTTGGCTTGCGGGGTGTTGAAAAATCTCGTTGGAGTCGAAGAAATCAAGAGGTTCATGGTGGAAGAAGGGGCGATTACTCAGCTTGTTGAGCTTGCAAGGTCTAAAGAAGAGGCTGCACAGATGAGTTCTCTTGATTTGCTCCAAACCATGGCTTACAGAGACGAATCAATCCGGAGAATGATCATCCAAGAGGGCGGAATCTGCGCGTTGGTGCACGTTTTGGATCCCAAATCATCGGTTTCAATGAAGACAAGAGAGGTGGCATTCAGAGGGATCACAAACATATGCTTTTCATCAGAGAATTCAATTAGTTTGATGATAAGCTACGGATTCATGGATCACATACTCTACTTTCTCCGATATGGGGAAGTTTCGGTTCAAGAATTGGCTTTAAAGGCAGCCTTCTGGCTTTGTGGGACATCTGAGGAAGCTAAGAAGGTGATGGGGGATGCAGGGTTCATGCCTGTTCTAGTCAAGTTTCTTGATTCGAAGTCGTTTGAGATACGAGAAATGGGGGCCGAGACCCTTTCAAGCATGCTCATCGTACCTAGGAACCGGAAGAAATTCGTGCAAAACGATCAAAATGTAGGGGTGTTGTTGCAAATGCTTGATCCAGATGAGGTGAATCCAAGCAATAAAAAGCTGTTGCTTTCGATATTGATGTCTTTGACAAGTAGCAATAGTGCAAGGAAGAAGATTGTGGGCTCAGAGTACTTGAAGAACATTGAAAAGCTTGCAGATGCTGAGGTTTTGGATGCTAAAAAGATTGTCAGAAAGCTGTCTTCTAACAGATTTCGTAGTATCTTCAATGGGTTCTGGCATTCTTGAACTTTTTTTCTCTCTTTTTTTTTTTTTTGATTTTCCACTACTTTTTTTAATGAATTTTTGTTATGGAAATGTACATTAGTTCCTTTTGTCTTAGTTAGAGTTCTTGATTGTCAGTTTCCCAGATTGCTAAAATGGCTATAATGTTTATCTCTTCTCCTTGTAACAGTTGATATCTATGTTATATGGAACTAATAAAACAACAATTTTACACCAAATTTTAAAAATCTTTGAATATTAGATCATTATTACATGTTATTGGATCAAGTGGAGCCCACAAAGCTCCTTCCAGACAAAACTTGTTCACAAATTTAGAGAATTTTGTCCCAGTCAATTTTATTCTTATTAGGGACTTAATTCTATATTGCAGTGACACATTTTTATGATGTTAGAAACCAACTCTTATGTATAATGTCATGCATGACATAAACCCCATAAATCATCTCAAAGTGAATGTGGACGCTACGTTTTTTTTAAGATACAGGAGAGATGGGTTAGGTATGGTAATTCACGATAATGAAGGGAAGTATGTGATCAGTTGTTCATTTCCGAGTTTTTAGCGAGCGGAAGAGGGGGAAACGATGGGTGTATATGAAGCTTTATCTTGGATCGAGAACTTGGGGCTAAAGAAGATGGTTGTTGAGATGGATGCTAAGACAATGTTCGATGCATTGAATTCTTTCAATCCTTCAAATTCCGAGTTCGGCGATAGTATTGAAGGGTGTAAGCATATTATGTATTTCTATCCTCATTTTTATTTGAATTGGGTTAAACGAGATGCTAATTTTTTGACATATCGTCTTACTAAGTTTGCTAGGACTGTTCCTAATCCTCATTGTTGGGTCAAGTCTCCGTCGTTTGTGGATGACTTTCCTAGTATTATTTTTTCTTGCTAATCAATTCAATTCTTCTTTTCCAAAAAAAAAAAAAACAAAGAAACCAACTCTTATAAAATTAATAATATAAATGAATAATATAGAAAAATATTATACAACCCTTAATTCATTGTCATTTGTTAAAGAAAATTAGAATTCAATCATTATTTCACACAATTTCCCGAACATTCACCTTGAAATTCTTAGGATGTGATTCAGATATCGTTTTTAAACTTTTAGAGATAACTCATAACATGTGAATGGTACGATATCATTCAAATGGTGGTAATATTTACCAATGACATGAAACACAAAACTAAAAGATGAATGCAAATAGAATAATTGGTGTGGTGTTTCATGGGATTAGTGTGAGAGAGCAAAGTGTGTAGTGACAAAATAGAAGAAAAGGCACATGGGAAAGACATGAAATGGAGAAAGGCATGTGAAGTTTTGGCATCCATGTTTGCCTACTTTTCTCACATATTTACAAAACTAGAATGTGATAGATGATGATCTGCCTCTCTTCTGTCCTTTTTTTTTTTTGTCTTTTTACCTCCCCCTTCTCATCCACTTTGCCATCTCCTTTTACCCGTGCCATTAATTATTCGAGTGAGTATGACGAGAGGCCGTCTCGCATAATATGACCGGTTAATCAACACTTCACAATTCACATATTAATTAATGAAAATGAATTTGATTCGTGGATAAAAAGAATTTGTTTCGCAAAAACTATTTGTGAGACTGTCTCACATACATAATTATTGTTGTTTTCCACATTTTCTTAGTGTGATGTGTTTTCATCTTACTCGGGTCACCCATTCAGATCCGGCTTATTCTGTCTATTTTCAAAAATATTTCTTAGTAAAAGTAATTATATTATCACCACATAATCACTATATGGTCTCATCACAATGTGAATAGATTAGAGAGTGAGAATCCTACATTCATGTGTCATATATATATATATATATATATATATATTGAACTTGTTAGATGAAATATCAAAGAACTAGAATTATACTCAATGCATTGCGTTATTTGTCATGTGGTATTTAATAATTCTACAATTTTATAACATAATATAATTCTACATTATATAATATGAAAATCTTATTGAAAAAAAATGAAATCTAATTGTAATCCTAAATGAATTAAATTTGAAAAATATGATTGGACAACAATGAGTTGGCACTTCGTCTATTTATTGAATTTGGGCCTCAATTAAAAATGGGCTCATAGTTTGAAATGGACTCAGTGTGGGCCAAGGCCTGTGTTCAGATATGATGTAGAAAGACTTAAAAGCCCATAAATGAAATACTCCACTTTAATTACAGTATCTATAATTAAATAACTCTATTTTATGTTATACTTTCATGGGCTTTGCCATAAATATATGATATGGGCTTTGAAAAAAATATTTTGGGCCATTTTCAATTATCCTTTCTAAATGGGGTTTGCCAAACATAAGATATGGGCTTTGAGAAAAATATTTTGGGCCATTTGCAATTGTCCTTTATAAATAATCATCATCAATAAGTCAAAATAAAATTTTCAACACAACTAAAGTATAACAATTTGGTCTAACGATTTTATCCACACATCCACCAATATTAATAAACAACTAATATAGATAAAATTTTGAATTGATGCACACCCATCATTCAATAATTTATATTACATTTCCATGATTAATTGCATAATTTATGTCAGAAATTGATAAATATGATTAATTGCATAATTTATGTCAGAAATTGATAAAATATACTTTCTAAAATAAGGAATGTTCTTAGAGTATGGAGCATTGAGGATGATGGAAACACTTGAAAAAAAAAGGATTATTTTAATTGCAAGTATGGAAAGCACATGAATGAATTGACTTACATTTACAATTTAATCAATATCAAAAACTGAAGTCGATTAAAGACGGATTGGATTCCCTATCACACTTGGTGTCTTACGTTTGTATTTCATAATATTTAACAAACGATATGTGTTAAATAAGTATGTCGTCGAATACATGTGATTTGTGTTGATTGTCTTGGGATAGAAGATGTAACACAAAATGCACTAGAAGATTTCGTCTGCATTAAAGAATAGTATTCTTCCCATAATTTACGTATTGAGCATAATGAAGAAGATGATCTGTCTGTCTTACTTCAAGTCTAAGATAAAATAGATGATACCGTTGAGAATAAGTATACTATTATATTTTAAAATATCTCAGTTGTCACACTCATATCGATCATATTTTATTGCAATAATTTCGTATTTATATATACTTATTTATGTGTTCTTAAATCATTTATCTTTGATTAATTATGTCTAGTTAACTAATCCTAATTGCCTAATTAGGCTTCGTTAACCTCTTTAAGGCCACAGCGACGTTAACTAAAAAATATTTATTAGAAGGTTTTCAAATATGTTTTTTTTTTATGTTTGTGTTTTTCAATTATAGTATATATTTTATAAAAATATCTTTTCTGCATATTTAAGTATATCTTATAAATATTTGTCTTTAAAATTTGCTCATTTATATATGTTCAAGTTTTTACATGAAGATACTAAAATTTAAACTTGCATTGATGAATCAGATGTGGATACATTATTTTATAGCAACACAACAAATACAACATGCACCACTGGAAATTATATATATATATATATATATATATATATGCTTCATACACACAAAATGATACATGTATATACATCTTAATATGGTACTTAGAGTATGATAAAAAAATCTTTGTAATCCAAATTCTCCAACCATGGAATTAGACAACGCCAATTATGTGATACTCGCTGAATAGTGGCCGGGAAATTGAGATTCCTGCTATAAAAAGATTGCAACTAGACACATTCTCATTTGTAAGACTAAAATTGATAACAAAAGGATAACACAATCAAAATCGGACAACTTTAAAACAGGATCAGAAGATGAAATTAACCTTAACGATTATCACACCTTTGTTGATATATCCTTCACATTTAAAAAAACAAATTAAAAATCAGACTTTTCTGCAATTTGGTAATCTTCTCCACTTGTGAGAATAATGAATGTAAGATATATGACAAGTTGGTGGTGAGATTAATTAATAAAGCAACATTGGAACCCTATATATGTCTTTAGCGATGGGGACAAACTCATAACTTTTCATTGCAAATTTTGGAACTGTCACACTCATCATATTAGGTATATTGTACTTTAATTTAATCATATAATTAAACTATAAACAAAATCTTAAAAAAGTTTAATCTCTCGTACTGCTCAATGATTCATGCAATTTTAATTGAAGTAAACTATTTATAACCTTAATTAATTTCTTTTCTAGTTAAAAGGAAGAGAAAAATTAATCATTAATCATGCATTTTATTCGAAATAAATCTATATTTTAGAAGAAAAACATGTTTCTATAAATTGAGTTATAGTACATGGATGTGGAAATATTACTATACTAGAGTAACACCCGTGTATTACACACGGAAATTATTAAGAATTTGAAAATTATTATTAGTAATTAAATTTAATTATTATCTATCATTAATTCTTAATTCAATTAATATGTAAATTAAATTTAATTGTTCAGAATAATTCGATTATCATTCATTCTTAATTTAATTAGTATGTAAATTAAATTTAATTGTTTAGAATAATTTAATTAAATGTTTGCCAAAAGTTTTGATAAGTTATTATTTTATTAATAATCATGATTATTAACAATTTGTTTCTCAATCATTATTATCTTAATAAATGATTAATTATAATAAATTAGAAATATAAAATTAATGTATTAATTGATGATGAAATTAAGCTTAAATTAAATTTTTAATTGAGAAATAGGATTAACCAGAGAGTGACACGTGTCACACTTGGTTATTCCTTTAGTATAAGTATAGATATAGATAATTTGTATAATATTAATGTTTTGAGATGTTGATCAATTCATAGAAATAAGGAAATTTATTAGTTGAAAAAGACATATAAGGAAAATGCCATATATCATTTTCATTCATGTCTATTTTCCTTCTTTTATTAGATCATCATGCCATTGATGTATTGATGTGTGAATATTAAAGACATATGATGATGATGCTACACTTTTTTCTAATTAGTAGGTGATTATGAATCATGACACATATAATATTGATGATGATAATTCATTGATATTAATCAATTAGTAGAAGGTGTGAACTCCATTTTTTTTCTTCTTCATAAATACAACTATGATAATGATCATTATTTTTTTCAAGGGGGAAAACACTATGCTAATTAATTTCTAGAGTAATATGACTTGTTTTTCTTTTGCTCATTATTTCTATATTTTATTAGAATTATACATAGGCGATGCATGGTTTGTAATTTAATTTATTAATTTAAATTTTAATATGATGTGATAATATTATCGTAACCTAAATTATATATCTATAAGTATTTAAACATTTTATCTCTATTGTTTCTCATTTTAAATATTATTATATTTTTATAATGCAAACAATAATATATAAGTTTATATTTTTGTTGAACAATGAATTATAAAATATATATTTGAAATATGAAGTTGTTAAAAATGACACCAATTTTGTAAATTAAAATAAACTAAGATTAGTAATGAGAAACATTTATTGTGTCATGGATGTTAAAACGAAAATTGATATTTAAAAAACACAAAAACTCATGTGAGACGGTCTCACTGATAGTTTCTATGAGACGGATCCTTATTACCCATGAATTGAACCCATATCCACATATTTCCATATAAATTGCTAAGTGTGGGTTATGGGTTGACCCGTCTCACGAAAAAAGATCCGTGAGACGGTCTCACATAAGACCTACTCTTTAAAAAAATATTTTTAACTCCTAAATATATGTTATGCATGTTGCAGTTTATAATATAGACATAAGTGTCATAATAAATATATTATTGTATTTTTTGATGCATGCTTAATATATGATTAATTTTATTAACAAAGTTGCATGTTCCGTGACGTTCACAATTATAAATTTCTTCAAAACTTTCGATCTAACCAATGCAAACAACTTAATTATTTCTAGTTAAAGAAAATATATAAATACCTAAAATATATTGTTATATATTCAATTAACGTAGATAACTCAATGTTCAACCCACTTATATTAACAAATATACCAAAAAATTATATAAAATGTTTTTCATAATAATTAATTTCTCCAAAAGCCTAAAACTTTGTATTTTAAAATTTATTTTTTTAATTTCCTAACTTAGTTTAATTTAGTCATTTCTTTTTGTATTTCTAATTGTGTTAAATATAATTATGCACCAAAATTTAAATATCAAATTTATATGTTGTTATTTTTTTACAATGCAATGTAAATAACAAATTAAAATTCATAAAAATGATAAATTTGATATATCATGCATTAACAACAAATTATAGATGAAAAAATTATTTAATTTGAAATTATGATTTGTTAAAAAAACCTACATCCCTAAAATTGTCTCCATGGTCTCATTAAAATTAAAATATAAAATGAAAATGAAAATAAACAATTATAATAAAAATGATAAAACTGACCAATCATATATTAAACATAAATTCAAAATGAATAAATAATTTAATTTGAAATCATGATTTCTTATAAGCTAATATGCATTAGATATACACTCATTCACTTCTACCCCACTTGTTATCAAAATTTTGAATACAAAATAAAAGGAACAATTAAATACTGGATACAAAAATGATAAATATGATATATTATAGATTAAAACAAAATTTTAAATGGAAAAAAAAGACAAAAAATAACCTACGTAACCTATCAATAGACTATAGCCCAACTTAGGTCTTAGAGGACCCTAAATACTTGAAAATATAAATCTTTTTCTTTTGACTTTTTTAATTCTTGTAACTACATTCTTTCCAATTATAGAATGTAAATTTAGAAGGGAAAATTAATTATTTTATTTGTAATGAAGGCTTTTTATATATTATCGTAAAAACATAAATAGACCGCAAAATATTATCGTAAAAACATAAATAATTATCATAAAAACTATATAATTGTATTCAAAAAATTAGATTGTTGAGCAATTCAAATTAATAACGTAATTAAAATTCTGAATTCTTTAAGATATTAGTAATAATAATTTTGCAAACTAGAACATTTTAAAAATAAATTAAGAAACCTCTTTTTTTCTTTTTAAGATGCCGAAATCTCATCAAGAGTTTATAAGATATTTCTTGATGATTTGTAAGAACCCAAAAAAAACAAACAAACAAACATGGTTCACTAAATTATTTTTGAATTCTTAGAAATAATATTTGAGTTTATTTTTCAAAATTCCCCCCTAAAAAAATAAAAAATAAAAGTCGTTGTCCCTAACTGGAAAAAAAAAAAAAAATCAAATAACGCGGAATAATGTAGGACCAAAGATATTGTATTTATTTGCACATGGTTTAAAACGGTCCAAATTGTCAATATTAAGATTGAAATGATGTAATAAAAATGGTCACTTTGCTGATTAATTTAATAATCAATAAAAAGGGAGTCATCTAATGCATGAAATTTGAAAACCAGGGAAGGGTCCCAATTAGAGTTTAGAAAAGAGTACTTTTTATATATATAATTATATCTAATATCTTTTCTTTAAATTCTTAATTTTATAGGAGTTTGTCAACTTTTGTCCGATTTTTTTTTAATTATAATACAAAAAAAAGAGGTCCTTAAAATCAAATCCCACGTCAGTTTCAGAAGAAAAATCTTTTGATCGTGATATAAAAATAAGGTATATTATTATTATTATTTGTGTTTTAATTTAGGCCTCATTTATGGGAAATTCAATAATAAAAAAATGACTCCTAGTCCTCAACGTGATAAGGTTGCCTCCCATAGTTGACTTCTAGTAGTTGACTTGTTCTTCCATGACCTTTTTTTAATGTGATTTGTCTCGACTCCGATCCTCCACTTTTCCGATGCCGTTCGAAATTCTCCGACGCCAAAATGGAATTCTTCGACGATGATTGGAATTCTCCGATTAAGAAAACCTGCAAAACAAAGAACACCGGGGGTTTTTCCCGGTGAAGGGACTCCGACACTCAAGTCAGTAATCTCACAAAAATGTTGCTCTCGATTTTGAATGCTTAGTCTAGAAATTAGGATTGTGATTGTGTGTGCAAATTAGAAAAACAAAGGATATATATATACTCCCTGAGAGAAACGTGATTTCCTAGGATTGGGATGTGGCAGTTGAGATTTTCTCCTAAAAACCTGGGAAGTGGCGAGATTCTCGCAATCGTGGGAGTTATCTCAAATTTGAATTAGTTCGCTCGAATTAGCTCGGCGTCCCATATCTCAGTTCGACACTCCGGGTTACGAGCTGGATCAGTTCGATTGACATGCCAGATATATTTGTTCGCTTGAACGAACTCATTATTTCCTAATTTGTTCGCGTCGATCGTCCTTCAACTCCGGGTCGGGTTTTCGAGGTAGTTTGAATGTGGTCAGTTCGACCACATCAGTACTCCCCCCTTTCAGAGTGCGAACTGTAATCGCACAGTTCGAGCTGTTGTCAATCTATGAAGCTTCTTCAAGAAGCATCATGTCCCATCCATCATTCGTCTGCGACGTTTCCTCCATCCCGAGGCGCCCTTTCGTCGTTGCCGTTCGATCGAACTATATCTGACGGCTAAGATCGCATTTGTCAGTACGTGGATCCCTAGGCGCCGATTGATTCTAACCGTCAGATCGAACTGAATCCTACGGATAAGATCAAAGCTGTTATCTCCGTTGGATCGAACTGCATCTAACGGGCGAGATTATCTCCGTCCTTTTAAACGCGTCCTTCGTATCCACCGTTGGATCGAACTGTATCCAACGGTCGGATATGCGACGTTTCGCCTTCACCGTTGGATCGAACTGCTCCAGACGGCTGAGATCTTGTGACTTTTCAGTTTTCCCCCCAAAATCAAGGATTCTCGCCTATATATACCCCTCTCTCCTTTTTGCAAAACCTCTTCTGCAAAAAACTCACTTCTCTTAAGCAAGAATACTCCTCTTTGAGATTTTCCAAGTTCAAACACAAAAAACCCAGGTACTCTTCCTTCTCTTCTTCTTTCGTATTCTTCTGCAAAATGACTTCTTCTTCTCCTTTCTTGATCCATCTGAGGGATGAGAGTGAATCTGAGGAAGGTTTTGAAGAATTTCCCTTGCGAACTGCCTCAGATTCGCCCATCCCGACGGCTTCCTCTTCTGGTCGTCAAATCCTTTCCTCCTCTTCCCCTCCTAAGCGATCTCGCAAAAAATCTGTTCAAGATGTTTTCTCCGCTACCAAAGCCACTCCTACACACACTATACTCCTTAGCTCGCTTATTACAGCGGCGGGCTATTCCATTGTTATTCCCGGCCCCGATGATCGTCCTCATCGGGCTCCCCCCGGGTGCTACACGTGGTTTCTAAGACACGTGTCCGTAGGTTTGATCCCTCCCATCCATCCTTTTATTCTCGAGGTCGGTTCGGCCTTTGGGGTGTGCCCTAACCAGTTGCACCCGAACTCCATAAGCTACATCGTAGCATTTTATATGGTGTGCAAGTGGATGGGGGTTGAACCGACTTCCGAACAGTTTCGTTCTTGTTTCGTGCTCAAGCACACCAATCCTTTCCGCTTCTATTTGAGCCCTAGAAGCGGACAAAAAGAGATGAAAAAATCAGCTCCTGGGAAAAATACTATTTTTTTGTTCGTGTTCCTAATAACACCTTCCGATCTCACCCCTGGGTTGAGAGTTCGAGCCTCAATGAGCCCGCTCCCGCAAGGGAGTTCGAACTTGGGGCTTTAGCCCGGCTGTTTCGGGAAGGGATGTTCGACATTGTTCGCATGAGTTCATGCGAACCCTTGTTGGCCTTCTGGGGGTTTTATCCGAACACTCCAATTTCACGCCAGTTCGACTTAGGTTGCTAATTTAAAAATGTATATTTATTTTTATTTATTTTTATTTTTTATTATACTAACAGTTCGCATTTTATGTCACAGATCGAGAAATGAATAACTTCTTCGTTCTCAAGTCCGGAGGCAAGGCTGCTTTCTCTCCAGCAGATGATGCGGTGAACAGCCGCCAAGCGGCGGCCTTCCGTGAGAAGGAAGAGAGAAGATTGGGCGAACTGGCACCAAAAGCTAGCCTGTCCTTGGCCGAGGCCTCTCCTGTTCGTCCTGTCACCGAGGCTGCCATTCCCACCTCTGACCCGGTCGAAGATGCTCCTCTTCGACGGAAGAAAAAGGCGCCTTCGAGCTCGCAAAAGAAGGCACCCGCCAAAAAACCGCGAACTGAAGAGGGCGCCTCGAAAGAGGTGGTGCGAACTGCAGAGGAGTCCGAGCAGGCTCGAGCCTTGGTCAAATCGGGCAAGGCAGTGGCAAAGGGGAAGGAGAAAGGGGAGGAAGACGTTGAGAGGAAGGAGCTCGAAGAGGACCTTTCTCTACTTGTCAGTCTGGCCAAGCGTTTTGAGGCCGGGGGTGAGAGAGCTTTTAAGCGAAGGGACAGGTTGAGGAGCACTCTTCAGGAGAAGCACACTTTGGAGAGCGATCTGAGCGAGCACGCCAGCAAGGTTGAAAACCTAATTGTTCAGCTGGAAGAGAGAGAGCTGGAATTAGCTGTCGCTCGCTCCGAAGTGGCAAAGAAGGAAGAGCTCCTACTGGCTAAGGAGCAGTTCGCCGTGGAACAGCAAACCGCCATCTCAAATGCGCGAGCTGAAAACGAAAATCTGCGGGAGAAGCTGGAAGAGGCCGAAAGGTCCCGAGCTGAATTTGGAGAAGTCATGTATAAAAATGGCTTCTACCAGTTCGCTCGAAGCCCCGAGATGAAGCTGGTGGCGGAAGAGTTCCGAGAAAGGCTTGTCTTCCGCCTTTGGGACTCTCTCTTATTCCTGTCTAAGGCGGCTCCGATGGCTGTGACTTACTTCGAAGAGGCAGTTCGACTCTGCCAGGAGCGAGCCGGGGAGGCTGTTCAGTTCGATGTGAACGAGCTAGCCCAGGAGGTGATGCGGACTCACTCCGTTCCACCTGGTTGGCGTGGCGACCCGAACGGCGACATAAACACCGAACAATGGTGGTCGGGTTGTCTTGAGGAGGCACTCAAGGAAGTCCTTCCGGACAATCAGCTCGACCTCCCTGGCCCGAGTTCGTCGCTTCCTGCGGCAGTCGAAAATCCTCGCAGTCCAACTCCTCCTCTTCCTGAAGAAACGTTCGAGCTCCTCGAACCAATTGATGCCCAGCTGACTCCTTCTCCTGATCATACTTAGATTTTTTTTCTACTTGTACTTTTTTCTTTACTCATTGTAATTGTTTTGTAATGAATCTTTTTTGCTTATCGAATATAGTTCGCCTATCTTCACGGGTTCTTAGTTTATGCAATTACTAACATTCGAATGAATTTTCACTAAGTAATGAATCAAATACTTAATCAAATACTTACTTAGTGAATCGTGAAAGAGTTCCCTTTACTTCGCTCAATCCTTAAGTTCGATAGAACTCTTTAATTTGCGTTAATCATTGAGTTCGGTAGAACTTCCTCGCTTTACTTTGTTTAGTCATCAAGTTCAATGGAACTTCTTCCATTTGCGATAAACATTGAGTTCGCTTAATCAGTAAGTTCCGAGGGAACTTCTTCAGTATGCTCGGTTCATGAGTTCCGAGGGAACTTTAACATGCTTAATCATTAAGTTCCGAAGGAACTTCTCGTACTTAATCATTGAGTTCCGAGGGAACTACTTCGCGCTTCATCGTTGAGTTCCGAGGGAACTGCTTTGTGCTTAATCGTTGAGTTCCGAGGGAACTGTAAGTTCGTAATCGTTGAGTTCCGAGGGAACTGTGAGTTCGTAATCCTTGAGTTCCGAGGGAACTGTGAGTTCGTTCCACAATATGATCATGTTGTTGTAAGTTAAGCAAAATCAACATAAAAAGACTCGAAGATGTAACGTGGTTCGGTCAAATCGACCTACGTCCACGGAGCAGAAAAATATCTATTATTCATAAAAACAACAACTTGAAAAAATAAAAAGCAACATACTGGGGTTTGAGATTTCAAGTGTAAAATTTCTTCAAGTGGTTGATGTGCCAAGGTCTTGGCAGTTCCTTTCCATGTTCATCGGCGAGCTCGTATGATCCACCTGGTAAGACTTTTGTAACAGTGTATGGTCCTTCCCAAGTGGCATCAAGCTTTCCGATCTCCAACAAGGCATCCGATTGCCTTAGAACCAAATCCCCTACTTGAAACTCTCTTTTTCGAACTTTTCTGTTGAAAGCTGCTTGAATACGCCTCTTGTATAACTCATGGCGAACTCTGGCTTCATCTCGAATTTCCTCCAGAAATAACAAATCTGTTCGAATTAATTCTTCATTCTGCTGTGGATCAAAATTAGTGATTCGTAGAGCTTCTCCCTGAATTTCAGCTGGGACTACCGCTTCCATGCCAAATGCCAAACTGAAAGGAGTTTCTCCCGTAGTCGTTCTAGGTGAAGTTCGATATGCCCATAAAACGGATGGCAGTTCGTCCACCCAGTTCGACTTCTCAAATTCCAGCCGTTTTTTGATTCCATCCAGAATTATTCGATTAACCACTTCGACTTGTCCATTCGCTTGAGGATGAGCTACTGGGGTAAACACTTGTAAAATTTTCATCTCTTTACACCATCCTGTAATCTTTTTGCCTCTGAATTGGGCTCCGTTATCTGACACTAAAATTCTGGGTAAGCCGAATCTGCAACAAATACTCTTCCATATAAAGTGGATCATATCTGGTTCGGCGATCTTAACCAAAGGTTCGGCTTCAACCCACTTAGTGAAGTAATCCACAGCTACTACCAAGAATTGCTTATTTCCTCTGGTTTTAACAAGTGGACCAACTATATCAATTCCCCATCTGGCAAAAGGGCAAGGCGAACATACCGTAAGCATATCTGTTGCTGGCGTGCGAATTCACCAACCATGTTTCTGACAGGCATTGCATTTCCGAACTAGGTCTTCGGCGTCAATCTTTATCGTTGGCCAGTAGAAACCAGCTCGTGCGACCTTGCGAGCCAATGCTCGAGCCCCCGCATGTTCGGCACATCCTCCTTCGTGCGCTTCCTTTAAAACCTTAAGCCCCTCCTCTTTGGATAAGCATCTAGCATCTGTTGGTAGGAAAGTTTTTCGATACAACGCCCCATCTAACATGTAGTAGAACCGAGCTTGTTTTTCCAATTTCTCGAGATCTTTTGCTAATCCATCTCTGATTCCTCCTAGAAATTTCAAGAAAGGAGTTCTCCAGTCTTGTTCGGCCAAGTCAATATTCAGCACTTCATTTTCCTTCCCTACTCCCATGACTGTAATACTTCTCTTCGAACAGTCCTGCAGCGAACTCCCTATTTTAGCCAAATAATCTGCCCTCTGATTTTCACTCCGAGGTATTTGCTCGATCTGTAGTTTTTCAAATCGTTTCTCCATCTCTCGTATTTGTTGTACATAAGAAATCATACGATCTTCTTTAATTTCACATTGGTTTTTGAGTTGTTGTGTGACCAATTGTGAATCCGACTTAACTGTCAGATCGCGAGCTCCAGCCTGCTCAGCTATTTTCAAACCCTGCAAAAAAGCTTCATATTCTGCTTCATTGTTAGATGCTTTAAATTGAAATTTTATGGCGAACTCTAACTCATCTTTCTCGAGGCTAATCAGCAATATCCCTGCTCCTGCGCCCTGGCGGGACGAGGACCCATCGACAAAAACTTCCCATTCTTTTTTATCCTGTAGCCTGGTTGTTTCCTGAATGAAATCAGCCAAGGCTTGACCTTTTATAGCAGTTCGTGGTTCATACTTCAAATCGAATTGTCCCAGCTCGATCGCCCACTTGACTAATCTTCCGGATGCCTCCGGTTTGCCCAACACTATACTCAGCGGATGGTTCGTTCGCACCGTGATCTCATAACCCAAAAAATATGGTCTCAGTCTCCTGGCCGTGGTGACTAAGGCATAAGCGACCTTTTCTACTTCAGTATAGCGAACTTCTGCCCCATGCAGAACCTTACTAACAAAGTACACGGAGAATTGATCCCTTCTTTCCTCCCGAACAAGAACCGAACTGACTGATTCTTCTCCAACTGCCAAGTAAACGACCATCATACTTCCCTTCACAGGCTGTTTTAATAAAGGGAGTGTGAGGAGAAATTCCTTCAATTCTTCGAACGCTTTCTGGCATTCGTCATCCCAACTAAACCGACCACTCTTCCTTAGAATTTTGAAAAAAGGCAAACCCCTGTCCGCCAACCTGGATATAAACCTACTTAAGGCAACAATGCGGCCTGCTAGTGTCTGCACTTCTTTAATGGTTCGAGGAGGCGTCATTTCTTGTATAGCTCGAACTTTGCTGGGGTTTACCTCGATCCCTCTGTTCGTCACCATATACCCCAAAAATTTTCCTGCTCGCACACCGAACGAACACTTGGCTGGATTCAATCGCATCCCATGTTTTCGGATTGTGGCCATCGTTTCCCTCAAGTCATCTGCATGGGTGTTCGCCTGTATGCTCTTTACTAGCATATCATCAACATATGCTTCCATATTGCGGCCCAGTTGGTGTTTAAACACTTCGTTCACCATTCGTTGGTAGGTAGCTCCTGCATTTTTCAGTCCGAATGGCATAACAGTATAGCAATATGTACCTGATGATGTGATAAAGGCTACATTGGGTTTATCCTCTGGGTGTAACATGATTTGATGGTATCCTTGGGCTGCATCCATCATGCTCAATAGTTCGCATCCGGCCGTAGAATCCACCAGTTTGTCGATCCGCGGAAGAGGATAATGGTCTTTGGGGCATGCTTTATTCAAATCTCGGAAGTCGATACACATCCGCCACTTATTTCCTGGCTTCGGGACTAACACAACGTTTGCCAACCATCGAGGATACTGGATCTCCTCAATGTGTCCAATTTCGAGCAACTTCTCAATCTCTTCCTGGATGATTTTATTCTGTTGTTCCCCGAAATGCCTTAGCTTCTGCTTAACTGGTCGAACATCAGGCTTGATATTCAGCTTATGAATAACTACTTCCGGGTTTATACCCTTCAAATCTTCTGGTTTCCAGGCGAACAAATCCACATTGTCTCTAAGAGCAGCCACAATTTCCCCTTTGGTTCGTTCGGACAATTGATTTCCGAGACGAACTGAATGTCCAGGTAGCTCCGGGATCAACTCCACACTCATTAGTTCACCTTCTGCGAACTCTACTGTGCTTGTATTACCATCTTTTTTCAGACTTTTATCCCTTCCGCGATCGCCATCGTCTCTCTGTTCGCTATGGCGCTTGCGAGATTCGGATTGTCGAACTGCAGCGACATAACAACGCCGAGCAGTTTGTTGATCGCCATGAATAACTCCAACTCCTACTATTCTCCCTTCCTCATTCTCAACTGGAAACTTCATCATCAAATGGGCAGGTGAGATAACGGCAGCATACGAACTCAAGGAAGGTCGGCCCAAAATCACGTTATATTGAAAAGGCGCATCCACTATAAGAAAGGTCGTCGTTTTGTTCTGCCTCCACTCTTCGTCTCCTAAGACCATAGGCAATTGAATTTTGCCATACACCGTTACGGACTCCCCTGTAAAACCATAAAGTGAAGTTTCTACAGGCTTTACCTCTACCGTAGATCTCATCTTTCTGAAACAGTCCATGAACATGATGTCCACCGAACTGCCAGTATCCACAAATACCCGTTCAACGTTAAAACCCCCTATCTCCGCAACGATCACCATAGCATCAAACTGAGGGCTCTGAATAGCAACTCGATCGCGAACTCCGAACTCAATTGCAACCTCCTCGAAAATAGAATGAACTGTATTCTGTTCGCGCTTAACAGAGTTGAGTCTCGCCTTACGAGCTCTATTAGAATCTCCATCTGTTGGCCCACCCATGATCATGTGAATAGTAGGCCTTTCTTCTTGTTCGGGTCTAGCTCGCGCCGGGGGTGGTGGTGGTGGAGGTAATTCCTGTTGTTCCTGCCTTCTATCTTGTCTGGGCTCTCTTCGATCATTCCGATGCTCGCGGTTTGATCGGTTCTGACGAACAAAACGGGCTAACTTGTTCTCCCTGATTAGCCTCTCCAGTTCATCTCGCAAATGTAAACATTCATCAGTTCCATGCCCATATTCATTATGAAATCGACACAATTTACCGTTGCCGAAGGTGGCTGGTTTCTTCGGATTAGGACTCCAGGTCGACGGCCATTTCAACTGGGGCAAGTTCCATATCTCCATTAATACCTGTCCAGGGGGCATAGTCATGGGCGTATAGTGTTCGTATCTCCGCCCTGTCTTATTTTCCCTTAAAGGGGGTGGAGCAAATCTTGCTCGTTGCTCGCCCCCATCTCTCCTCCTGGCTGTTTCATTATCATGTTGCGTTCGGCTCAGACGACTTGAAGTCTCTCCTTTCTTCATTCGAACTGCCTCCTCC
Organism: Scutellaria baicalensis; assembly: GCA_005771605.1. NCBI lineage: Eukaryota > Viridiplantae > Streptophyta > Magnoliopsida > Lamiales > Lamiaceae > Scutellaria > Scutellaria baicalensis. The sequence goes on from CM016724.1 coordinate 22,255,999, forward strand.
AAGTTGATGTACTTGGTAGACCTCTGTAACAGTTCGTCAAAATTGTTGGGGGTCTTCTTAACCAGTGAAGTATGGAGATCCCCTTCTTTCAACCCTTGGATGAAAGCACTTACAACTAAATCGTCTGAAGCCTCAGGAGCTTCTAAAGTAGCAGCAGTAAACCTTTTAACATAGTTCCGTAGGGTTTCATCCGCTTTCTGCCTCACACCGAACAACGTCTGGGTAGATCGTCTCTGCTTTCTAGAACTGGCGAACTGATGTAAAAACAACTCTGATAGTTGTTCGAAATTATGAATCGTCCCATCATTCAGCTGACTGAACCATGTCTGAGCAGCCTTGGTAAGGGTAGTGGCGAACACCCTACACTTAATACCATCGGAGTACCGATGCAGTAGAGCAGTATTATCGAATCGACATATATGATCCCATGGATCCGAAGCACCATCATATTCGAAATTCACCGGCCGAAAAGAGGCGGGCAACTCGTCTTCCATCACCTCCTCAGAGAAAGGGTTACCTCTGGAACTCCGAGGAATACGTCGAACAGTTCGCTGAACTTCCCGTAGCTCCTTTCGTAAACCATCTACTCTCTCAGATAGTTCATCATGTCCTCTTTTTTGGCCACGAGGGTGACCAGATTGGCTTTCCTGTTCATCCATCCGAGATCTGTCGCCCTCTTGTTCTCTTCCAACAGGTATGTCAGTGTTATCCTGTTGTGAATCCACCTTCTGCTTGCCCAAGGCTTTTTGAACAGCAGTCTCTATTAAAGCCGAGAGTTCCTCCGGCGTCAATGTGACAGTGCCGGGAGGATTTGCCGGCGCGAAATTCCGATCCTCATTTTGTTGCACGGACGGTGCTCCTTCATCCAACCTTCTTCTTGATCCTCTGGTATTCACCATTGTCGTAATCTTCTACGTCTTGAATGCTCAAAGTTCAAAAAATCCTTCCCACAGACGGCGCCAATTGATTTGTCTCGACTCCGATCCTCCACTTTTCCGATGCCGTTCGAAATTCTCCGACGCCAAAATGGAATTCTTCGACGATGATTGGAATTCTCCGATTAAGAAAACCTGCAAAACAAAGAACACCGGGGGTTTTTCCCGGTGAAGGGACTCCGACGCTCAAGTCAGTAATCTCACAAAAATGTTGCTCTCGATTTTGAATGCTTAGTCTAGAAATTAGGATTGTGATTGTGTGTGCAAATTAGAAAAACAAAGGATATATATATACTCCCTGAGAGAAACGTGATTTCCTAGGATTGGGATGTGGCAGTTGAGATTTTCTCCTAAAAACCTGGGAAGTGGCGAGATTCTCGCAATCGTGGGAGTTATCTCAAATTTGAATTAGTTCGCTCGAATTAGCTCGGCGTCCCACATCTCAGTTCGACACTCCGGGTTACGAGCTGGATCAGTTCGATTGACATGCCAGATATATTTGTTCGCTTGAACGAACTCATTATTTCCTAATTTGTTCGCGTCGATCGTCCTTCAACTCCGGGTCGGGTTTTCGAGGTAGTTTGAATGTGGTCAGTTCGACCACATCATAATGGGTTTTTTAATGGGTTTCACATTCATATATTTATTTCTTCTAAGGGTTGATTATATATAGTGGAAATACCTGCGTTTACCCATTTTCGTATGTCAAGGAACTTATTTACTCAATTTTTAAAAAATGTACTTTTTTACCCATTTTTTGGACGAAATATCAATAATGCCCTCAACTTAAGTTTATATTTACATAAAGTGGAAATACCTCTTATATCATATCAGCATATTGTGATCACGATATCAGCATATCATGAACACGATATCAGCATATCGTGAACACAATATCAGTATATTGTGAACACGATATCAGCATATCATGAACACGATATCAGCATATCGTGAACACAATATCAGCATATCGTGATCACGATATCAGCATATCATGAACACGATATCAGCATATCGTGAACACAATATCAGTATATTGTGAACACGATATTAGCATATCAGCATATCATGAACACGATATCAGCATATCGTGAACACAATATTATATTTTGTGTTCATGATATGTTGAACCTTATCTGAAAGGTAGACGCGACTAGAGTTTCTGGACACGAGTCGAGTTTCCTGGACACGAGTAGAGTTTCTGGACACGAGTAGAGTCTCTTAGATTCTTTTCTTATGTAAATATAACTAAAATTAAGGGTATTATGGAGATTTCACTTTAAAAATTGGGTAAAAAAGTTATTTTTCTAAAAAATGGGTAAAAAAGTTCCTTGGCTTATGAAAATGGGTATTTTAGAAATCCTTCCTTATATATATATATATATAAACAAATGAACTTACGATATCTCCAACATCATATAAAAGAATAATACAATTTTTACATTATTTTCATATAGAATTAACATTTGTCAGCATCATTGTGTATTATTCTTCACCAGTAAAAAAAATATTCCAAAAATAGAAGAATTTTCTTTAATGTAGGATAAACTTATCAATGTAAGGTTGATGATTGAGATAGTTTTAGCGTGGACTTCTAAAATACTGTTGGAGTAAACAAATTTTAAATGCTTAAGAGTCCAGCGCATTGCTGGAGATATTCTTAAGCTCCAGTTTAAATTGGAACATGAACTTTTGATTGTATTATTAAAAAAACACTCAATTTAATTTGATGTTGCAATTGAAACAAAACCCTAAATTCATGATAAGTGGATACTCACAATTAACCCTAATTAAAAGGTAAATATATACACACATAGTGCAATGTAAAGTGGATACTCTTTTTCCCTCTCTACTCTTTTTTTTTCTTCTCCGAATTTTGTTCTATTGAGGTTTTAATGAGACCAGTTCTTTTTGTTACCCCTTCTGGTTACGTTTTGAACGATGAACCCTTTTCTTTTGTTTTAATAAGATTACCTATTCAGTTAAAAAAAACAATATATAGATTTTCAATCACGTAAATATTAATAGACAATAGATTTCAAATGAAACAGAGGGTAATGCTAAATGTAGTGTTGAAAGAGAGAAGAATTATTAACATCACTCAAGCTGCGGCAAAATGTATGGGTGGGGCCCACTTTCATAAGTCAAGTCTCCTAAGTGGGGCCTATTAGCCCGTTGTTTCCACTGAAGCCCCTCTTGTTTGACTTTTTTCAGTTTGGTGTGAGATCGTCTCACGGATCTTTTTCGTGAGATGGGTCAATTCATAATTCACACTTAATTATTCATATGAAAATTTGTGAATATGAGTTCAATTCATGGGTAATAAGGATCTGTCTCACGGAAATTATCCGTAAGATCGTCTCACACGAGTTTTTGTGTTTTCTAATGCGCCTCTCTATAAATTCCAGTGATTTCGGATTAAACAAATTTTAGAAAAAATATGGTCAAATTAGATAATTTTAAAAATCATTTAATTTAAGATAAAGGTAAAAACTTGTGTGCATTAGGGGTACGGATCATTAATCCGTGTCCCCGACCCGAACCCCGACATGTGGGTCGTCCCCTGCACGTCCACGCATCCCACAAGCACCCATATTTGACTTGGTTTATATCCACACACACCTGACTCCATGATAGATATTAAATATATATTTTTCAGTTATCGCGTATATACTCTTAAGGTATTACTTGCTTATCACTAAAGATATCGATTTTTTGTTTTATGGATATCATTTTTATACTCTTAAGGTATCACACTTGTGTACTCTTAAGGTATCATTTCTATACACTTAAAATATCATGTGTTTATTCAGTAAATATATCAATTATTTGTTCTAAAGGTATCGGCTAATATTTTACTAAATATGTAATATTTTTATGTGTATTAGGTAATACTTAATTACTAAATATCAAATAATATTTTTGTATTATAAGATACATGACTCTAATTTGGTCAATTGAGTCACTAAAAAAACGTTCGAATTCTATGCTATCCAGACGCTCCTCTCTCGTACAACATGTAATACTAATTGATATATCTTGTAATCTTATGATTTTCATAACTAGAATTACATGACATGTGTTTTTATAGGGTTATATGATATGATGATATCATAGCCCTGTGATAAAAAAAAAAAAACATATTGTGTATTATACAGCGACACATAATTGACAAAAAAAAAATTCAGGATAATTTTATCAAATTTATAATAGTGAAAAAAATAGACCCTTTTATGAATTGTGATATTTAACCATCGGACTCTATTTAATATTGTGAATCTTACTTTAATTTTAGTGCATTTTGGGTTAAACGAGTTATTATAAGGTTGAGATATAAAAAATTATAAGTTTATATATTTAAATCTAAAGTTTTATAAATAATCATGAAACAAAAGTATTTGATTATATTTCCTTCTTATTATATCATTATCATTATAATGAAATTTTACATTAAATATTCATGTTTGTTGCAATAAAATTTTGTGGATTATATCATTAAAAAGTGACAATAGACAATTTTTCTACTCATTTCCGATTTCATCTTAAGAACAACCAACGCACATGAGATTAAGGATCCCAGAATGTATATAGAAAAAACATAACACAATAACTTTTCATTGAACTTTTTCCTTAATTTTCTTTCTAGCTAATTTCATCGTACAATAATTCTGGTAATTTATTTTGCTTTACAAATATGATATATAGTTGATTACACATCTCATGATCTTAAAACACGAGAGTCGTGATATGTTGTTTAATTTCTAGTTTTAATAACATCTTTTTTCCACCATCTTATTCATATTTATTTGTACTTATTTCATTTATGAATTTTGGTCAAATTTATGTATAGTACTTTTATTAATTAGATTGAGATCCACAGATGATGTCTAACTACAGATATAAGAATACATGACTCAATTAATTGCAAGATTGAGAAATTAGTATTAATTTGGGTGAAAATGCAGTTTTTTTAGTGTGCTTTTTGGAGTTGGTTATTAACCCAATGTGGAGATATAAACAAACATTAATAATCTACATTTTACAAATTAAAATGCTTGAGAGAGGTTAATACACAATTTATCACATAGAATAAATTGGAATATTGAGTGTATTTTGCTAGATTAGTAAACCTAATAAAAGTAGAATGAATTTGTAACTTTAATTCAGATACAATGTTGATTCTTGATGTTATATTGTTAATTGTTTATTTGGTTTATTTTAACATATATAACTCATAATTATGAGGTCGTTTAATTTAAGATAATATTAGACGCTTTAATTAGATAATTAACTTTGTTTTAACTTACAAATGAGATAACAAAATAGAAATTAAATAGATGAAGCGTTGTCTAATTGTTTTATTTTATTATCTTCAAATGTTGTAGGGATGGTACGTAGTGAGGTAATTAAGACTGATCTCATTATTTTCTTCAATGCACACTTTGTTTCACATTCTCAAAATAATTAATTTTCAATATTGTAGCACATAATTAACATGTATTACATATTGTGCCATTGCTTACGACTCGTTCTATATATATATATATATATATATATATATATATATAAATATTTTTTTTGCCCATAATATGAAATAAAACAATAAAAAATACATAATCTTATCCTCATACAATAATATTCAAATAAATAAAGCATAAAAGAGCTGAATTGTAATTAGTATCCTCTATTACGTATATGTATTTTATCTGATAGTCCAATATAATTATTACATGTGAAGTGTAAAAAATGTCACCACTAATTTACATATGATCACATGTACTGAAAACAATAAAATATATAATGTAACAACAATCTGAAATAGAAGATTTAGTTCGGCTTGATGGCCACTATAGTTCTTTCTATCATGTGACTGACATCACTCTATTTTTATTTTTTTTAAAGAATTTGGATGAAGTAAGGATAACATTATATGAAATTAAAATTCATCTAATTATTCATTATGTAATGGTAAAAACTTATGTGCACCAACGGTGTCCCAACCTGACCTGGCGTGTGGGCCGTTTTATGCACGTCCACACGACTACAACTGAGTTGGTGTGCGTCTATCCACATCTGATTCTATGTAAAATGATTCAGTGATAGATAGTGCTATACTTTTGAGGTATCATATGTATACTCTTAAGGTATTAATAGTTAATTCAATGAAGGCAAAACTTGTATGTTCTTAATGTATCAGTTGTATACTCTTTAGGTACCAATTGTGTACTCTTTAGGTAGTAGTTGCTTGTTCAATTTAGGTATAAATCGTATACTCTTAACGTATCAGTTGCATACTCTAGAGGTATTACATATATACCTTTAAGGTATTACATAATGCTTATAGTATAAGATATTACCTACTGAGCTTTAAGGTATTACATAATTTACTTTTAAGTTATTAGTTGCATACTAATAAGATATTCTTTGTTTATTCAATCTGAGGTACTAGTTGCAATACTCTTACGGTATCAGTTGTATTCTCTTAAGGTATCAACTGTATACTCTTAGGGTGTGTACGGGCTCGGTTTTTCGCTGGCCCGGTTGTGCTTAGGGTGTGTTAATGGGTTGAGTATAAACCCACCATTTTTTGGTGGGTTTAAATACTCCCCAACAGTACCCCATAAGAAATTACCAAAACACCCCTACTGTACATCAGGAAATGACCAATATGCCCTCAAATGTCCAATAAACTACACGTGTGTCCTTGTATGTATTGCAAAAATCCACCGACCAAACATACACCCCACCTCGATTCACCACCTGCTACCCATCCACCACCACCATCTCCGGCACCGACGTCCCGCTGTAGGACAGCGTCTCTCACCGACGGCCTACCCCCGGTGCAGCCCCACACTTAAAACCACTCCGATCCACAGTCCACAACCACCATCATCAACCACCTCAGCGTCGCCGCTCGACGGCGCCCTTAATCGCTTGAATAGCACCGCCACATGTGGTGGCGCACCAACCCATAGACCCGCGTACTCACGGCCGCGACGGTAGTGAGAGGGGTAGGAAAGGAGAAAGGGAGAGAAGAAGGGCGGTAGCTCGCCTCCTGCTCGCGGCGGCGGCCCTCTAGCGGCGACGACCCCGGTGGAGACAGAGAGAAAGGGATGGGAGAAGGGGTTTGAGAGAAAGAAATGAGTTTTTCCCATTCTTTTGCCATTCCAGCCGAGAAAGAAAGAGAGAGATGAGAGGGTAAGATGTGGGGAGGAGAGAGAATGGAGGGGTGAGTTGTCACCCCTAGAATTTAAGTCAACTTTACTATTTTGCTTTTCCATTATTATAATTATAGGGGTATTTTGGTCATTTGTCATAATATATCTAACTCAACCTATATACCAAACACAAATTTATAAACAATATACTTTTTAAACATTAATACCAAACACATATTACAACTAAACTCATCCCAAAAACCTCCACACCAAACATCAAATTATACTGCATGAACAGTAAAAAGCCCGAAATTATTACAATCCAATCTAAACCCAACCTTCGAACCAAACGGGCCCTTAGAGTCCATTTGGATAGGTGGATTTAAGGAGGGATTTGAAATCCACGGTAGCAAATCCATCGGTAGTCTTTGGATGGATATGGATTTGAAATCCATGATTTTCATTTTGAGCTAATGTCGAAGTCATTTTGGTGGATTTAAAATTCACTCAAACTTGGAAGGATTTGAATCCGCTCATTTCAAATCCTGAATTTCAAATCACTCTATCCAAACGGAGCCTTAAGGTATCAATGTACTGTAGAGTGAGTTTAAAATTTCAAAATTTCAAAAGCACCATTTTTATCATCCTCTTCTTCAAATTTCTACAACCCATCCCCTTACTCAATTTTTTTGCAAATAATTTTAAAGAACTCAAACGGATTTTCTTATACAATTGATACATAGACACATTTTTTAAGAAATCAATTTTCATGAGAAATTAAAAGGAAATAATACTTTGATTGTTGAACAACAATATTCAACAATTCCTTAATACTTAATGAAATTTTATGAAGAAGAAAAGTAGAGAAGAAGAAGAGAGAGATGAAAGAAAAAAGAAAGACAATATTCAATATGTATATTTCTCGGTTTCATCGATAATGAAATAAAGAAGAAGAGGGTTTTTGGTGAGGATTAGTCTAATACCATGAGAGCTGGACTCCTGTGAGACCGTCTCATGTGCGATGACACTGGCGCACGGTCGTGTCCCAGGACACGGTCGACCGTGCGCCGAAACACATACTTATAGCATTAAAAGACATACTTATAGACAAAAATCACATACTTATCTCGACCGTGCCCTGAGACCTGACCGTGCGCCACAGATTGCTCACGCGAGGCACAGTCTGTCCCAGGGCACGGTCGTGGGCGAGAAAAAAAAATCACATACTTATAGTGAAAAATCACATACTTATTATTGAAAAAGAAATACTTATACACTACACTCACGCACGGTCGTGTCCTGGGACACGGTTGACCGTGCGCGAGTGCCGTCGCATGTGAGACGGTTGCATATGAGTATTTGTGATACCATGATAGAGTGAGAAACGGATTATGAAATCATCGTGTTGTGGTGAGATATTGTACTGCCAATATATTGACATATAGTACAACAGATTGATCCAATAATTAAGGAATCAAACTAATCTAAGAAGGAAATAATTACAAAAGATATGATTATGATTTATCTTTAACAAGAAGGAGGAGTGCCTTTAGAAGAAGAAGGGGGAGTAAAGAAGAACGAGGAAGAAGAAGATAAGCGCGTGCCCTAAAATAATTAATTGAAAATAGAAAATATATTTATTTATTTATAGAAAATTGGTTTTGGAACGGGTTGAGGGCAAACAAGTCCTTCTCTTATGTTCTAGATCCGTGTCCCGGGGACACACACGTCCTTCTCTTATGTTATAGGTTAAAAGTATATAGAATGATAAAAGAGTCTCACAAGAAAAACATTTTTTTTTAATTCACAAAAACTCATATGAAACGGTTTTACAGATAGTTTTTGTGAGATGAATGTGTATTGTCCATATTTGAATCTATTTCATAAAATCATACATGAGCTGCTAGGGTGGATTATAGTTGACCCAAAGACAATCTCACATGGAACCTACTCATTTCTTTTGTGATCAGATATTTTGATGTTTGTTAAGTGAATAGAGACGTGTTTGGAAGATGAGAAAAAAGGAGTTAGCAATCACGTTTGTTCAACCATATTAATTAATTAGGAAGGATTGTAGTTGTAAACGGATTGATGACTCAGCCTTATCCACTCCTTATCCCAATTCTTGTCTCGTATTTACTCCTCATTTTCACTTTCATACGATGATCAAGAATCTTGTGATAGAATCTAGTTTTGTAACATTTATCCACTCCTAATCTACTATCTATAATCTATATATATATATAAATATATATATTAAGGAAGTTGGATATAATTACATTTTTACCTTTTTCCCTTCTATAAATGTCAAATCAACAATTTTTTATTTTACATTATTTATTACTTGATCTATTTATTTTAATAATATAATTGATTATTATTACTTCATCCATTTTGATTTGATATTATAATTATTGTATTAGTTTATTCTTAATCAATGTACCTTATTGATTTTATTGAATTTAATTTCTTAAGTACCAATAATACATATTTACAATAATCTCAATAATATATATTAATTTGTTTAGGTATATTTGATATCATATTTAATATAAATTAATAAATAAATGTAACACTATTTGTGTATTATGAAATTATATGTCATCCTAATATCATTCAACAATTTTACAAGATTATTAATTCAATTATTATTACTTCATCCATTTTGATTTGATATTATAATTATTGTATTAGTTTATTCTTAATCAATGTACCTTAATTAAATTGATTTTATTGAATTTAATTTCTTAAGTACCAATAATACATATTTACAATAATCTCAATAATAGATATTAATTTGTTTAGGTATATTTGATATCATATTTAATATAAATTAATAAATAAATGTAACACTATTTGTGTATTATGAAATTATATGTCATCCTAATATCATTCAACAATTTTACAAGATTATTAATATACATCAATATATTTTATTAATCGTACAAGTATAAATATCATAGAGTGTGAAATGGAAAATATCTTTAAATCATATAATCATATTATTAATATCATGTAACACTAAATATCATTTAATATATAGTTACATAAATTCAAAATTTTTTAATTGTTAGATATTTATATCTTTAAAATGCTTATTATTAATTAAATTACCTTATCAAATAGATGCTATTTACCACTTTTATATATCAAACCGTGCAACGCACAGGGAGAAATACTAGTTAATATAAGAGTTCGTGAAAATATATACTTTTAGAGAAGGACTTGGGTGCCCTGGGGCATGGATCCTAGATTCGTGTCCCCAACCCGCTCCAAGATCCATATGTATACATATATATATTTGTGTGCCCTAATTTTTCTTCTCTTATTCTTATTCTTCTTCTCCCTTTTCTTCTGCTGCGTTCATTTCTTCTTCTTCTTCTCATCGTTTTCTTCTTTTTTCTTCCGTCTTCCATCTTCACAGATTTCCCAACGCCTCTTACTCTCATCATCATCTTCTTCTTCTTTTCAATCTTCATCAATTTTATGCTACATTTATTTCTTCTTCTTCTTCTTTTCATCGTTTTCTTATTTTTTCTTCTGTCTTCCATCTTCACAGATTTCCCGACTTCTTCTCATGGTTTTCTTTTTTTTTTCTTCCGTCTTCCATCTTCACAGATTTTCCGGCGCCTCTTCCTCTCATCATCATCATCTTCTTCTTCTTCCTCCTCCTCCTCCTCTTCTCCATCTTCATCAATTTTCACAGATTTCCTAGCAGCGAATTACGATTCGCTCATGAAATTTGCATCGACTTCACTCAATTTGAAGGTGGTGTTACAATGTTCTACTCTCTTGGCTCTTTTAGCTGTTGGCGTTGTGCTTTCTGTGGTGGATCCGATAAACCTCATTTGGTAGATTTTAAAGATATTAAAATTGTGAAAAAAATTGGGTATTGTTGAAGATACTGAACAAAATTTGCCTATATTTGTGTTGATTTGCAGAATATTAACAAAATCATCATATATTTGAGTTCATTTGTAGAATATTTCGAGGATGAAGATAATAAAAATCGAGATATATTATGTAATACCACAAAAGCACACATGTAATACCGTAAGTATTTATATAATACCTGAAAAGTTGTTAGGTATTTATGTCATACCTGAAAGGTTGTGTAATACCACATAAGCATACATGTAATACCTTAAAGATATTTATGTAATACTTGAAAGAGACTTATGTAATACCTGAAGATTGAGTATCAAATACCTTAAATGATAAATACGTAATACCTTAAATGATAAATACGTAATACCTTAAACTATAAGCAGTAATACCTTAAAGTTTAAGCAGTAATATCTTAAAGCTGAATATGTAATACCTTATACTCAAAAGCAGTAATACCTTAAAGTTGAATATGTAATATCTTATACTCAAATATGTAATACTTTAAAGGTGAATATGTAATACCTTATACTCAAAAGCATTAATACCTTAAAATTGAATATGTAATACCTTATACTCAAACATGTAATACCTCAAAGGTGCATATGTAATTAATATCTTATGCTATAAGCTTAATACCTTAAAAATAAATGTGTAATACCTTAAGAGTATGTATATAATACATATCACTGAATCACATGGTATAGAATCTGATGTGTGTGGACGCACACACACCGGGTTGGGTCGGGGGCACGGATCTAAGATCCTTGCCCCGATGCAAACAAGTTTTTGCCATATTTTTAAATTGGTGAGATCCCATCTCACGAAATTATGTATTTGAGATGGTTTTATTTGAGGTGTTGTGTCCATCTTTACTAATCATTCTCAAAAACGAAACATAAACTATTGTACAACTTTTAATACTTCCTTCGATCTTATCAAAAACGAAATATAAACTACTGTACAACTTTTAATACTTCCTTCTATCTTATATAAATAAATTTTGGTGTTTTAATTATAAATTAAGAAAGATTTATTCAAATTGAAAAAGAAAAATTGTTCCTAATCATCTCTCTGTTAAGTAATTTCCCGATTTAAGAAATCAATTATATTTAGTTCAATTATATTAAGATAGCGGGTGTTTGAAACAAAAGTGATTATAGCGGAGAAAAGAAACAACATTTGAACACAAAAACTTGTATAAAATGGTCTCACGGATAATTTTCGTGAGGTGGATCCATTTTATTCACGGATCAAATCCATATCCATTAGTTTATGTATTAATTAAAAAGTTTAGGTTGTAGATCAAACTGTCTCACATAACATGATCCGGTCTCATATGAGACTCACTCATATTTGAAACTATAGTTGTCCTCTAAGATGTCTTTTATATGGGATCAAAAGGTTATCACATTTCTCATTTGCATGAGTTAAGAAATGTGCTTATTAATATACTTTAGAAATCCATATTATACTTCATAATTTAATATTATTAATTAAACACTTAAAAACATAAGATCCAATTAATTTTGGAACGGATGAAAAAGAAGAGACTATCTCTAATAAGAAAGAGTGACACTTGTATGTCCCAGGGGTATGGTGCCCCCAAATTAATTATCATATGTTGTTAAATATATACTTTACAGGTATCATGTATATACTCTTCAGGTATCACATGTTTATTCTTATATACATATGATACCTGTAGAGTATATTTATAACACCAAGAAACATAACACATATAAAAAATATATATATATATATATATAAAACACCTGAAGAGCATGTATATAACACCTGAATCCGTGTCCCTATGTGCCCCAGGAGTATATAAGTTTTTATCAATAAGAAAAGCCTAATATAAATTTTTGGACTACAATTCTTAAATTATATTTTTATCAAATTTTAACATTTCATAAAACCTAAAAAATATCATTTGATTGGAATCACAAAAACTAAAACAAAAAATAATCATAATAATAAGGAATTTTATCGATCGAGATCCAAAAGATAAAAAATAAATTTTATCAATCCACAGTTTGAAATATTGGAAACTATCAATTTAATATATCAGAATGAAACACTATTAACATATTCTGGAAACTATCAATTTAATATATCAAAATAAAACACCATTAACATATTCTTTCACAGAGTTATCTTTTTTTTCTCTCTCTGATCTCTCACAGCTGATGTGCCTCTCAAATCATCATGATTACCTGGATATCAGGTCCCACGTAGATAAAAAAAAAACAAAAAAAATCTTTTATTAATTATTATATTATATTCGATAAAATATTTAATTAAATACAAAATGAACTTGTTTTTATATATACTTTCAATACACATTTCAATCTAATTACTATTATATATTTAAATAATATCAATCAACAAAAAATATTATCACGCAAATATTTTTTCGATATATACATTTTCAACAAAAATAATTATCGTCAAGTTATTGATATCATATAAAATACAATATTGCAAAATATTGATATTAATTATAGGTTGTCCATAAATATATTATTGTGCATAAATCAATAACAAAAAAATGTAAATCTATTAATATATTATATATTTTCAATACACATTTCAATATAATTGCTATTACATATTTAAATAATATCAATCAACAAAAATTATTATCATGCAAATATTTTCGATACATATATTTTCAACAAAAATACTTATCATAAGTTATTGATATTATATAAAATACAATATTATAAAATATTGATATTAATTATAGACTTTCCATATATATATATATATATATATATTACTTTTGCATAAATCAATAACGAAAAAAAATGTAAATCTATTATTATATTATTGAACAAAAATTAATATCACAAAATTATGGATATTAATTGCGGATAATTGATAGATATTATTGAGAAAACCCAATATTTCAAAATGTCGATATTATATTGATACAATATCACAAAATATCATCTAATTAAATAAAAATATCAATAAAAGTATCAAATCGCATCATTAAATGAGTCAGATATCAATAAAACTATCAAATCACATCATCGGTAAAACGTTCATCTGGTTTAAAAACCGCCGAATTGAGCCGGTTCGAACTGGCGATCAACGGTTCGGTGAACCGTTGACCCGGTTCCGAACCGTAACCGGAAACTAGATATATCCGGTTAGATTACGATTCGCGATTTTCCAAACCGTCAAATCGGCGGTTCGAACCGCCGATTTTCACCTTTTTTTTTAAATGCAATCTGCCACGTGGACGGCTCTCGTTGAATCTGATATAGCCGTTGGAGATCGACGGCTAGGGAGAAGTAGTCGTTGGAAACCGGCCCGAACCGAACCGATTCCGAACTGACGGTTTTAAAGTTTTTTGAAATCGACGGCTTAGATCTACGGGCCGTTGGAGATCAACGACCCAGATGGACAAATAGGATCGAACCGGCGGTTCGAACCGGAACGTCCCCCTTTTTTTTTTTTTGTATTTTTTGAAAGAGGAAATACCCCATTTTATCCATTTTCTTAAAAAAAAATGGGTCAAAAATAACCCTCATTATTGATTGCACCCAAATATACCCACTTTTTAAAAAAAATGGCCAAAATTACCCACATTACCAAAGTCAAGAATGGACAGTTTGACATTGATTTGTACGCCACTTTTCCTCTTTCTCTTTCCTCTATTACACATGGGCACAAACACATGAGGTTATGCCACGTATATATATGCCCACAAATCACACGAAAAGTGGCATTAAAAAGCCGAAATAAATGGGCCATTTCAACCATACGAAAACTGATTGATATAAAGTTGGAGGTGTTTAATTTTTTTCAACTTTATATTGAGTGAAATGAATGAAAAATTCACACCCAATCATATATCACATGTGCACAGTAATGCGAAAATTGTTAATAAATACGTGCTGCACATTGCAAACTTTTCTTGTCTAAAAATTTCATCCTTACCTCACACTGTCACAAGTATTAGGAAAAGCTTTTTGGAGATTTTCGTCGAACACGTTACGGTTAGTGCTATATTTTAATCTTTCATGCAATATGTGTTATTGTTTGAAGTATAATGTTTTTCGGAAATTATGTGTTGAGGTGATAATTTGCAAAAAAGGAAAAGAAAAAAAAATTTCGTGTAACCCATATTTTAGGGGTTACACGAAAATCCAATATGTTCAAATAGTTAATATTGAAATTTGGAACTTTTCGTGTAACATCAACGCAAGGGTTACACGAAAACTATGAAGTTTTCGTGTAACCTCAGCATTGTATAGGGTTTTCGTATAACCCCTGAAATATGGGTAATACGAAAAGTCACCATGTTTTCATGTTAAAAATAGATTTTTTAGTGTTTTCGTGTAGTATGGTTTTCTTCCCCCGAATAATGTGACCCAATTATTTCAAAATATTATCTATATGTTGTGTTGTTCAAAGTTTAACTAGCATATACGTTCAAATGTGAAATGTGTCAACACATATATATATAAAGAAATAGATAGGATCACCAATTTAGGACAGAACCAATTTAGAAAATTTATTGTAGATAGGATAATTTATAATAAATTTATAATTACATAGAGGACAATTTAACTAATGTTTTAAATAAATAAGTTTATATGACATTTGTATGGAAATTTATATGACAAATTTCACCATTTTTATTGCAAACTTAGTTAGCCAAATTTCATTCCATATAATTCTTAAATTTAGTAAAAGAATTCTAGATTTTTTTTAAAAAGAAGAATGTAAATTTTCTTTTATTAGTAGATTATATGAATATTGGACTATCTCCATACGTAACCTATATTAAATATTTTTAATATAGGTTCAAATTTATAAAGTTCTTGAACCACGTTATTGGTTGTTGAAATCCATATACTGTTTTCCTGTAGTGGCAAAGATGAGTTTCAGCACTGTTGTAGTATGGTTCGGTGGATATTGGGAAGGCTTAGAATACAAGAGTGGATCAAGAGAGGTGATTAAACTTCAAAAATTTACTTATCAGGAGTTGTTTGAAAAAATTAATGAAGTTGTGCGTGCTCAAGAGTGGTGGGGATATGTCATCCACTCATTAGTTGAGATTAATGGTATGGTTACACGAAAGAAAATTAAGAACGATACAGATCTCGCTAGTGTATTGTCCATGATCGATGACATTCTTGTTGTATTTGTTACCCTTAAAAGTGTAAATGCTGGACCATCAACCAGCTCGGTATTCCAAACGGGTGGTCAGACCCGCGCCGTCAATGATCCTTTGTCAATTTCAGGATTTAATATTAGATTTGAGTACACCGATCATCCTTCTGGTGAATGTTCAAACATTCCAGTTGGGCTATAAAGCGACCACAAATTTCATGCTAAATGGAGTATACCAATGCAAGATCTGTGGGCGCACGACCCATCTTCATACACTGATCGGGTTGATGATAGGTCAGCTTGGACATTTGACTTTCTTGACTTAAACCGATCACCAATCGATTCTGCCAAATATCAGTACCCACAACAGGTGCAAGAAAATGAAGATGATCAACAAGAAGTGCATGAACATGGTTACTACAACTCAGGAATTCATATAGGTATGCGATCCCGTGTTTAATCTACTTTAATAGTGCATTATTTTTCATGAAACTCAATATATCGAAGTTTTACGGTATGCGAACCCGTAATGTTTGTAGATACGAACATAGAACAAAATAAGCCATATGAGAGCTGTCATGGAGATACTGATTTCGAGCTAGATGCAGATGACGTAGCGCTATTGGATGAAGAGCAAGCTGAGGAGCGTGAGACATTTATGACATACATTGGACGGCGTGACCCAGCAAATGAGGCCTCTGTTTTTAAACCAGAACGTCATGCTGAAAGCAGTCATAGGGCATCGAGCGTCAGTGCCTTAGAGCGTTGGTGGTTTATCCCTGAAATGGCCTATGTTGCTGTTGATCCAGCCGAATCGTCTGAGATCTCGACTCATGTGTCAGCCTCACATATGCTCCATAAAGGTTCGTGCTTCAACAATAAAGTAGAATTGCAAAAAGCAATTGGAATGTGGCATCTTGAAAATCAACTTGCTTACAAAGTCGAGAGATCCGAAAAGCACCGATGGTATGTAAAGTGTGCCATTAAAACATGTCCCTTCGTAATGCATGCCTCAGAAAAACATGGGATTTGGAAAATTTTGAAGATTATTCTCCCACATTCGTGTTCGTTGAACCTGACCAGTAGTGCCACACGAAGGCTTCCAGCTAGTCTTATTGGAGAGTGTTTCGTTGATACACTACGAAATGAGAATGCCCAACTGAATGCTCGCGGCATTATACAGGATATGAATGATCGGCATGGTTTACAGGTCAGTTACAAAAAGGCATTGAGGGCAAAACGAGATACGATGACCAGGGCTTATGGGGATACGAAGTTGTCATTTTCGATGCTTCCATCTTACCTAGAGGTGTTGAAGGTAGTAAATATGTCTTCCTTCGAAACTGACGGTCATGGTAAGTTCAAATATGTCTTCTTCACATTGGCAGCTTCTATTCAGGGGTTCCAAGGTTATGCAAGGCCCGTTATAGTCGTAGATGGCTGTCACCTGAAAGGTCAATATAAAGGAATCGGTTTCGTGGCTGTTACCAAGGATGGGAATGATCATATTTCCCCGTTAGCAACCTGTATAGACAGTGTGGAGAATGATGAGTCATGGACTTGGTTTTTAACATAAGTTCGAGATGCATTTGGATGCCCTGACCAAATGATAATTATCTCCGATCAACATAAAAGCATCACGAATGCTGTACGAGCCGTATACCCCGACGCTTCGCATGGACTATGTTGTTATCATCTGCAACAAAATTTGGCCAAGTATGGAAAACATTTGGTTGGGCTGTTCAAGTTGGCCGCATATTGTTATGATCCAACAGACTTTGATAGGTACGTCCACTAATCGTTAAGTTCATTGTTATCATGCTTCATTTTGAGACTCATGGGTACAGATCTGCAGGTACATGGACTATATGGCTCGTTCAAACAATGAAGGCGCTGTCGATGCCTTAAAAAAGGCTGGGCCCGAAAGATGGTCACGTGTGAAGTATCCTGTTCGAAGATATAACTTCATGACCTCGAATTCTACCGAGTCTTGGAATTCTAGGTTAGTCTGGGGTCGAAAGCTGCCTGTTTGTTCGTTTTTGGAATGTGCTCGACGTGTTATCGAGAAGTGGTTCTATGAAAGAAGATCTGCTGCGGAGGAGCGCGAACACACTCTCACAAAGTCGGTCCATGAACGACTGCAAAATGAAATGAAGGTTGGTCGTGCAATGCAAGTGAGTAAGCTGTCACGGCAGAAATTCAAGATCACCCATCAAAGTAAGATTTTCATTGTCGATCTCTCCAACAATTCATGCACGTGCAGGGTTTTCCAACTGGACTTGATATCATGCTCTCACGCATGTGTTGCAATCAGGTGCGATCTCTGGACTATCTAGATCACACATCATAGTATGCGTACATGTTTTTCAAATGCCACTTTCCAATCAAAATCTGATCATTACTAGTTACGCAAAGGATTCAATATCCAACTACGTGCATCAGTGCTATTGGACGACATCATTGATGGGTATGTGGGAAGGTGAGGTGTTTCCCGTGCCCGACCCATCGGACTGGGTCATTTCTGAAGATACAATAATCATATCTTGTCTTCCTCCCGATAAGCCCAGACAGGCTGGTCGTCCAAGAGGGAGGCGGATTCCCTCTAGTCTCGAAAATTTGAGTTCAAGACATCGTACATGTCCGGAACAAGATGCACTAGAGACATCCTGTGACAATTTAGGTGGGGAGCAAAGTCGGTGGAAAAATAAAAAATGCTCTGTATGTGGGTCTAAAAGCCATACGAAGCGAAAATGCCTAATTTTCAAAAAGACTCAACGCTTTGTGTACGACGAATAGTGTGTGCT
Source organism: Scutellaria baicalensis (assembly GCA_005771605.1). Lineage (NCBI taxonomy): Eukaryota > Viridiplantae > Streptophyta > Magnoliopsida > Lamiales > Lamiaceae > Scutellaria > Scutellaria baicalensis. The sequence goes on from CM016724.1 coordinate 22,274,914, forward strand.
TCTGTGTACCTTTTCAAAGTTGTGTGAAGTAATGTTACTGTGTCATTGAACATGTAATTTTTTGCCTTATTACTTTGTTGATAGACTTAGCCAAGAGAACATGAAAGCCAAAAACTGAAATCATCATTCATTGTCGTACATGAAAGACTAAATCAATCATCAAACTCAGGATCAGCTGAGAACCTATAAATAGTGTGTGCAATGAGTCGTCTCATGCCCTATATACCGTGGATGATCTCTGGCCTCGGAAACATCTCAGTCATAGCATTCTCAACGGCCTTCAACGCATACATACCACAACTGGTTGGATCCTCTTGCCTATAACACAACTCAGGCTTCCCACTGAGACAATAGAACTGAGCTGGGGAGTATGAGTACATCTCGATGGCCTCATGCCAGCCACAGTGCTCTAAAAGTCGGGGCAAGATCAGACATATTGGAAGTGTCTGCCTCAAACGCAGGTCCGCCACATCTCTCTGTCATGTGTACCGTAAACTGTCGAATAGTGTCACAGACTTGTCGTACAGATCAATCTTAGCACCAACCCAATGTCCGCAAGGTTCAGGACTATATACAACTGAATGATCACACCACAACACTGTCATTTTGGGACTATTTTAATGACACGATGAAATAAAAAACACGATCAGAATACTTGCCTATTGAACATCCTTCCAATACTTGTCTGGGCCCATGTGTAGGTGTATGGAAACTGTGGCCAGGATCGACGTCATCCCTATGCACTGAAGATGGCTGATCACGAGATGTATCGACAAACGGTACTATCATTCTGTTCGTCTGTGCGTCATAGACGTCCTCTGAATGCGTGTGACGGTGCGTATCAGGACCAGCGTCTCCATGAAATGAAGACACGTCTCCATGCTGGGAGGGATGGTCGTCATCCCGTGGGTCCAACAGCCCATGATCAGTCCATCAAGCCCATGGTCCACCATGATGTGGCTCATACTGATCGCGTGGTCCCTGACCAAAATATGTGCATAGCTGGTCAGCGAATATGGACAGCATCTCGGACTCCAGATGATCGAACCTATCATCTAGATGACCTATCCTCTCATCCAGCCGATCGAGCCTCTGATCGAACTGCGTAAACCGATCTGTCATGAATGTCTGCATCTCTCCAAAAAGTTTATCAATATGCAGGGTGAGTTGACTAAACATGTCATGAATCGGTATATGCTGGTCGGGCATATGTGTCTGGGAAGATGGAAACTCATGGGTAGCTCCGATCTGTGATGAAAATCTGATCTCTCCATATCAGGAACACTAGGAGTGCCACCAGCATTTTCCATGTCCAGAAAAGTGTGCTCAGGCATAGCAGCCGTCGGCTGAGCTGGCTCAGATGCATGGGATGGTGGAATTATCACACGCTTTCAACTCCTCGGTCTAGTGCGCACCTGCTCAGCCTCCGGCTGAATGATTGGAGGATCTAGCCTACGGGTAGGGGCACAATCAGAAGGCCTGCTTCAACGAGTCCTACGGCCAGTAGACATATTGGACTCAGCATGGTCAGTGGTCGAGCCCTGACCATCACGACGAGTAGGCCCAGCTTGTCGGCTAGGCCAAGTCAGGCGTCCAGTATAGGGGCAACTGGCTGAACACCCTGTGACAGATCATGGTCAGGCAAACCCCAAAGTGGATGATTAAGCTCCTCAGGGGTCGGCTCAAGTGTCCCAAAACATACAACCTGACATAAAAGATAACACATCAAGTAAAAGACACTAAAAAGCATGTAACCGTACTAACACACATTGTCGTAGCTTGAAAATAATGCTCACCTGACCCTCAAGTGTATGTGAAACTTCTATGTTAGACCTTTTTGTGGATCACCTCAGGCAGCGAGGAAACTGGTGTCCTGTGTCCAGTCGACGGCCAGCGAAAGTGTTGGTAACCGGTATAGCCTCGTATGTCCATATCTAAAAAATCATCAAAAATAATCACAGGGTTAAAAAAATTTTGACACTTACACAATTTAAGATTTAACTAGTTACAAACAACCGACGCATATGAAAGCTTTACTTACATACAAAGCAGTGGAGAACCCGTAAAACTGGTACGTGTAAGACCTAGAGCCAGGCTGGAGTGGGATGCCCCTGGGAAGTTTATCCATGTACCGCATCAGGGTGAGATAACTGAACTTGCCCCATGGAAACGTCTCCCAAGCATCATCATGGTCTATCAGAGTCCACACCTAATCCTCCACGTAAGTCTTTAGTATATTTTTCCCGAGGACGATGCAGTATAAGATGAGGATCTTCACCACTAAAATCGAGTCACGATGGCTGTCACGAAACTCCTCTTGAATAAATCTTCCTAGAAGATCCTGTACCTTAATGCGAGGACTTCCAAAACGAGTGACTCGAAGGTATACACCAGACGACGGTGGACCGTGAACCCCGGATGGACTGAACTCCGAATCACCAAATCTTAGGCCGGTGACAAGAAAGAACTCTCTCCTTCCAAATCGGCATAAACGATCATCTCCGATCATGAAATATCTGTCTCCCGTCCTATCATGCGTCAGTCGAACCTCGCTACTCATCAGAACATGTAAAAATGACCTGCATGTCTCTTCTCCGTTCCGCCATAAAAGAAGTGTCCGAAACATGTACGGAGAAAATCCGATACACAATCATCATCCACTTCTCTCAGCTCCGTCTTAATCTCACCCAACACAGAAAGCCACGTATATCCATTTATATACGCGGTCTGGTGCTGACAATCCACTCGAACCCACTCCCAGTCACGCTGTATTAAAAGAAAAATAAGCTCGTACAATTCTACCGTCATTTTAGAAGAGTGTCAAATGTTATATATTTCCCGGTGTATTTTTCGGCATCTATTTAAAAAGGTATGATTATAATCATTTGAAGCCTAAATATTATTTTCATTCTTATCTACACTAATGTCATTAATTTCAGTGCAACGATACATTTATAATTAATTTATCTATTATTTTTTTCTAACTAAATTACTTATATAAATCTAAATAGACAAATTTCATTGGATACAAATTGGAAAAAAAAAAAGTTAGTGTGGATACCCAAACACACCAAGAATGCCTAAGTAAACAGGGTTACATGAAAACCCTAATTAATACAAGAAAAACATATTTTATAGACATTACGGATTGCGTGTAACAAGTGCAAACAGGGTTTTCGTGTAACCCTGCATTAAGTGTTTTCGTGTAAGCCTATGTCAATAGTTTTCGTGTAACCCTGACTTTTACAGGGTTTTCGTGTAGTGTGTAAAATATATGGTTTTCGTGTAGGGTTCATATAGGGTTTTCGTGTAATCCTGTTTTCACAAGGTTTTCGTGTAAGGCTGTTTTTACAAGGTTTTCGTGTAGGGTTCAAAAATATAGGGTTTTCGTGTAGGGCACATAAATCGTTTTCGTGTAGGGCAAAAATTGCAGGGTTTTCGTGTAGGAAAAAAATTGCAAGGTTTTCGTGTAGGGTCAACACAGCAAATCAACTACAAAAATATAAAAATAATAAAAAACGGGAATAAAAATACATGGTTAAAATCAAATCAATACCTGCAAATCCATGAAAATCGACACAAAAATTGCTTCTAAGCCTGGTACCTCCACTCTGAAAATCGAACCAAACTGTGTGGAATTCAACCTTGAGGATTTTCAACGAAAACAAAATTACACGAAAAGATATCAGTAAACTTACACGAAAACCTTCGGCTGAAACAGTGAAGATTGCTGCGGCTGAGAGAGGAAGAAGAGAGAAAAGAGAGAGAGAGAGGAACGCGAGCGGCGGCTGAGAGAAGAGAGAGAGAGAGAGATATGTTTGAGCCCTAACTACACGAAAACCCACTCGGTCCAATAGAGATAGAGTAAGGCCCGATCAAACACTTTTCCAATTGGTCAAAAGTTGCTGCATTTTGTCCTCAAACCCGTACAAGCAGCAGCCTTTTTTTATTAAGTTGACAATCTCAATAGTTAAAAAAGTGGGTATATTTGGGATAAAATTTAGGTATAGGGTTAAATATGGCTTTGTTTTAGACTGGGGGGTTATTTTGTCCTAATTTATAGCAAATAGGCTATATATGTCCTCTGTCCCTTTTTGAAATATATAAATAAGGGTTGAAATGTTATATTTTTCACACCTCTCTCTTTTGCTCTATCTCTCTCAATTATTACTCTATCTCTCAAAATTCTTGCAATTGTTACATTTATACTATTATACATTTCTACTTTACGTTTCTACTTCTACATTTCTACTCCTACATTTGTACATCATGCCTTGAAGAGGATCCTCGTCTATATCTCGTGGGAAGGGTAAAAGTCTCATGCCCCCTCCTCAATTCATATGAGATGATGATACTTACATCGACGAGCTTTTGGGTGATGATGTTGATTTGGGGCCTGAAATCCAAGCCGCCTTGGCGGAAAGTGAAGATGAGATGTCGCCTCCTCCTACCACACAAGAAAGTGCACAAGAAGGAGCTCAAACCACTTCAACTAGAGCCGCATCATCACTTCGAAGTGACATTTTCTCCGTCCACTTCAAGAAGGAGCAATGTCCTAATTCAAACATCGACTACATTGTGTCTTGCAACCATTGTTCGAACAAATACAAGTTCAAGCATGGAGGGGGATATGGAACTTTCACCAACCATATCTTGAAGAAGCATCCGGACAAGATGGGATTGGACCGGTCTCAAACGCAACTACGAGGATCATCCGGCTCATCACTAGGTATGAATTCTTTAACTTTTAAATTTAGTCAATTAGAATGGAGGAAAGGAACCTGTGATTTGATTGTCATGAAACATCTTCCACTAGGATATCCATGTGATGACATATGTGAAGAACATATTAATATGTATTTGCAACCGCCTGCTAAAGTTATATCTAGGAACACTCAAACACGTGATATGGCTAAAAGAGTTATGAAATTTAAATATGAATTAATAGAAGAGTTAGCTCAACTTAAAACAAATTTTAATATTTGTTGTCAAAGTTGGAAGGATCCTTTCAAATTTAATAATTATATGGGTATTACTTGTCATTGGATTGATAGTGCATGGAATCATCAAAAACGTTTAATTGCTTTTGTATCATTTCAAGAATCTGCAACCGGAATACATATTGCTCAAGTAATTATTAAAATTTTAAATGATTATAAGATTTTAACTAAAATATTTGTCGTAGCCTTTGATAATGCGTCAAGTAATACCGCTAGCATACCTACCCTTGTTGAATTTTGTAAACCTCCAATACAAGGTGTATTTTCCCATACCCGTTGCATGACTCACGTTTTTAACTTATGTGTTCAAGATGGTTTAAAAGTTGTAGAGAAAGAATTAGTGAAAATTAGAAAAGCAATTAATTATATAACTTCTTCCGTTGCTAGACGTAAACAATGGGCTAGGTTTTGTAAGGATAATGGTATGGAAGTTAGAAAATTTGTTAGAGATGTTGAGACAAGGTGGAACTCAATATATTATATGCTTCAAGATACTTATGATTATAGATACATTTTATGTGTTTTTTTGTTGGAAGATAATGCTCATGAAGTTATGTTACATAGTGATGTTGGGATTCTTGCAGAAATTTGTTGGAAATGTTAAAGGTTTTTGAACAAGCAACTAGGGACATTAGTGGATGTTATTATCCTACTTCTCCTATAGCATTAGATCAATGTGTTAAAGTTGCTTTAATTTTTCATGCTTTTGTTGATTATGATTCTTTGAGCCATGTACTTATTTTGATGAGATCAAAATGGTTAAAATATTTTCATGAAATACCCCCCCTATTTTTGTGTGCTAAATTATTAGATCCTAGGATTAAAGAAGACGTGCTAGAAGAATTATTAACTATGTATTATAATGTCTTGTTTCCAAATGGACTTCTAAATGATTATGATGAAGTAGATTATATGTCTAATCCTAGGGAAGTAGTTGCTATAGTTAAAGGATATTTGGTTGATTTATTTAGAGAATACAAAACAATACATAGTAGTGAATCTAGTGAAAATGTAAGTGCTAGTGAAAATGTAGGATCTACTAGTTCTTCATCTTCTTCATCTCACTTTGGACCGGCCCTTAGTCAATTATATAACTTTTACAACATTAGAATACAAAAAAGAGCTAGAAGTAACCCTTCACAAGAATTAAATAATTATTTAAGTGTCACTTTTGAATCAATTGCTTTTGACGACCCAATAGATTTATTGAAGTGGTGGTCACGAAGGACCACCACGTATCGTATTTTAACCATTATTGCTAAGGAACTTTTTGCAAGTCCTGTCTCGACTGTCTTGGTTGAACATGCATTTAGTATTGCGGGCCACACATTGGCTCCGACACGTGCAAACTTGGCCATTGAGAATGTGCAAAACCTTATGCTCCTTGAAGATTGGTGCAAAACCAAAAAACGTTCACAACATCTACATAACGAAATAATATTGGAAGATGGTGGTCCCAATTTGTTTGGATACGACTCGAACACATCATCCTCCAACGGAGGCACACCAACCAACTTCAAAGATTATAATTATTGGACCGACGGGTAAGTTGAGATAAGAGAACTACGTGAGCTTTGATTCCTTAATTTTATAAATTAAGGATACGTAGACAATTTCATTATAAATTTGGAAATGAATTTCAATTCCAAAATTATAATGAAACTCAAACTCTTTCAATTTTTTTCCCCCTTCCCAATCTTTTATTTACAAATTTGTAGATAGAATTGAAAACTTGTAATAGATAGAATTTTTTTATGTAAATTTGTAATAGATAGAATCTTATAAATCAAATAAACTTTTTTATGTAAACTCAAGTTGTAATTTTTGAAATTTTTATCAAAAGTTAGTTCACTTAATTATTATTTGTTAGATTTCATATTTTGTATTCTAAAATATCAATTTAATCGAAAACAAGTATTAAAAATCAAAATTGGTGATTAAAAAAAAATAGAAAAACTGGCAGAAACCGGCGATTCCGGTCAAATCACCAGTTTCGGAACCGGAACCGACAATTTCCCTCCCTGGATCGGTTCGGTCATTCCGGAAACTGGAACTGAGAAACCAGATGAACATGATTAATCATCGGATGAGTCAGAACCTTGAATGCTGAATCAACAAATCCATCAAAGATCTACAGTATCAGATGAGTAATCATGAATTTCATGCTTCTTAAATCCATCAAAGATTCACTAACTTCGTCTAATTGAGTATCCGTAACCATATCAACCAAGAAAATTATAGTTTTATTCATATTTTTATTCGACTCGATAATATTTTATGATATTGTATAAATACAATATCGACATTATGTAATATTGGTTTTTGTCTCAATAATATCTATCAATTATCTGCAATTAATGTCGATATTTTACGATATTAATTTTTTTCACTAATATATATATATATATATTGATAAATAACAACATGATAATACTGATATATTTACATTTTTTTGGTTATTAATTTATGTACAATAATATATATATATATATACAATCTATAATTAATATCAATATCTTGTAATATTGTATTTTATATAATATCAATAACTTGACGATAATTATTTTTGTTGAAAATATTTATCGAGAAAATATTTAGTGATAATATTTTTTATTGATTGATATTATTTATATATATAATAGTAGTTAGATTGAAATGTGTATTGAAAGTATATAAAAGCTAGTTAATTTTGTATTTAATTAGATACTTTATCAAATATAATAATTAATAAAAGAAATAGATATTTGTTTTTCTTATTTTTTATCCACGTGAGATGTGATATCTAGGTAAGCATGATGATTTGAGAGGAGAGAGAAAACAATTTTATCTTTTAAATGTATAAAAACATTTAAAGTGAAACTTACGTGGCGTGAGGCGCAATGTCCCCAACTTGACCACCACATGGTTAGGATATATACTTTTCAGATATCACGTGTGTACTCTTAATGACTATTATTTACATACATAATAAGAAATCGATAACTTTAGTGAATAAACAAATAATATCTTAAAAATATACATGTGATAGTACATATGTAACACCACGCGCTGGGGCACTGATTTTTGCCGAGGGGATATAAGTTTTGGCAAAAAATTATATACCCCTGGGGCACATAGGGGCACACATTTAGGTGTTATATACGTGCTCTTCAAATGTTATATATATATATATATATATATATATATACTCTATATGTATTATGTTTTTTGGTGTTATATATATACTATACATGTATCATATTTATATAAGGGTATACATGTGATACCTGAAGAGTATACACATGATACTTGTAGAGTATGTATTTAACACCAATATGATGATTAATTTGGGGGCACCGTGTCCCCGGGACACACAAGTGTCACTCATAAGTTTTTGCCAACCATTTATGTTCAAATTTTATATTTTACAAAAACTAAAAAAAAAAACATAAAAGAAAAGATTTCAAAGATGTAATAATGGGAAAAGGGTTACCGTTGGGCCGACCTTCCCATTTGAACTCATCTAAAAGAGGAGCACTGGTTGAGCCAATCATGACCTAACACTAGCTGACGTGGATGCTGACGTGGTTGATGATGATGACGTGGATAGTTCCACATTTACTGCTTGGGAATATCGAAAGTTGACCAATAAACTAACCGTTTCGAAAGCTGAATTTCAGTTCCCACTGATTATACTTATTGCGTTTCACTTAATTTTTAGTCAAACATGCAAATTATTATCCAAACTCTATTTTATTTTCCCACTAAAATATATCTATCCATCTTCCATTCTCCTATCTCCTAAATCTTTATCCAAACTCGTTATTTATAATATTAATTTATTTGTAATTTTTTGAGATGCTTGTATATTTATTAGAGAAAATAAGTTATTGATTTATCGAGTCGGAAATAATATAAAATTTGTTGGATTATCTGAATAAAATTATAGACATATTTATGAGATAAATATTTAGTTGATATGATTTTATATGAATCTTTTCCTGCATGGGATAGAAGTTTGCAAAAAATAGACATATTTATGAGATAAATATTTAGTTGATATAATTTTATTTAAATCGTTTCCTGCATGGAATAGAAGTCTGCAAAAAAAGGAATTCTGAAACTCTTAGGTTTCTATGCTATTAAATAGTCCACAATACTATACGATATTCATATACAACATAAAAGTTCTAGAGCGATATCGCAAAAGGATTGACGGTTTGAAGCGAGAGAATTGAGTAGAGTTTTTCGTACGACGAGAAGACATTAAATCAGGCTTTAAAGGTACTTCATACACCTTCTTTTGCAAGATTAATTATCATATTCAATATACATTATTACAACATTATCATATTCAATTTACATTATAATCGATCTTTTGAGGGAATTTCTGCTTTAATTAATCCATGCAATTCTAGGAGGTTTCTTGACAATTCACTACACCTTATTATTTATTGGCAATTCATCTTTTCAAAAATAAAAAATACTCATACATGAAACGAATAATAAATCATGTATATAAATTTATATTCATAAAATACATTTTTTTTTTCAAAAGAACGACACAAGTAAATTAAACCAAAAGATTAAAGGTTGTAAATCTTATGACAATTTTGCCGAATTTGAATTATTGACTTAATTTATCAGCAATTATTCTTCTAAATATCAATTTATTAATCTATACTTTATTTATTTCGAACTTTTTTCCCCTAATTGTTTTGCAAATAATTAATATTAAGAGTAATTTGAACGTCACTTTAAAATAATAAATATATATAGTCTACTCATCATCGGATAATAATGTGCTGGAACATTTAGACAGCTAAGTCAACATTTCTCTATATATACTCTTCCCATTTCATCTCACTCTCACCTCTATTACATTAATTTTCTCACTCTACACTCTTCCTTTCTCTCTCTTAACTAAGCTATAATGGCGGGTGGTGGTTTTGGCCCCGGCCCCGGCGGCGGCAAGGAATATCCCGGCCGCTTGACGCCCTACGTCATCGTCACCTGCATCATCGCCGCCATGGGCGGCCTTATTTTCGGTTACGACATCGGAATTTCAGGTACGCATTTCGCAGCTAAATTACGATCGGTATTACTGGAATTTGAGATCTGGTTTTGACTAAGGCAGTGTTTGGCTGCAGGTGGAGTGACGTCCATGGATTCCTTTCTGGAGAAGTTTTTCCCGTCCGTTTACCGGAAACAGAAGGCTGATGACTCGGTGAATCAATACTGCAAATTCGACAGCCAAACGCTGACTATGTTCACGTCGTCGCTGTACTTGGCGGCGCTGCTGTCGTCGCTGGTGGCGTCGACGGTGACGAGGAAGCTGGGGCGAAAACTGTCAATGCTGTTTGGGGGTGTGCTATTCTGCGTCGGGGCTTTGATTAACGGCTTTGCCCAGGCTGTTTGGATGCTCATTGTTGGCCGCATTTTCCTCGGTTTTGGAATCGGATTTGCTAATCAGGTTTGTTACAAACCCTAAATCAATTTGAATTCTGTTTCCTCGTTCTGCTATTCCATGTTTGTGCTTTTGAATTTACATAACATAACAAAAAATGAGTCAACGCTTTGTTGTGGTTCAGATCTGATTCATTCGTAAATAAATAGAGGTGTGTATTTTATCTGATTTTTTGAAGCAATTCATTTGAGAGATAAAACGACAAGAATTCATTTTATGAAAAAGATATCTGAACAAACTCTGATCTTTTTATTCTTTTTTTGTTGGGAAAAATATTCTGATCTTGTTTTGTTTTTACTGCCACTTTCTCTCTCTTCGAGGAATCCAGGTCATGTGGCCTGTTTTTCTTCGCCATTGACGTTTTTGTATTCTAATCAAATACTACGTCGTTTGATACAAACAAAACATTGAGACATCCACTTACCTATAATATTGCTCTGTTCATACTACTATGCTTTGACAATTTGTCACTTGCCAAGAAAATTTCAAGAAAATGACAATCTTACCCTTGACCCGCTACCGAACATGATTCTCTATTTCAAATGATATTGATAAATATATATATATATATATTAAATACGTGATCGAGATTCTCTATTACATATCGTTGAACGCACTTAGTAAATACTTGTGTTACTAATATTAACATGTTATTAACATTTGTCGAAATTCAGGCTGTACCACTCTATCTGTCGGAAATGGCTCCATACAAATTCCGAGGAGCCCTCAACATAGGTTTCCAACTATCCATCACCATTGGGATCTTGGCAGCCAATGTACTAAACTACGGCTTTGCCAAGATCAAGGGCGGCTGGGGATGGCGGCTCAGCCTGGGTGGTGCGATGGTCCCCGCCCTCATCATCACCGTTGGCTCACTGGTCCTTCCGGAGACGCCCAACTCCATGATCGAGCGTGGCAAGACAGACGAGGCCAGAATAAAGCTTGTAAGGATTCGAGGCATAAAGGATGTGGATGAGGAGTTCAATGACTTGGTTGCAGCTAGTGAGGCTTCAAGGAAGATAGAGCATCCATGGAGGAACCTTCTTAGGAGGAAGTATAGGCCTCATTTGACAATGGCGATCGCCATTCCTTTCTTCCAACAGCTTACGGGCATTAATGTTATTATGTTTTATGCCCCTGTTCTGTTCAAGACGATCGGGTTTGGAAGTGATGCTGCACTAATGTCGGCGGTGATCACTGGTTTAGTCAATGTCATCGCGACGGCTGTGTCTATTTATGGAGTGGATAAGTGGGGAAGAAGGTTCCTTTTCATTGAAGGAGGCATTCAAATGTTTATTTGCCAGGTATGTTACTTATATATCATTCTTCATTGTTTGATTGTTCAAGTTTTGGTAGAGCTGTATATTTTTATCAAGTCGAGCTCAAAAGAACTAACAGAAGAACTCGAATTTAGTATGAGCAATGTGAAATGTCAATCGAATCAAAACCTAACAATAGCATTCACCAAATTTCCAAAGCTCAAAATGTGTATATTCCTACGTAATATATTAAAATTTGTGTCCATATAGTAGTGTTTGGATTGATATGAATTTGATAACCTGAATGTGTTTTTCAGGTTGCCGTTGCCATATTCATTGGTATAAAATTCGGAGTAGACGGAACACCAGGGGATCTACCAAAGTGGTATGCCATGATAGTGGTGCTATTCATATGCATATATGTAGCTGGATTTGCTTGGTCATGGGGGCCTCTAGGGTGGCTAGTTCCTAGTGAGATCTTCCCACTCGAAATCCGATCTGCAGCTCAGAGTTTGAACGTGTCTGTGAACATGGTTTTCACGTTCATTATAGCTCAAGTGTTTATGATGATGCTCTGCCACTTGAAGTTCGGCTTGTTCTTGTTCTTTGCCTTCTTCGTCATTGTGATGACCTTCTTCATATACTTCTTCCTGCCTGAGACGAAGAACATTCCGATCGAAGAAATGGTGGTTGTGTGGAAGAAGCATTGGTTCTGGTCCAGGTTTATTGGTGATGATGATGAGTATGTGAAACAGGGGTCCATTGAGTTGAAGAACGGAGCTGACCACAAAGTATGAATGATGAATCAAGTGTACCAATACTTAGTAGGATTTCAAAGCAATTGTTTTATGAGTTTGGTTGTTTTATGTTCTTTTGATTTAACTAGTGGATATATATTGGTGGGTGTAACGTTTAAATATAAATGGATGTTCAAGGTTCAAATATTAATTTTCTTCAATTCAAGACTTGTGCCCATGTTTTTTGAAAATAATAATACTAATTATTGTTTAGTATGACTTGCTTGAGAATAATATTATTACTCGATGTTGTCACGTACATGTATAGTTCAATTTTTATATGGGGTACTTTATTTTTTTTAAAACTCATTTATTAATGTACTCACATTCACTATATATATTACTATATAAGGATATATTGGAGGATATCATTAATTCTCATAAATATGAACATAATATTGATTAGTTAATAGGATTTTTTCAATAATCTTTTTAATTTCCATGAATAATCCAATCAAATGAATTATAATTGAAGTATATATTTATATACACGTGTGAATGGTATTTAAATGCATAATTGAATTTGGTCTACTAATATGAACATAGCACATGAGTTTAGAAATAATAGCAAGTTTCTAAGGCTATAAAGTGACTAAGATATGGTTAACAACTTTGTTTTGAGCTGCATGTGATACCGTTTCATGGATCACTTTCTGAGAGGTAGATTAGCCAACGGTCTACACTTCACAATTTACATATACATTTGTGAAAATGGGTTTGTTTTGTGAAATGAGTTTTTTACTACCATTTTGATTTTGTAATTGATAGTTTTATATTATAACTCAAAATTATTATATGATTTTAAAAGTTGAAATATAAAAAAAATATTATATTAAACGGAGAAACCATTTCGACCGAAACAATGTCAAAGATGAGGCAAAAACTTATATACATTTGAGTGAGTCTTGTGTGAAACCGTCTCACGGATTCCATTCCGTGAGACGGGTTAACCCGACCCGGTCAACGGTCAACGGTCAAAGTCAACGGTCAATGGTCAATGTGCCGGTCAACGGTCGGTCAACGCCGATCAACTATTGGTCAACGCCGGTCAACGGTCGGTCAACGCCGATCAACAAAAAGTATTACATGTTATGCATAAAAGTATTACATGTCATATATAAAAATATTACATTCATAATGTAATATTGTTATTCTACTCACATAATACTTTTATGTGTATTATGTGATACTTTAAATTAGTATTACGTATTACATATAAAAGTATTACATGATATATATATAAAAGTATTACTTGTTTATTTCAATAGTATTACATGTTGCACACAAAAGTATTACATTATGAGAGTATTACTTGTTGATTTCAATAATATTACATGTTGTACATAAAAGTATTAAATTTGAGTATTAGACAATATTTTTCTGTATATCATATAATACTTCATAGTATTACATGATATACGTAAAAGTATTACTTGTTGATTTCAATAGTATTACATGTTACACATAAAAGTATCACATGATGTATATAAAAATATTACTTGTTGATTTTAATAGTATTACATGTTACACATATAAGTATTACATGTTGCACATAAAAATATTGCATGATGTTATGTTCTTATAATGTAATAATACTTTTGTGTGTATTAGATAATATATTTTTATATATCATTTAATACTTCATAATGTAATACTTTCATGTATATTAGGTGATACTTTTCTATAGATCGGATAATACTTTTGTATTATATACATATAATATATAATATATTACAAAAGTATTAGATGATATATATAAAAATATTACCTACTACACATAAAAGTATTACATATTTTCATACACTCTAACCAAACCCAAAATAATACTATTTTACAAAAGTATTACATAGTATATTAAAAAGTAATACCTAAAACACACAAAAGTATTACATAATTTCTCAAAACTTTGTCACACATGATACACATAAAAGTATTACCTTATAAAAGTAAAAGTATTACATTTATAATGTAATACTTTCATGTATGTTGTGTACTACTTTTATATATAATATGTAATACTTTTCGTCAACGGAGTTGACCGACCGTTGACCAACCATTGACCGGCGTTGACTTTTGACCGTTGACCATTGACTTTTGACTGTTGACTGTTGACTGTTGACCGGGTCGGATTGACCCGTCTCACGGAATGGGATCCGTGAGATGATCTCATATAAGAATTTGCCTATACATTTTGGGCATATATGGGCATGCATCTAGGTGTTACACACATGCTCTTCAGGTATTATATATACACTCTATAAATGTTAGGTTTCTTAGTGTTATATACATATATTCTACATGTATCACATGTATGTAAGTACACGTAATACCTGTAAAATATATTTGTAACACTATATGATGGTTAAGTTAGGAGTACCGTAGCCCCGGGCACACAAGTGGCACTCCAAATATGAACTATTAGTGGTTTTATATTAGGAAATATATGTTAATTTTGTATCGTGTACTCTTTTTTTTTTTTTTCCTTTTTAAGATCACGTGTAATAAAGCATAGTCATTAGATTTGGATAAAGTACGTTTCATATCCTCTCTCTCCTTTTGCTTTATTATTATTTTTTTCTTTCTACAATGGATAATGACAAAAAATATATATTTATTAAACCAAAAAGTTAGATTTTGTTGTTGGCATCAATAAATAAGTAACCTTAATATTCACTCCTTAGAAAAAAGTGAGAATAAAGTTCACATGTTCTCCATTGCTAATCACACCTCTCTTTAATTATGTCACAAAATGATGATTGATGAACTCACCAATGCCCTTTTTGGTGACAATGAAACCTTCAACAGAAAATTTGTCTCACAAATTTAATTTTATTAAATACATTAATCCATAAAACATAAATTATCTTTTAAAAATAAATTTAATTGTACTTAAATAGTAGGATTTTGTCACAATATATATATGAGATGATTTCACACAACTTGTTGTTATGAAATCTTGTTTGTACCTGTATTCTTCCAGCAAAATTAAGAAGACAAACATATAAGAAAATGGATAATAAATATTTGAGTCACGGTCTTGGCAATGAAGCAAAGTGGTGGCCATTGATGTCATGGATTAACATAGATCACATTCTTTATTTTGTTTTTTTCATTTTGGTCACGGAAATTGAAATTGCAACAACTATGATATCACATGTTTCATGACAAATGTGAGAACTAAACTAAATTGTTGGGCCTTTTCTTTTTTTCTTTTCTTTAGGGAAAAATCATTAGGGTTTTGGAATTGGATAAGTGGTTCTCTCTCTATCTCTTTCTCTTTCTTTCTCCCATATTCATGAAGGGATTATTTTCTTTTAAGGCAATAAAAGAACCTTATCCACCATTAATATTCTTCTCTCTTTTTAGAGATTTGGATAAAGCTCAAAAAGCTATTTTTCAACTCTTTTTAGTGGAGCATAACTTATAGTTCAACTCACCACATGATAACAAAAACTAATGGGATCCTTTCCAATTTTTCTTTATCTTCATATATTATAATTTTCATTAGATATCAGATTACGTTATCTTAACAATCATATACAGGTGGACATAAAAACATCACACGAAAACTCATGTGACACCGTCTCACGTGCGATAATTTTACAAAACTCATACTTATAGTAGAAAAAAACATACTTATAATTGTTAAAAAAAATTATACTTATACCGTTATACGTATAAAACACATACTTTAATCCGATCAGACGGTATCATAAGAGACCAAATAATCTGAAATGTAACTAATAAAAGGAAAGGATAAGATTTAATGGTTGAGTCTGAAAAAATGGTTGATTTAATTAGTTGGGTTTAAGTTGTCCTCACGGATTTCAAGTTAAAACAAATTCCGAGATGAATGGGTTGAAGTAAATGAATCTTTAATATTGCCAATTTAAATTTACCTCTGTTGTGCATCGATCGGGTTAAATTTGTCATTACAACATTATGTGTACAAAATTCAAATTTATATATTTAAATCTAAAATTTTAAATCAAAATAGATGTAGCGTTATATTTAACCTATAATAATAAATTATATATAAAATTTTGAATTTCATTGGAATGATAAAAGTGTAAATATTCCAAGACATTAGATTTTAAGATTAATTAAAAACTTATATTGCAATTTATGAGATATCATTTAAATGTCCAATATTAAAAGAGTTGATGAAAAAAAAAAAGATATTAACCTACATTCCAACCGTTTCAAACTAAAACATGTAAATAATAGTCAATCATAAATCTAAATTTTCTTGATTTAAAGAAGCTCATTTTGAGATGTTATTTATTTAGTATCTTTAATATCCTATGCCTTTAAAATCACAAAAACTTTTATGCATCAGGTGGATTCATGCACCTTATCTGACCCGCGCGTGTACGCGCTCCTACGCGCGTCCCACACGCCCCCACGCGCCTGGGTGGATGCGCTCAAATTCGCTAGTTAAGGATATTTTTTAGTTATATTAAAGATACCTTTTAGTTATGTTTATAAAGATACCTTTGAAATCTTGATTTCAGGTTACATATCATGTTATGTTAAGATACCTTTTAGTTATGTTAAGCATATATTTAGGTTATGTTAAAGATACCTTTAGGTTATGTTAAAGATACCTTAGAAATCGTGATTCCAGGTTCCTTTGAAATCCTGATTTAATACCCTTAGAATTCGCTCCAGGTCACATACCTTTACGTTATATTAAGGATACCTTTAGGTTATGTTAAGGATACATTTATGTTATGTTAGAGATACCTTTATGTACAAATTGTATAACACAACTATGTTATGGATAAGGTATCTCTAACATAACATAAATGTATCCTTAACATAACCTAAAGGTATGTCTGACATAACGTAAATGTATGAAATCTGGGCATAAAGGTATCCTTAACATAACGTAAAGGTATCCCTAAACATTACCTAAAGATATCTTTAACATAACCTAAAGGTATATCTAACGTAACGTAAATGTATGAAATTTGGGCATAAAAGTATCCATAACATAACCTAAAGGTATCCTTAAACATTACATAAAGGTATCCTTAACATAAGTAAAAGTCATGACCAAAATTTAAAAAAGGTAGCGGGAAAAAAAATAAAAAATAGGAGAGAGTCGGGTAACCCGAATCCGACCCGGTTGGATCTATGCACCTGATGCACAGAAGACTTACTCCTTTAAAATAGAGTCTAAAAGTTAGAGATTAGATTTATTTTGATGGGGTGATTCTGTAGTACACTAAGTGTATTAATACACCAGACACTTTAACCATTTTCAGCCATCAGATTTGAAATCCTTAAGGTCAAACTCAACAATGATCTCAGATCTAATGGTTGAAAATGATGGAAAATCTAGTGTATTAATACACCTGGTGTATACTACATAAGACCCATTTTCTTGCTAGAGTTTGACATCACAACTTGGTAGACTTTTGAACAATAATTCTAGAATATATTCGAAACCTTCACACCAAAAAAAGATGAAAAGACCAAAAGACAAAAATAAAAAGGAAAAAGAGAAAAAAGAAAAAAAAAAAAAAAAGGAAAAAGAAAAGGAAGAATATATTCGAAGCTAGTTTCTCATTGCTTTTGGGCTTCAAATTAACAAACTTTTTAATAGATTATTTTGTCCAGTTTAGTTGAATTAATCAAGACCCAAGAGAAAAAAAAAAGTCAAAAAAGAGCTGGCCCAATATGAAATGGACAATAATTGGGCCACACTGTGATGCAAGACGTAAAAGGCCCACCAATGCAATACGAGGCCCAATATTCAAACAGGACGCGGTCAAGTAAAAGTAACCCATTGGTTAAAAATGTTTGATATATAAATTACATTTGATTTGATGTTTGAAATATTCCATCTCATTTTATGGTTTTTAATTTTGATGTGTTTAATGTATATAAAAAAATTGATTTTGAACAAACATATGTTTAAAATTTGGTGGAATCTCTCTATATATATATATATATAAAGAGGACTATTGAAAGAATTTACAAGAATGTCGTTTTTCCTCCTTAAAAATGTCACATCAACCATTTTGGCTAATAATTTTTTTCTAAAAGATAATGATATTGTCAAGAAAATCTATCATATATTTTTCAATGTAATATGCTTTATTTATATTTATATTTTTTTTAATTATTGTTGTTCTTATTATTATTATTATTATTATTATTATTATTATTATTATTATTATTATTATTATTATTATTATTATTATTATTATTATTATTATTATTATTATTATTATTATTTGTATTGTTGTTTACAAAAGTTGTTCAATGTTGAACAATAATATAATTTTTTTTGTTAACTATAATTATTTAAGTCTAAAATTATTCTAATTCTCATTCTCAATTCAAATTTAAATAAATTTTAAAATATTTTTGAAATTTTGAAAAGTGTTGTATATAAGTAAATATTTCAAAATCTACATTGCTAATTAGTCACTTTTACCCGAGTTGAAAAATCATTAATTTATCAAATTATTTATTAAGTCATGAAAAAAAATTCAACAAAAGATATAAACAAATGGAATGTAAGCATTCGAATTTTTAATTTTTTTATATGTTAACTTTAATTACTTAACGTATAGAGTTATTCTTATTATCAATTTTAAAATTAGATAAATTTTAAGATATTGTTTGTAATTATGAGAAATATTTTATATAAATAAATATTTCAAAACTTATATTATTAATTGGTCACTTTTAACTAATATATATATGTGTGTGTGTGTGTGTGTGTGTTGGTCCCAAGTGGTAGTAGGCTTAGAAGTGGTGAATAAGTCTACTGAATTTTCAAACTTTTTCTTTTTAAAGGCTTAGGTCCAGAAACAGTAACCTTTTGAGAGGTTACTTAGGAGTTATCAGAGTTATAATGCGGAATTCTTTCTTTCATTGAAAACACAAGTATGGAAGATGTGTGTCTGATATTGGATATGCAGATAGAACAGTAAGCACAGATAAACCCATAGATATACAGAGGTTCGAAGGTGGAGTAATCCTTCTACATCCTCTCTGCTCCTTCACAAGGAGGAACTTTGTTAAGTCAAATGGTTGATTTACTCAAGACTCGCTTAGACAACCTAAACCCAACAAGAACTGCCAGTCAATCCCACACAGAGTTACTGCACAGTGACCAAACTCAACTAGCCCACACAGAGCTCATATTCTTCTACTAAGAACGCAAATACTTAATCAGGAACAGCCTTCACCGATCAAGTAACTCCTAACACTCAAAGAAAAATAAATAGTGTTTCTTTTCAACAACATAGGCAACAACCTTTGAATGATGAGCTTTTTAAGCTGTAGATAGCTTGCTGCTAGACTGGACTTGAAACTTCTAAGGATTAAGAGATTGTGTGTTCAGGTTTCAAGTGTTCTTCAAGTCCATATCTTCTTCTATTTATAGGTGATGATAAATTCTGCCCGTGTAAAGGAGAGAGAGTTTCCTTCTTGCAGCATGCATGGGGCAACGTGGTCTCTTCTGATTTGCTCATACGAGGTTGTTGAGATCGTATGTATCTGTTGCTGCAATCGCGATACTCAGTCTGACATATCTTCAGACTTCCTTTTTGCTTTATTACGTGACATCTTTTAATTGGATAAGTTTGTGGTTGTGCCTAATGTAAACCTCGTACATGTATTCCGAGGTAATTGCTTCTGAAGCTTCCTCACTCTTCAGTAAGCTTTAGCTTACTTGTCTCTCATTCAACTAGCAAACTCAGCATCCTTGTGCAGTGAGCGTCCAATATCCTTTCCAAACAGTCTGTTGCATTGACTTATACTTTAATCATTTTAAGGCTTTCTTTATGCAGCAAGGTCTTCAATCTTTCTTCAAGCTTTAGTCTTGATCATCAAGCCTCCTGATCCTATACATAGAGAATTTACAACATAATCTAAAAACATAGGATCATAGGCCCTAATCTATTACATGTTTTGTCTTCATCAAAATCTATACAATATTCCTTATTATATATAAAGAAGAGCTTGAATAAAAATAGCAATAACTAATTTTCCCTCCCAAAGATACATTCTATAAATGGAAAGAAATTTTTTACAAGAATTAAAAAAAATAAAAATATATATATTTTCAAGGATTGTGGGTTCCTCTAGGTTGGGCTAGGGTAGGGTAGGTGTAAGAAGAAGAAACTTTAGATTTTGATGAGACAAAACCGTTGTAACCTTACTGCATTTATTGCAAATTCCCATTGTATTCCAATAAGTAGCAAAAACCTTATTGTGAAGTCTTCTACTGAAACTAATCGCTGCAAGCTGTAAGTAACAAGATCCGAAGAAGTCTGCCTACAACAAGCTAGACTTAGAAGAATTTCGAGAGAGAACTTTTTTGGTACATGCTGCATGCTGGAGGCTGCAACCTACAAGATACATTTTCTTTGGATGCAACACTCACCAATAAGTTGCAGCAACTGAAGAAGTCTTGCATGTGGATCAACATCGAAGTCATCAACATCCACTGCATGCTGAAAGAATACGAGGAAACATCAAGTTCAGTTAACATTGCAGTGCAGACAGGCCGTTACAAAAGGATAAATTGAAGGACGACGAGCAAATGAAGTGATGCCACCTGGCCCGAGCAACTGCCAGTTGTAGGGAAAAAATGTGCGAGAAATGGGTAGAAAACGTTTTAGAATCGAGGCCTGTGCGAGCACAGTTCCCTTAAAACAGATTCGTCGTCTCACCGAGGTGCACGAGACCACAATGACGTCTGTTTCCCAGGGTACAACGATTACGAGCACGCAAACTTGCACAAGAATGCTGCTTACGGCGAACTGAAAACAGTGCCCGACTTGTACCGGAAGAACGAAGGAAAAACGAACGGAAAGGAGGATCGAATGGTGTGTTTTCGAACTATGGGAGGACCTCTATTTATAGGCTCAAAACCGAGCTGAAGAGACACAACCATTAAGGCCAAAACCGAAACCGTCGGCAGTTTTGAAACTGCCGGAATCCGGAAGGCCAAAGGTCGCCGGAAGCTGAAAAGGCATGGATCGGGTCGGTGACAAAAGGAACCAGGCTAGGCCCGCCCTTTTCCGGACTGACATTCGTGTACGCAGGTCGCGTATGCACACGAGTCCATTGGTTCGAGCTTGCTTGGAAATGATTTGCACCCTCCGCGCGCGCGCGCGAGAGAGAGCCTCTTGTTTTACATCTTACTCACCTCATAAGGTGGAAATCATTATATACAAGTACAAAACTTGCTAAAGTTCCTATGTGGGACAAAAAACTTTTCCCACATTTTCCAAGGTTTAACCATGATCCAAAACCACTACTTCGGCTCCCAATTTCTCATTCACCCTTAATCCATTTTGGATGAGCTATATACCGAATCGAAGCTCTTACGGAGGAGAACACGTCTCTTCAAACGGATACCATTTTTACCAAACGGGACCCGCCATAAATCAGCCCCCAAAATGGGCAAAAATTTCAGAATTTTCCAACAGTCCCCCACATGAATGGAAATTGACACAGACAGGAAAATGTACAAGTCAACAGTTGAGTTCTGCATAGGAGAGGTAGGTGTAACCCTTTGAACCTTCCCTTGTGAAACACATTTACTTTACTAGGCAATCAGTAGACGCGATGTCTTTGAACTGATTTCCCATCGGTGTAAACGATGATGCATTACACTCAGAACTCTTCCTGACACTTCTCAGTTCTCATGGGTATGTTCGTTTAGGCCGTGAACATCTACTGGTTCTGTGAGAATTTCTAGGAATTGAGCCTTCCACAACTCCCTTTGAAGCGGCCCCACTTCTTTCTCACATAGGTGATTTCTTCTAGAGTGGCTCGCTCCACTCTATTTGAAACCATTAAAAGCTTTAAGCTTACCCTAATTTCCTACGACACCACTATATCATCCTAGGAACGGGTTCTCGGGAATAACTCCCCCACAGTGGCATGTGAGGCTTCGACAACTAGGTTGTCCCATTGAACCTAGATCTTGGGATCTCCAGTCAACTAGGTTGGGTTTTCCTTTGTCTCAACCTCTTTCCCAAAAGGCTTTAACCCCATCCCTCTCGATGATTTTGCAACTATATCTCTACTTAACCCTTTGGTTAATGGATCGGCAAGATTGTCTTTTGACTTTATATAGTCAAGTGAGATGACTCCTGTAGAGAGTAGTTGTCTAATGGTATTATGTCTTCGACGTATATGTCTAGACTTACCATCATACATGTGACTTTGTGCCCTTCCAATAGCCGACTGGCTGTCACAATAAACACATATTGCAGGCACAGGTCTCGACCACATTGGAATGTCTTCTAAAAACTGACGAATCCACTCTGCTTCTTCTCCACATTTGTCCAGAGCTATAAACTCGGACTCCATAGTGGAACGTGCAATAACAGTTTGTTTTGAAGACTTCCACGCAACAGCTGCTCCACCAAGTGTGAAAACATATCCACTGGTGGATTTCGAGTCCTTCATATTTGATATCCAATTTGCATCACTATAGCCTTCAACTACAGCTGGATATCTCCCATAATGCAGATCAAAACTGCGAGTAAATCTCAAATATCTGAGCACTCTTACAATCGCTTTCCAGTGATCATTTCCTGGATTGCTCGTGTACCTACTTAGTCTGCTCACTGCATAAGCGATATCAGGCCTCGTGCAGCTCATCAAGTACATAAGACTGTCGATTATCCGAGCATACTCGATTTGAGATATCCCATCTCCTCGATTTTTCGAAAGATGTTGACTCGGATCTATCGGAGTCCTTGCAACAGACGTATCATCTTTGCAAAACTTCTCAAGTATTTTATCAACATAATGTGATTGGCTCAACACTAAACCTTCTTGTGATCTATTTATTTTAACTCCAAGAATCACATATGCCAAGCCCATATCTTTCATGTCAAACTTTGCGTTCAACATATCCTTAGTGGATTTGATCATCTTGTCATTACTTCCAACAATTAGCATGTCATCTACATAAAGACATAGAATGACATAGCCATTTCCGTGTTCTTCACATAAACACATTTATCACACTCGTTGATCTTAAACCCACTGCTCAACATGGCATTATCAAACTTTTCATGCCATTGTAACGGTGCTTGTTTCAAGCCATACAAAGACTTTACTAACTTGCACACTTTGTTTTCTTGCCCGGGAGCATCAAAACCCTCAGGTTGCTCCATGTAAATTTCTTCGTCCAGATCTCCATTTAGAAATGCAGTTTTGACGTCCATCTGATGCACCTCAAGATTTCTCAAGGCTGCAATTGCCAAAACCATTCTAATGGAGGTTATTCTCGTCACAGGAGAATATGTATCAAAGTAGTCAAGGCCTTCTTTTTGTCTGAAGCTTTTAATCACAAGTCTAGCCTTGTACTTATCAATTGTCCCATCGGCTTTCATTTTTCTCTTAAAGATCCACTTATATCCTAATGGTTTACTTCCAGGAGGAAGGTCCACTAGTTCCCAAGTGTGATTTTGCAAAATGGAATCAATTTCACTTTGAATAGCCTCTATCCAAAGAGGTCCTTCCGAGGAGTTCACAGCCTCCGAAAAGGTTTGTGGTTCTCCTTCGATCATGTAGGTAAGAAAATCGTTACCAAATGATTTTTCAACCCTTGCTCGCTTGCTTCTTCTAGGCTCAAACTCGATAGCCTCCTCATCGTGTTCCTCTTCCTCTTTCGATTCCTCAACCCTACTCGAGGTACCAACTTCAAATTGGGGTTTATAAGGAAACACATGCTCAAAGAAAGAAGCATTTCGAGACTCCATTATCATATTCTTATGGATCTCAGGAACCTGAGAATTAAACACAAGAAATCGATACGTGCTACTGTTTTGTGCATATCCAATAAAAACACAGTCAACAGTTTTCGGCCCAATTTTTACTTTCTTCGGTAGGGGAATAGCAACCTTGGCGAGACACCCCCACACTCTTAAGAATTTGTAGGAAGGTATCCTACCATGCCATAATTCATACGGACTTTTGTTTACCTTCTTGCGGGGCACCTTATTTAAAAGATAGTTAGCCGATAACACGGCTTCCCCCCACAAGTTCGCGGGTAAACCTGAGCTCAACAGCATTGCATTCATCATTTCTTTTAAAGTCCGATTTTTACGTTCTGCAACACCATTTTGTTGAGGTGAATAAGGTGCTGTAGTTTCATGCCTTATTCCATGCTGAGCACAAAAATCAGCAAATGGTGATTCATATTCACCACCTCTATCACTACGCAACACCTTGATCTTACGATCCAACTGGTTTTCAACCTCATTTTTATAGAGTTGAAACTTCTCTATAGCTTCATCTTTACCTTTTAGAAGGTATACCATACAGAACTTGGTACAATCATCAATAAAAGTGATGAAATATTTATTACCACCACGTGTTTGTACCATTTTTAAATCACACAAGTCTGTATGAATTAAACTTAGTGGTTCACTATTTCTTTCAATAGTTTGGAAGGATGACCTTGTTAACTTTGCTTCAACACATGTTTCGCATTTATATTTAGAATCAATATGGAATGTTGGGATGTTTTTCATATTCATTAACCTGCGCAGGCTATCAAAATTGACATGTCCTAGTCTACCATGCCACAAAATGGAAGACTCAAGCAAATAAACAGAAGGGGTACCAATTTTATTCATAACTTTGGTTTTAACAACCATTACATTGAGCTTAAAAAGCCCATCAACCACATATCCCTTCCCCACAAACATTCCTCCCTTAGTTAAAATAACTTTTTCAGATTAAAAAACAATGCGAAAACCATGCTTGATGAGCAGCGAGCCAGACACCAAATTCTTGCGAATGTCGGGCACAAACAGCACATTGTTGAGCGTAAGCTCCTTTCCAGAGGTCATCTTCAAGACAACTTTCCCATTGCCTTTCACATCAGACGTGGCCGAATTACCCATGAACAGCTTTTCATTCGGTCCAACTTCCACCAACTCACTAAAGAGCTCCTTGTTAGAGCACACGTGACGAGTCGCCCCCGTGTCTATCCACCATTCCAACGGATTGGAATCCACCAAGTTTACTTCGGACACCACTGCAGACAAATTCATATTGTCAACATTTTTAGTAATGTTTTCAACATTATTTACCTCTTGCTTCTTTTTAGGCTTTCTACAGTCCGCAGCCTTGTGACCCGGCTTGTCACAATTGAAGCAATTTCCACCAAACTTCCTCTTGAAGTTCTCTTTCTTCGGGCCTAGGTTCCCCTTGCTGGGTGGACCAGCCTTTTTGTTGTTCTTCCTCGAGCCTTGACCATGCTCGACCACGTTTGCCTTAGCGCCTTCAGGAGCAAACAACATCTTTTCAGAACCACGATTGTCCTCTTCAATACAAAGACGAACAATGAGTTCTTCAACGTTAATCTCCTTTCTTTTGTGCTTCAAGTAGTTCTTGAAATCTTTCCACCCCGGTGGCAATTTTTCAATAATGGCAGCAACCTGAAAAGATTCACTAAGTTGCATACCTTCGGAGTGAATTTCATGCAAGATTACCTGAAGTTCTTGCACTTGACTGATCACAGTCTTCGAATCGACCATCTTATAGTCTAAAAACTTGCCAACGATGAACTTCTTGGCACCAGCATCCTCGGACTTATATTTCTTGTCCAAAGAATCCCATAGCTCCTTGGCTGTTTTCATCGAGCTGTACACGTTGTAAAACGCATCAGCCAGACCATTCATGATATAATTCCGGCAAAGGAAATCAGAATGGTTCCAAGCGTCCAACGCGTGGACCGCTTGTGCGTCTGCTGCATCGCCCAAGACGGGTGCAGTTTCAGTTAAGAACCTCGCAAGATTCAGAGTAGTGAGGTAGAAAAGCATCTTTTGTTGCCACCGTTTGAAGTTCAAGCCGTTGAATTTTTCCGGCTTGTCAAGGTGGTTGATCGGCACACTAGGAGGCACGGCAGGGGTAGCTGTGATCACGGCAGCGGCAGTAGTGTTTCCAGAGGAATTGGAAGGTGGGTTTCCTGAAGCCATTTCTCACGAACAATCTGTTTTAAGTTTGTAGGGAAAAAATGTGCGAGAAATGGGTAGAAAACGTTTTAGAATCGAGGCCTGTGCGAGCACAGTTCCCTTAAAACAGATTCGTCGTCTCACCGAGGTGCACGAGACCACAATGACGTCTGTTTCCCAGGGTACAACGATTACGAGCACGCAAACTTGCACAAGAATGCTGCTTACGGCGAACTGAAAACAGTGCCCGACTTGTACCGGAAGAACGAAGGAAAAACGAACGGAAAGGAGGATCGAATGGTGTGTTTTCGAACTATGGGAGGACCTCTATTTATAGGCTCAAAACCGAGCTGAAGAGACACAACCATTAAGGCCAAAACCGAAACCGTCGGCAGTTTTGAAACTGCCGGAATCCGGAAGGCCAAAGGTCGCCGGAAGCTGAAAAGGCATGGATCGGGTCGGTGACAAAAGGAACCAGGCTAGGCCCGCCCTTTTCCGGACTGACATTCGTGTACGCAGGTCGCGTATGCACACGAGTCCATTGGTTCGAGCTTGCTTGGAAATGATTTGCACCCTCCGCGCGCGCGCGAGAGAGAGCCTCTTGTTTTACATCTTACTCACCTCATAAGGTGGAAATCATTATATACAAGTACAAAACTTGCTAAAGTTCCTATGTGGGACAAAAAACTTTTCCCACATTTTCCAAGCTTTAACCATGATCCAAAACCACTACTTCGGCTCCCAATTTCTCATTCACCCTTAATCCATTTTGGGTGAGCTATATACCGAATCGAAGCTCTCACGGAGGAGAACACGTCTCTTCAAACGGATACCATTTTTACCAAACGGGACCCGCCATAAATCAGCCCCAAAATGGGTAAAAATTTCAGAATTTTCCAACACCAGTAAACTGCAACAAAGGACAACTGCATGTAATGATGTTGGAGCTTAATGAGGAGCATATCTTTACCTTTTCAGGTGCACATTAAAGGCTATCAATAGAAGGAAATGCTAGCCATACAGATCAACTTGAAGGACAAGTTTGAAGAGTATGAATAGATCAACGGATAGGATGAAACAACATGAGGAAAAGAGTTAAAATGAGGACACATGGAATGTGCACACTTCAACTGGTGCATTCCACCATCTATAAAAGGGGAGAGTGGAACTGAAGAACACAAGACTGAAAATCCAAGAATCACATATTGATATTCAAACTTACAACGATCATCAAAGCAAAAGGATAACAAGTATTTTCAGTCTCACTCAACCTAAAAGCAAGCATTCCAGCGTTGAAGATCTTTTGGATTGTTTTGTTTCACCACGGTTGATGAACTCTTTTATTTTAACCATCTTAGACTATGTTTATCCGTGACACTCACCCAACCCCAACCCATATAAAACAAAAAAAAAAAAAGAAAAAAAAACATAATTTGAGTTGCCAACCCAATCGGTCAGCCGATCTTGGGTTGGTCAACTCACCTTTTTCTTACACCAATTAGATTGTGACAAATGTCACAATCTTATTTGTTCCACATATTTTTTGTGGATATAATTTAGATTGTTGATATTGAAGATAATATGTATCAAAAAAACATAAAAAATTTATCAAAATTCATGATTTTTTTTTCTCTATAAATAGAGTCCAATATTGATAAATTTTCAAACACAATTTGAAGAGCTCGATTTCCTCACAATCTTAAATTCTCTCGTTTTCTCATCGAATTTTTATCATTTCCTATTATGGATCCAAATAATCCAAATTATTTTTCAACCTCCCAAAATTATCCAAACTCCCAAGATTATCCAAATTTTCAATCATTTCCAAATTCTGAAGATTATCCAAACTCTCCGTATTATCCAAACTCTCAATTTTCTCCAAATCACAATCAAGTTGATATCCTTGAACAAGTCCAAACTTCACAAAATATCTCCGAAAAAGATATTCGAGATGTTCAACAAACAAACACAAATCAAAAGGGGGGAAAAATGTTAGTTGGTGTGTGAAAGAAGATGTAGCATTGATGTCATCTTGGTGTTTTGTTAGTGAAGATACCGTACGTGGTAGAAATCAAAAGGGTGCCTCATTATGGGCACGAGTGCATGAGATGTTTCATGAAGCTCGAGCAGAAAACCCTCATGAGATCGGTGAAAGAAATGTGGATTCAATGAAGGGTCGTTGGAAACGACTTAATGAAAATGGAAACAAGTGGATTGCGGCGTATAAGGAAGCATATGGTCGAAAAAGAAGTGGAATGAGCCAGAAAGATATTGAGAAAGAAGCTCATGCAATTTATGAAGCAAATGGCAGCAAGTTTCAGGACTTGTTTGTATTCAATGAAGTTATGAGTAAACATGTCAAGTGGGAAGTAAAATTAGATCATGATTCTAAACGTTTTCATCCCGACAATGTTGAGGCTAATGAAGAAAGTGGTGGGAGCTCCAAAAGGTCACGGACTAGCGAAGATGGCGAGTACTCTGTCCCCTCAAATGCAGAAACTCCAGTTAGTGGATGCTCATATATTCCTCGTCCTATAGGAAGAGATAGAGCGAAAAGTAAAGGAAAAGGTAGGACATCACAATCTTCTTCTACTGATGAATTTGCTGCAGAAATTCGTGCATTGAGACTCACTAGAAACAATGAATGTGAAGCAATGACTAAATTGGGAAATGCTAGAATCGAACTGGAGTTAAAGAAGGAAGAAAGGAAGAAAATGAAGATGAAAGAAAAGATGTTGTTAGCATTGTTGGCAAAAGATCACTTATCCCCAGAAGATGAAGAGATGAAACGTCATCTAACGGCAATCGTATATGGACATTAAACCTTAATTTATATTATTTTCTATAAGTCACTGTAATTTCAATTTCTCTGTTTTAATTATGTTATTTGTGTTAAGTATTTTACGTTGCTAAGTTTCTTGTAAGCATTTGTGTTATTTAATTTGTATTATTTTAGTTAAGTATTTCTCAATTTTACATGCAAGTGTACATCAATTTCATTCACATGCATGTGTATATGAGTTGTCAACATCTACTTTATTCACATGCAATAAAGTAGAGTTGTCAACATCTACTTTTGCAAAATTTGAAAGTATTCACGTGGTCTTGTTCCAAAAAGCATTCACATGCATCATACACCACCATTCACATGCTCTTTTTCCAAAAAAATTCACATATTTTGTCTATATATTTTTGTTTGATCCATTTCAAACTTACACCAAAATCTACATCTTTACTATTTTGCTTTTTCTCAAAATAGTAGCTTACCTTTTCATTTCACAAATGTCTCTCAATGAAAGCTCATATGTTGATTCCGATTCAAGTTCCGGTTCTTTCAATTTCACCGAATTTGATGAATGGGAAGAACGAGTTGTTCAACAAAATCATCAAATTGATCATTTCATTGATGATGTAATCACAAGAAATCCTAATCTAATTATAGGAGATCATACTCCTAGAGTTAGAAGACGGTATTGTGATAGAGAACGTGAGATTGGTGAGGAGCGTTTGATGAATGATTATTTTATCGACAGACCAACATATGCTCCTGAGATCTTCCGGCGTAGGTTTCGCATGCAGAAATCATTATTCCTTCGTATAGTGGAGGCCGTCACTTCCAATGACGAATATTTTCAACAAAGATCAGATGCCACAGGTAGACGTGGAATTTCACCATTGCAAAAATGTACTGCAGCTATGAGGGTATTGGCGTATGGTACATCATCCGATGTCGTTGATGAATACCTACGAATGAGTGCAGCCGTGACAAGGAAAGCTCTCAAGAATTTCGTAGAAGGTATCATTTCTTGTTTTGGTGACAAATATCTCAGAAGGCCTAATGAACAAGATTTGATCAGACTACTTTACGTCGGGGAACAACGTGGATTTCCGGGCATGATAGGCAGTATTGACTGTATGCATTGGCAATGGAAAAATTGTCCCACCGCATGGGCTGGACAATATGCAGGAAGAAGTGGGAAACCAACAATCATTTTAGAAGCTGTTGCATCATATGACTTATGGATATGGCATGCATTCTTTGGAACACCAGGTTCTTGCAATGATATTAATGTACTCCACCGATCTCCGATTTTTAGTGATGTCTTGGAAGGTCGAGCACCAAAGGTTAGCTACGTCGTGAATGGTCGTGAAAATAATATGACATATTATCTCACTGATGGCATATATCCTTCATGGGCTGCATTTGTAAAGTCAATTTCTGCTCCACAACTCCGGAAGCATAAGTTATTCGCTCAACACCAAGAGGCTGTCAGAAAAGATGTCGAGCGAGCATTTGGAGTTCTACAAGCTCGTTTCGCATTTCTTCGACACCCATGTCTTGTTTGGGACTCACAGTTGATGGGAAAAATTATGATGGCTTGTATCATCATGAACAATATGATAGTAGAGGATGAACGAGACACATATGAAAACTATTATGATCCCACAGAATTCTTTATGGATAAACCTACAAATCGACAAGACGATGATGACGACGATCAACATTTGCAATACTCGACTGAACGCATTGCAAGTTTATCCACTTATATGACTAATAGGGAACAACTTCGCAATAGAGAAGCTCATAACTCTCTTAAAAACGACTTGATTGAACATATATGGCAAAAATTCGGCCGTGATCATTAATATGTATCTTCTATATTTTTAATTTAGTATTTCACGCATCTATTTGTAGTTTAACTAGTTGTTTTTTGATTTCGTTTTTTAATATTGTATTTAAATTTCACTATTGTGTTTGTAGCATAATTTAAGTGTATGGTAAAAAAATTCTTATTATAAATATCGAATTTATAATATAAAATATTTTTTATATATTTCTTACGTTTTCAAAAAATGATTATATATAATATTCAATTATAAATAATGAGAAAAGAAATATTTTAAAGGTTGGGTTGGTGTCACTAATAAACGTTTAAATAATTGAAGGTTGGGTTGGGTTGTAAGTTGTGTATGTGGATGAGAGAGAAATGGTTTTTATATTAGAAGGTTGGGTTGGGTTGGGTCACGGATAAACATAGTCTTATAGTTGTGTGCTTAGGTTGTTTTACTTTGGTCTCCACAGTTGATAGGAGCTATTCTTTGCTGTGTGTTTTGATCCTTGAGAATGATAACATCTTGTGTGGATCCTGTCTGCTTGCTGAAACCTTGAGAGGAAGTAAGAAATTTAGTAGGTTGTGTTTATCCTTATGTTGATTATAGTTAGGAAAATAGTCCTGTAAATCTATATTGATCTTCCTAGTGGATATCCTCCTTGTGAAGGAGAAGAGAGGACGTAGAATGATTACACCACCTTCGAACCTCTATAAAAGTCATGTGTTTATTTACTGTTTTCAGCACTCATATTCTTATATCTGCTACATGCATATTTATGGTTTTATTGTTGTTCTTATATGTGATCTAATCTGTTAACTTTCTAGTTAAGAGGTTAATATACTTGTTGAACTCTCTATTACGTTCACAATTCCGTTGTGCATAAAAACTCTAGGCTGCAGTGACTAGTTTGCTACAAGCTGAATGCATAACTGTCTGTTGGTCCCAAGTGGTAGTAGACTTAGAGGGGGAGTGAATAAGCCTACTTTTCAAACTTTTTCTCCGAAAGACTTAAGTCCAGAAGCAGTAACCTTTTGGGAGGTTACTTCGGAGTTATCAGAGTTATATTACGGAATCTTTCTTCTATTGAAAACATAAGTATGGAAGATGTGCATCTGATATGGGATATGCAGTTAGAAAGGTAAGCACAAACATACACATAAATATACAGAGGTTCGAAGGTGGAGTAATCTTTCCACATCCTCTCTGCCTCTTCTCAAGAGGGAACATTATTGATCTTGTTGATTTACACAGACCTATATATTACAACAGACTTAACTAGTGAGTAGCAAACCTACTCTCAGCTGCTTACCTACTCTCCTAACTGACCCACATAGGATCCTACCTGACCCACTCAGGATCCTTACTTTCTTCTTCAGAAAGTGAACAGCTTATCAGGACTCTAGTCCTAGCACTAAGCACTCCGAGACAGTCCTTAAAAGGTTTGTCTTTTTCTTCAACTGGATGCAGCAAGGTTTGGCTTCTTTTGCAGGTTGCTCTGCTGTAGCTTGTTGTAAGACTGAACGACTGAGTAATCTAGCGTTTCTGGGGTTTAGAGTGTTTGAGCTTCCTTCTCTCCTTTTGATCTTCTATACACTATCTTCTCTTTTCTTTTTCCATTCTTCTTTTTTTCTTCATTTTCATTCCCCCTTTTATGCTACACGCTCCTCTCTCTAGTTTTTACTCTCTTCAGTCTTCTATTTATAGATGTAGGAAATCTACTCATTGAAGGTGGGTAGGTTTCCAACATTTAATGCGTAGTTCTCTTTTTGATACACGTCAGCCTTTCCACGTGTCTTCATTTGATTGGTTTCGTTTCTTTTCTCTCTACCGGTAACTTTTAGCTTCTTTTCATGCTTGCTTTGTAGCTTCCTTCTCGTGCTTGGTTTGTAGCTTCCTTCCCAAACTTGCTCTGTCAAGTGGCTTGAAACTTCTGTAGCTTGCTACTTTGCAGTATGCTTTGGCATGGTCTCTTCCAGGTACCTTCCTGTCAGATAGCTTGAATCTTTAGTAGCTTCCTGCTTTGCAGTATGCTTTGGCATGGTCTCTTCCAGGTAGCTTCCTGCAGTAAGCAGTATTCCTTTCACCATTCTCTGCAATATTCTTTCTTTGAAGATTTTTCTGTCGTATCTTCCTGCAGTAACCTTGTTGCAGTAAACTTATAAGATAGGTTATGCTTATAGATTGAGGGTTACTTTTCTAAGGTTTCGTCTCATCAAAACATACTCAATTATTTCCTAACAATTTCCCCATTTTTTATGATGACAAAACTTTTGCAAATAAGATCAAAAAGTCATAACCATTTAAGCATAGAAAGCAGATGTATATGAGTATAAACGTAGAACAGACTGCTTTTATTAAATCACAGAAAGATCGAAAGAAATGCACAAGGAGTGAGCTTAGAGAACATAAGATATGTTATATAGATAAAAAATTTACAATACAACGCAGTAAACAAAGTACAATGTAGATATTTTATCTTGCTTTTGTGGCTTATTCTTCTTTCTTTTGCTCTTGTCTTTATTTCCCCTCTACTAGCTTTAATTTTCTGTTTGGCTTCTCCCTCGTATATATTACAATATGACATTGTGATCTTAAAAATTATACATTATACACAAAAACTCATGAACAATCATTGGACGATGCATTTATTGTAGGATATTTGAATTCAGAGTGGGATGGACTAAAGACGAGATTATTTCTTTAGATATGAAGATGAAAATAAGAGGAATTCGTGTTTGCATTTATAATTAGATGAAAGTGTAAAAAGAAGGAAGAAATTAAATCACAACATGAATTCAGAATCATCCCATTTCAAAACAGCAGAATCCAAATTCTGTTCTCTCTTCAGCTTATCCTTAAGAAACCAATCGCAAATTCTCCCGGCATTCAGCTCCTCTATCCCACATCCTTCCTGCTCCGATATCACTCTCAGCAAATTCAGCGATGAGATCTAGAGAGAGAAAGGGGGGGTAAAACAGTAGAATTTTTGAAATCGAATTCAATTTCCGTTGATAAATGATACAGATCTTCGATACACGAATCTTACCGTTAATCGGCACAGAAAACGCTCGTGAGTGCTGAGGCCTGAAATCTCGACCAATCCAGCTTCTTCTAGACTCAGGAAGCTCCGTCTCTCCGTCGTCTTCTCTCCGCCGTCGCCGGCGGCGCCTTTGACGGCGAGCTTTCCTCTTTGTCCGGCGGAGATGCTCTTCGGCGCTATAATCCGGTGAGTGTTTGTTGAAATGCCGGTGAATTTGAACGTTGGGATTAAGTGATAATTTGCAGCGTTCATATTTATTTTATCTCGAGGATTCGTGTTTGTGGTTCAAAACTGGAATGCTACCCAATCTATAATTATTTACATGGGTTGGGCCTTCTTTCAATCTTCAATGCTTTGGCCCTTTACTTATTGGGCTGGCCCATATTATTGGGCCTTCTTCCACTGCTACAATCTGGGCCTTTAGTTATTGGATCAAGTTTAGTGTTTATTGGTTTGAAGTATATGCAATTTTTAAGTGTGAAAAGATTTTTGGAAAAACTTATTTTAGATGTGTTGTTTTTAGGTGAAAAGATCACAAAGTTTGTCTTTAGATGTAAAATGACTTTCAATTTAGGTTTTGTTTAGAAATCAATCTTTTGTTGAAGGGTAATTCTATACCAAGTCAAACTTTTTCTCAATACAGTAATTATGGAAATAAAATGTCATTTTTACCCTTAAACCTCACTAGTATATTTTTGCATTTAATTCTCTTTCTACTTTTTTCTTTACATAGTCATTGTATTTAATCAAGTTTCATCCTTTGGGATTGGATTTAAAACGTTACTAGCGTAAGTCCCGTGTATCACACGGTATTTTTATATTAATTATGAAATTTGAAATTGTTATTTATATATAAATTTAATTTTTATTATTTATCATTAATTTTTAATTTAATTAGTATGTAATTTAAATTTAATTATTTGAATTTTTTTAATTATCATTTAATGTAATTGCAAACATCAACTTTAAATAAAATGTTTATCTAAAATTTCATAATTTAAAATTGTATTATCAATCATAATTATTAGCATTTTATTATTCAATTATTATTATCTCATTTAATGTTCCATTATAATAAATTATAAATATTAAATAATTTAAATTGTAATTTAAAAGGAATCAACCAAAGAGTGACATGTGTCACTTTTGGTTATTCCTTTAGTATAGATATAGATTAGGTAAAACATGTTACAGTTCACTTAAATTTTGTATTTTTCTTTTTATAAAGATTGATGTTATATTTTCAATATTTATGATTACTTTTGGAAGAAACGACAGTTCCTTTGATATACATATCAGATGATCCTATCAAAAATTAAAATGTACGTTTATTCCCGATTCAAAAGAAGTATATTACGAGCATAAAACCTACTAGATACATGTAAAACATATTCAGACATTTCATGAGACGAGTATCAGCATATGCGTTGCATGTGGAGGATGAATTTTTTAAATAAAAAATATTATATTACTATTAATCTTAAATAATAATTTTTTTATAAGGATATACAACCTATATTGTATTAAATTAAATTCAAAAAAAAATCTAGTAAATTAAAATCTTAGTATAATAGAGTCTTACTTATAATAGAATTTTATATGATTTTGGTTTCGAATGCAAATGTAAAAATATTTAAATATGAAAATCATAAATTACTGTTATAACCTTAAATAAAATCTTTAATAATGAAATATTAGACAATCCATATTTTGTAAGAAATATCCATAAATTAAAGTTCTAATATAATAGAGTCCTACTTATTATAGAATTCTATATGATTTAGATTTATAATTCTAATGTAAAATTATTTAAATATGAAAATCACAAATTACTATTATAACCTTAAATAAAATCTTTAATAATAGAGTCCTACTTATTATAGAATTCTATATGATTTGGTTTTATAATTCTAATGTAAAATTATTTAAATATGAAAATTACAAATTACTATTATAACATTAAATAAAATCTTTAATAAGGATATATTAGGCAATCCATATTTTGTAAGAAATATTCATACTTTTATATAGGTAATAGATATATGCAATTTATGAAAGAATTAAAAAACAATCAAAATTGTGCTATCATAGTTTGCCTCTCTCAAATTGCAGATGGCAAATAATGATTTTTTAATGTTCCTTAAATTCTTACAATATTCTAGAAAAAAACATTTATTATAAATCACAAATTGTTCTAATGACCTAATTAGCAAGAACCATGAATATGATTGGTCCTGAAAATGTCCACATATATACGGTGGCCCACTAACATTGTTGTCCAAATTTGGTTCTCTAATCCAATTTGTGAAGAGAAAGTCTCTTAGGGTGCATGGATCTTAGATATATGCATTCGGATCAAATTTGGGTCAGACAACTTGTTCTTCTCCCTTTTTTTTTTTTTTTGCACCTAATTTTTGAATTTGATACATATCAGTACGTTATGTTAAACCTACTTTTACATTATGTTAAACCTACCATTCTGCCTAAATTTCATACTTTTTTTTTTCTTTTTGCACTAGGTTTTTGAATTTTAGCACCTACCACTATGTTATGTTAGACCTAACTTTACGTTATGTTTAGACATACATTTACGTTATGTTAAACATATCATTCTACCCACAATTCATACCTTAAATTCTTTAAAAAAAAAACCCAATTTTGGCACATGTACCATCACATTGTATTAGACATATCTTTATGTATAATTAGACCTACCTTTATGTTGTGTTAGACCTACCTATAGAGTTTAAGGTCTATTGGAGCGAATTTGGGTGAGTTTGAGCGAGAGTATAAGGCACGTGGGGGTGCATGTGGGCGCATGAAACGCGCGTGGGAGCATTTTTTTTGAGTGCATTGACTAAGTCAACCTTGGTGTATGGATTTAGATTTATGTGTTCAACACATATAAGTTTTTGCCATTTCTGAATTATTAATGTGCTGTTTCAAAGTCTCAAATTTAACCATTAGATTTAGAGTGACACTTGTGTGCTCCGGGGGCACGGTGCCCCCAACTTAACCTATTATATGGTGTTATATATATACTATATAGGTATCATATATGTATAAGTCTTATATACATATGATACATGTAGAGTATATATATAACATCAAGAAATGTAACACCAATAGAATATATATATATATATATATATATATATAACACCTGAAGAATATATATATAACACCTAGATTCGTGCCCCTATATGCCCCAGAGATATATAAGTTTTGTCCTTAGATTTAAACAATCATTTTCACGAGTCTTCACTTTAGAACGCTTCAATATCAATTTGACATTCTCTTTTTTTTTTTTTCTGGAAATTTTTCAAATTCACTTTATTATTATTATTAGGAAAATTATTTTGTGCATTATTAATATGATGTACAATTAACTAATATCAGAACAATTACTTACCCTCTCAAAAAATTGTCAATAATAAGATGAGAAAGAGTAACACAGGAAGTTTAAATCTAAACACAAAAACTTATATGAAACGGTCTCACGAAAAGTTTCTGTGAGATGAATTATGTTTTAACTAATGAATTAAATTCATTTTCACTAATTTATATGTAAATTGTAAAATATGAACTATGGAATAACCTATATTACAAAATATAATCCATGAGACGGCACATAACACTTACTCTAACGTAAATTAAACAAATAACTTTGTTTAGATCAATAGATTTCATTGGAAAGTCGGCAAACAACAAATATATGAATTAAAAGAAACCGGGTTAGCTCATGAGCCGAAGCCCAAACCGGAGACGATCATGAAAACGAACCCGGTTTTTATTCGTGTTCATAAATTTTTATTTCATACTCGCCGCCTTCGCTTAGGTTTTGTTACGCGTACAGAATTTCATCTTGATTTTTGGGCAGATTAACATCGATTTTCTTTCCTTTTTTATTTGTTGGTTTAAATTTGTTAATTTGTGGGGGAAAAGCAGCCATTGATTGTTTGTTATTGTTGGTGTGAAATCTTGAATCTGTGAATGGTGTGTGATCCATATGGTTGAGCTTTCATTGATCCCCAGAAAATGCTCGTCGGCGACGCCGTACGCCTCCTGCGCACTTTAGTCAATTGCCCTTCGTCTCTCAACCAGCTTTCGCCATGTCGAGGTCCGTATTTATTTCCCGTGTATATTTTTGTTATGTTGTTTGGTTATTTCTCTTTTTTGATTTCTGGATTATTGTTCTTCTAAAAAAATCAAATTTATGAATTATGCACTTACATCTGAATGGTATTATGCTTTTTCTATTTGCTTATCTTTATTTGGATTTGTAGTTTTGAAGCTGTTGATTCTGTTTCTGTTGAGCTTTTGCATTCTCCATGGAATGTAATGGATTTATGAAAATAAGAAAATAGGGTGCTGGATTCGTCAGAATTTAGTCGATGTTGTCTCCTGAAAGTTTGGAGTTGGCGTAAGAACAAAATGTGGGAGCTTTTTTGATTAATATGTTTATTTGTGGTGTTTCCACTTATTTGTGCGGTTGCAGATTCTTGACATTTGGAAAGAGTAGGAGAGTGTCCCAATCTTTGTGGACGAAACGCATTAGTGTCTATTCAGAAGGATCGAATGATGGAGCCATTGTCCGAGCGGGATTTTGTTCTCCTCAATATGGATTATTTTCACAATATTTGTTCCCTAGCAAGAGGTATGTTTCAAATGCAACACATGAAATGGGAAAAGGTTTCTATGGTAGTAGCACCAGGAATTATTCAGCCGTTGCCTTTAGCAGTAGTGTAGCTCATAATGCTCGAGTTGCTTGGACGAGGCTGGCACAGTCATCTGTAAATAATGGACAGAATCGTCTCCACATAAACCGAATTGCTCAGGCAGTGAGCTTGGGTTTAACCCGTTCGTACATGGTTGTTCCTGGTATATTTACTCTGATGTTTGGCACTCAGTTCGCAAGGGCACATGCTGCTCCAGAAGCTGATATCTTTCAGCCGAGGAATAATTTCTACATGCGTGCTGAAGATAGCCATCTTTTCTTGACTAGGCTGATCCTTTCCATCTTTGAGAGCATTTTTCTGATGGTGAGAGCTTTATATCTGGCTATGCTTTTCACACCTAGCATTGCCATGGCTCCATTTGCAGATAGTTTTGGACCTGAGTTTAGGAAACTATGGCTTCGAGTTGTTCATCAAACTCTAGAGAAAGCTGGTCCAGCATTCATAAAATGGGGACAGTGGGCGGCTACACGGCCAGATCTATTCCCGAGAGATATGTGCGCTGAATTGTCAAAGCTTCACATGCAAGCACCTGAACATAGCTTTGCCTACACAAAGAAGACTATTGAAAAAGCTTTTGGTCGTAAAATATCTGAAATTTTTGATGGCTTTGAGGAGAAACCTGTGGCTTCTGGAAGTATCGCACAGGTACATCGAGCTTCCTTGCGGTCTCGCTACCCTGGTCGTGATATTAAACCCATCCTAGTTGCGGTTAAGGTCAGACATCCAGGAGTTGGTGAATCCATAAAAATGGATTTTCAGATAATTAATGTTGTGGCAAGAATGTCAAGGTTCATTCCTGCACTGAATTGGCTGAGATTGGATGAAAGTGTTCAGCAGTTTGCAGTATTTATGATGTCTCAAGTTGATCTTGCTCGAGAAGCTGCCCAGTTGAGCCGTTTCATATATAA
The DNA here is from genome assembly GCA_005771605.1 of Scutellaria baicalensis. Taxonomy (NCBI): domain Eukaryota; kingdom Viridiplantae; phylum Streptophyta; class Magnoliopsida; order Lamiales; family Lamiaceae; genus Scutellaria; species Scutellaria baicalensis. The sequence goes on from CM016724.1 coordinate 22,314,669, forward strand.
TTTTCGCAGATGGAGGGATGTTTCTTTCCCCAAGCCTGTGTATCCGTTAGTCCATCCAGCTGTTTTGGTGGAAACTTTTGAGCATGGAGAAAGTGTTTCTCACTATGTCGATGAGATCCAGGGGAGTGATAGAGTTAATAAAAGCGCTCTTGCGCACATTGGAACCCATGCACTACTGAAGATGCTCCTGGTATCTTATATCCTCTTTTTGCTTCACCTCTTCTATCTTCTTCATTCATATTATAAGTTGGTAATTTGACTTGAGTGATCCCTACTCTTGTCTTGTGGTCATACCTGCATGGAAGCATTGCTGCTTTTTTTTTTTTTAATCTTTACGAATTTGTCTGCTGGTCATGGCTGATTCACACTATTTATTGGCTGAGCTCTAGTTTATTGAATGTTGATTGTGTCTGTGGGTATGGATTGATGGTCAATCCTGTGATAGCAATTTGTCTGTAATTTCCATAATTAGTTCAAAAACAAATCATAAATCTAATGTGAGATTGATGTGTTGTTCATTAAGTGTCGCTTTATGAGTTGTTTTCATCATAAACCATCCCATCTGAAATCAATATTCTTATTTGTTGGTAGTAATGACTTCAATAGCTGTTAATCCCAAGTATTTTGGATGCCGTTTTGCTGATCTAGAATAGGTCAAGCAAGCTTTCAGAGTGCATTTGTAAGCTGGTAATAAAAAGAACTCAGAACTTGAAGCTCAATTATAGCTGCATGAAGGTGTTAGCTTGATATGTGATGCCATCAATTTTTTTTATGCTCTCTTGCATGTGGCATCGAGTATCTAAGAGTTGAAATAAGCTCATCTTTTAGTGATTATAATATTTACAGTTTGCATTCGATGCTCTGAAGGGACTTCCTCCTCACTCATTTCTATTGGGTTATAGATTTGTCCTGTATTTACTTTTCTTTTTCCGCAATATGAAGTATAGGTTGGAGTCAGGAAACTAAGAATCTCGTATAAGTATTCTTACTCTAAGTTATTATTATTTGCAAGGCATAGTTCATCTGTCTCAGATTATTCTTTGTTGCATCAGGTAGACAACTTTGTTCATGCTGACATGCATCCTGGAAACATCCTTGTTCGGGTAGCTCGGAGCAAGCCTTCTCGCAAAAAGATCTTCAAGACAAAGCCTCATGTTGTATTCCTTGATGTAGGCATGACTGCTGAACTTTCTAAAAATGATCGTGTAAACTTACTCGAGTTCTTTAAGGCTGTTGCTCGGAGGGATGGCAAAACTGCAGCAGAGTGCACTCTGAGATTGTCGAAGAAACAGAACTGCCCAAAGCCTGAGGCCTTCATTCAGGTGAATTGCACTAATTGAGGAGAATCTGAATTTTAGGCTTTGTCTGGGTTGAAGTATTTGAGTATTGATTTGAAATACATGTTAACAAATTTATTGGTGGTTGTCGACTTGTTTCGATTGATATGAATTTGAAATCCATCTCTCGTCCAAACTAATTTTTGGAGTGATTGGGTGGATAGGACATGCATTCATTTCAAAAAATCGAACCAAATACTGCCTTAGGTAATTCTGACTGCATGCAATTTCACTGGTATTCCTTTAGCACCTTAGGTTTGTAGGTTGGATTTATGGAAATGATCCCTCTCTTTCAACTGTGCACCTTGTGTGATGAATAACCTAAGTGTCGTGCTTATTATGAATTCACTTGATATATTTCCTAATCTGGATCCCTCCTTGGGTGGTTTGATGTATTTACCCATCAACCGATCAAACATTGTATGACTCCGTAAACTGACTCATACAGCTAATGTGCCTCTAGAGTTTCATTTCTTAATTAATATGCAGATTCTGCCTACATTACCGATTTGTGTTTCTGGAAGATACTTAAATCCTCCCTAGAGATTGATACTATATTCGCATCTATTTGTGTTAGTTAGACATCCTTTCTAACAATCACTTCGATTTTTCTTTGCTTTTTCCTTTGCTCTAACAGGAAGTGAAAGGCTCATTTGATTTTTGGGGTACCGAAGAAGGAGATTTGGTCCATCCTGCAGAGTGCATGCAGCAACTGCTTGAGCAAGTTCGTCATCATAAAGTAAACGTTGATGGAAATGTTTGCACTGTGATGGTGACACTTTTGGTCCTGGAGGTTCCCTCTCTCTCTCTCTCTCTCTCTCTCTCTCTCTCTCTCTCTCAATGTCGACACCTAAAAGTAATGTAAAATCCATTGCCTTGTAGGGATGGCAGAGAAAGCTCGATCCAGATTATGATGTGATGCACACACTACAAACACTGCTCCTAAAGGCTGATTGGGCAGAATCACTTTCTTATACAATCGAAGGCCTCATGGCACCGTGAGTGGTCGGTCTGGTATTCAACCGCATAACAATTTTTGAAAACGTAGGTGACATAAAATTGTAAATCGGTTCACAAATCATACATCGTTTTGCATATAACTCGGGTGGCACAATTTTGTAAGGATGTGTTGTCGCGTATTGTTCGTTCGTTCCTCTTAACACTAGTGATCTAGAAAACACAGTCCCACTGAGGATGATGAGTCCGAGTTTGTAATAAGCGCCTCCAAACTTTTACTCTCACACCCAAACCTCTCCTACTGCTTAGCAATTCTACATCCAACTTTCCTTTTCGTATATACACAAATATGTAGATTATTATTGAATTTGCAGCTTATATTTTTGGGTGTTATTTTCCACTTTGATTTAGATCTTATTTTCTCACGCAATTATTCACAATTTGTTGTAATGTCTTTAATCTGTTCGTTGTTTGTAAATAATTTCGGAAGATTTATATAATGAGGTGGTTTCATACAAGTCTTTTGTGTTTTAAAAATTGTTTTTTTATATGTATTTATCCTTTTCTTGAATTTTGAAGATAACTCAGGCAGCAAGAGTTAATTTTCTTCTACGACCTGCGAGTCAAAATAAGTGTTGTTTTAAAGATTCTTGTACGGGTTAAGGAAGTTGATAAATGAATAGATCCACTTCAATTATAATCAATCTGGAGTTTTTTTTTACCATGATCACTCTTTACTCATTTAAAATGTAAGGAGTAAGTCGGTGTATTTTCGATAAATTGTATATAAATATGTTTTGAAATTCGAAAAAGACACTTATTTTGGAACAAATATTACTTGTTAAAACAACACTTATTTTGGGATAAAGGTAGTATAATCTAAACGAGTCCCGAATGATGTTGATTTAACTTAATCTTTCTTTTGATATTCAGGTGCACAAAATCAGATAACACTCAGATCTGGGATTATGCACACAAAAGAATTACTGCACATTGTATGTAATAAAATGTTTCATTACAAATAAATCAAATCAAGTCGAATTATGTTACAAGTCCATAATATACTTCATTTCCTTTCTACAAAGATAGCTCTCAGTTGTTGCAAGGGACTCCGAACTAACAGTTCAAAAAATCTGAATGGAATGTGTATAGATTCTAACATGGTGAAATTATTTTATATACCTCAATTTATGGAATATATGTATTAAGAATGAAGATGGTTAAATTAGAATCACTAAAATGGCTCAAACTAATTCCCCTTGTTGGAACACGAGGTCTCCACCCGAACAAGGACATCACGACACCGACACCGACCCACCCTAAATCTATAAGCATCTGCAAAATGTGTGTCGACGTAATCACACAGTGAACTCTAAAATGGAGAAAAGATTAATTTCGGAGACAATACAAGATTAGTTACCTCTTTAGTCAATGTACAAAGTTCTCACATTTGGTTCAGTAGGAGTTGGTTCCTTAAAGGAATGTGTATCTTTACTCAAATTTTGCAATACAGCTATTGACTTTTGAGAAGCTGTCACAGAAAGAAATAAAAACACAATTAAGATTAAAAAACGAATATGAAAGATGGTAAAGTAGAATTGCAATTTTGTATCTAGATTATTTGTAACTCACAGGAGATTCCACATACATCTTTTTACTATCCGGTCGAGCCGTTCACTTCCTGTAAATAGTGAGTGCTTACATCAGTTCATAATAAACCCGGATTGTGTGCATTTAGTAAACTATAAGAAAGAATAATCGAATTCTACCAATGAACCAGATATCTGAAGCGGATATGCACTTAAGAGTATACACTGGAAAACATATGAATGACTGGCTAAAGACCCCTACGGGTCTATGGCCCTTTCATTTGTTAAGAGTGACATGTTATGACTACCACTACACAACAAATATTTCATACACTATAAATTAATTCTCAAATGTCATTTTTAAATTGCAAAAAAGGAAAAACAGTTTTTAAGATTTACAAAATACTTGGAATAGTAAGAAGTTAGAGGAGTACTTGCTTCACAGGCATGAGGTTGCAAATATCTTCAATTGCTGCGCTAATACCCTGGAGAGCCATTTTCTCCACCTGTACGATCATTTCCAGATTAAGCATCCACCCATACAATAGACAAAATTATTGCTAGCACGTATATTCACTGGCTCTTACATCCATTACTTTCCCTTTGGCTTTGTGTCGCAAAGGAAGAAGACGGATTTCATCATTTAACTGAATACACTGAGCAGCATTCTCAGGTGAGATGAAGTCCAAGACGATATTGACACAGGACTGAAAAAGTGAAACAGCTGTCAATAGTAAGAAGATGGTTTTTCTAATTCTAGACACGCGCACATTAATACATACAACATTTACAGTAAGACATCAATCCAATCAGAGATCTATATACACAGTGATACAGCTAAACAACACATAAAACATAAGAGTGTGTGACGAAGACAAATGAAACTAATACGAGTGTTCGGTTCTAACTGGCATTGCTACCTTGAGTTTTCTAATTTGATAGGGACATCCAGCAGGAATGAAGATAGCTTCTCCAGTACATTGCTCAAAACTCCATGGTTGAATATCTGAAGGCAGTGAAAACAAGCTACATATTAGCCTGTATGCTTAACTGAAAAGAGAAACAGTAAGCCATAACATACTTACCGTACTCCTCTTTAAGCCTCAATTTGTGGTATGCATCAAGAAAGAAGTTTTGATCAAGAATGGGATGAACCTGTAAGATACACATAAAGAGATTATTACACTTATATTCCAGTTTTCCATGAAAGACTTCCTCTCACAATAGTCATACATGTTTTGAGTAGCTGCATGCAGAGGTAAGCTCATTAGAGTGTCTCCTAAGGTATTCCAGAAGTTTCGGTACATCTTTCCGGGGAAAAATGTCCCATTGGGCACCACAACAACTAGTTCCTCGCTTATCTTCACTATGACAAGAGCTTTCTATATCTTCATCTTGAAAATGCTCATCAAAATCTTCAGAGTTTTCAATACTTCCAGTGCAAAGAATTGATGCCTCAGAATCATAATCACTGTCATCAGAGAAATTTCCATTTTCAACTGACAATGATTGACCTTTAAGATGGTCACTGGAGAAAAAGGGCACATTTTCAATTCCATTGGGTGGAATTATCGTTTTTTCCCCACTGTCCTGCAACCCTGATTCACCGGTGTCTTCACTCTGCAAAGATGACTTGCCTTTCTGATCACTAGAATTACTAAATGACTGCCCACGATGATGATCTCGAGCCTTGCACTTTTTCATTAAGTTATCGATTTTATTAATCTGCTCTGAGGATATTGGAGCATCCGTAGCATAAGCGAGAATATTAACCTGAGATTAAAAGCCAATAATAAATCAAGCTGTAGGCATATTATCATATTGAAACATTCGATCATGCACTTCTCAGGAGATAACATAGACTACATAGAACAAAGGATACTTAAAACAGTCATATATTGATGCACAACATATATTTGACCAACTCCTACCGTATCATGTGATTCATAACACAGTTTTGACAAATAATCAGCTTGCATAAGTTCCTCAGGACCTCCATATGAAAAATAGATACAGGGACCTAAGTCAGGTTTTGACAAATCCTTTGGCAACTTCACACTGACATTCAAAAGGCCAGAAACTGGATCGACGTACTCTGGAAGAGGTACAACATTTAAGATCTCATTGTAGTGAAGGGGGAAGTGCTTTTGAAATAAATGGGAAGAAAGCCAAGCTTTGAATTTTAGAACTTTTTGCTGTATGCTTGCATGTGTTCTCTTCTCCAGCGACCCCATGAATATCCGCTTCCGATTAATCTCTACCTGTAACATCAAATAGGTTGTATTTATATGAGGAAAAACTGCAAGTAAAGAAATTTTACTATAATGCCTAATAGAAGGAAATAAAAGAAAGCCCTTGGAGATTCCACTGATACTGGAGCATCTCTGGACAATGTTTTGCCTTTGAAAAAAAATAAGTTAGCAGACATATGGCTTGATTGCAGCACCCAATGGCTATTACACATATTTCAGAATCCAAAATTATGTCTACTGATGACAAAAAAGAAAAAAGACTAAACCCTCCTACACGTTTTCAGGTAGCTAGGAGGACCAAGAACCAGACAGGAGACAGCGAAAAACATGCTGCACAAGAACTAGATCAAATTTTATTTTTAGTATGATGCTGAACAAACTATAGAAACAGTACGATCAGAACTGCATCAGTTGAAAGTATCATGTTAAGACTTAATATTAGCTATCAAAAGCTACAATACGGCTCCACACAGATTCACTCACACACAAAAAATTCTAAGAGAGAGAGTACAATACAGACCTCACACCAGTCCAAGGAGTTTGTTTCTTTCACACCACCTTCACTACAAGATTCAGTGCTCTTATTCTCCATATATGAACAGAACATGATAACTGGATCCCAGCACAAACCTGTGTTTCTCTGAAGCACATCTCGAACTACAACAGGGTGACCCTTACTCCAGTGACTCTGGAAATGTTCAAGGGTTTCGAGATGAAGATCCTTTAGGGTTGGACTATAAAGATAATTGTTGTTAAAACCTATTCTCTTAACTGGTTCTCTCTGCAGCTTAAGGTCATCATCATTGGGACTGAAATCATTGCACAATGAACAGCAAGAAACATCTGCAGTTTTCGGAAGGTGATCTTTGCACAGTATTTCCTCAGCTTTAACTTCCAGATCTCTGGTCCAGTTAAAGGGATATATACATCTTAAAGCAAGGAGGTCACCACCACAACCCCCAATATCTGTTGGTGGGCATGGAATACTTCCATCTTCACTCGTTCCCCAGTTTTGCAAAGAAATAATGGACAGGCTGGAGTTTTTCCCCGAGATATTCTGTTTAACTAGTAGGTCATCACCAGAGGAATATATTTTCCTTTTCTTGCAACGTCTGAGCTTAAAACTTCCATACATGTTATGTTGAGAAAGCTCCTGGCAACAACTTAAGCAAAGATTGTATGAACAGTTCGTGCAGGTCCTATGGTAGTCCACAATTGATGTCTTGCACTTGTTGCTGCACAAAAATGTAAATCAACACATGCTACAATCACTAGAAATTGATTTGATTGTTCTAAGAACATTTGGTATATGACAACACTAAGGAACTTACCAGCAGCATGATGAAAAAAAGCCCAACTTAGTCTGTGGAATCTGGATTTCAGATTGTTCTTCTCCTGTTACAAATAGAAAATAGAGAACACAGACATCATAAGCAAATCATGAACCAAGTCATTACAAGACGAGCTCAAGTATCTTATACCTGTCACCTTAGATTCTGCTTCAAGCTCAATGCTCTGATCATGGTTTAATTTTTTCAGCACAGGAAGAAGCATGTAGATTAAATAGTGAAGCAGTTGTTTCCTATCCAGCATCCTTCCACCTCTATAACATTCCTGGAAAGAAAGGTTCCAGAAAACAGATAAATTGAATTTCCCATTCTTATTTAAGAACTCCATAGTCCAAAATTCATCCCCATGCCAAACCTTGTGATTATTGGTTCTGAGTTTCTGCTTTATGCAGAGCTTACAGCTGCAGGTTCCACGACATGCAGGACACTTATCTTTCACTTCTTGCTTCTCCAGATGCCTGAATGCAAAACCACTTCTATAAGAGCTAGTTGGCCTTGAGATGTAAACTCAAACCAGTGACAGCAGCTAAAATTATTATCCCGTTTTAGCTGTTTAAGTTTAATATCAGATGTTTTAGTAGTCACATCAGCCCTTTATTCAAATACTGAAATTCTCAAATTTGATTTGTCCATCTAAAGTAATTTACACTTAGGAACTTTAACGGGCTAAGTGCCACTCTGACTGGAGGCGAATAACTATGCCGGAAGGGGTGAAGTAATATAAGTTCACTCTCCATAAAGTTATAGAAACGCTATAAATGTATTTTTCTCAACAAGAATGCTATACTTACTTCTTGCACTCTCTACTGTGCACAAGATTACAAGCAGACATATATTTGACAAAAAAAGCTTCAATCACATTCTAAACAGGTCATGCATAACAGAAGCCACCTCTAGTTTTAACAGTGACATCAGCTAACCTTCGGGCGAGGAAATTAATCAAACATCTAATTGACTAATTCAGAAGAGAGTTTCTGGAACAGGTTCCATTAAGTAAGTTAGCACATGAAAATACACAGTTTTAACAGAAGATAAGCTATTAAAACTACCATTCGAGGATTGGAAGTGGAGATCATATCAAGAAATGATTACCACAGAAAGATTATAACAACAGACCTCTCTTTAATACATTCCAAGCAGAAGAAACGCTTCCTGCAAGTCAAACACTTAATCAAGCAACGACATTTACTTCCCCTGCACCAATGGCATTTCTTTATTTTCTTGGCCTTCACATTCTCAGCCAATGGAACCACCTAATTCAAATACAGAATCAGAACCTGCATATATGACCATGGAGCAAAAATCAAATGAACTATCACAGAGGAGCACTAAAACTACCTGCATTGTACTAATTGGCAAAGGTTCGATATTTTTAGACCGAAAATGCCTCTGCAAAAACGTATTAACATTCGAATCTACTCCTAGTTTCACATCCAAGCTACCATTTTCACAAATTCTCTGTGAACTGGAATGCGATTGCGAAATTGCCAGAACTCCATAAGGCAACACTCTCCTCTCATCCTCGATCACACTTTCCTTCAACTCTTTCTCCTTCTTCTTCTCCACCTGCCTCTTCAGAAACACTCTAATCAAGTCCAAATGTAAGTCACCTTTCTTCAACTTCATCCTCTTCAACGCCTCGTCCAACTTCTCCGACGCACATTTCCTCCGCCTATCCTCCGCCACGACCAGTGCCTTCTTCGCCGGTTTCGGAACACTACGGCTACTCTCTCCATTACTCTTCCCCCTTTTCCTGGTCACATTCCTCTCCAGCTTTAGCGACTCCGGAACTTTCTGCTTATGCTGCCGGTGCTTCCCTTGAAGATAGTGTATATCGCAGAGCGTTTTCCCGTCCATCGCCCGCCGCTTGCACCGCCATTGACGGCCGTCGGTGCGCTTGCAACGGAATTCCTCCGGCGGCGAATCCTTATCTGGCATTCTTCCAAATTACTCAGAATCACGAACGCAGAAACAAATTGGAGCCTCTTCTCCGCGAAGACGAGGAGTAATCAACAGCGATGGCAGCCTAGGGTTTGAGAAGGGCGTGAATTTAAAGGAGACGAGAAAGATAGAAAAGAGCCCTACACAGTCTATCGAACGCTTCAGAGTATATAGTCACAGGTCTTATATATAATAAAAACCCGACTCTCTCTCTCTCTCTCTCTCTCTATACATATATTACTGTATGTATAGATTTATACACACATAGAAACGTGCAGATACACGTAGTATATTTGTGTTGTATATCTTTGCGTGTGAGTGACAGATCATGCATTTTCTGAACAGCCCTCTTCTCTATATTTCTTGATCTCTTTATATTTCTTGATTAATTTATTACATAATAAATAGTTCCGATGTTTTCCGATATTTTTACAATATTTTCTTGATTCTTGCATCGCTTCTCGTCACCGTTCACGTACTGCTGCTTCGTTTTACAGCAAGGTTTTTGAGTAGTTTTAATTATGATATTGATCATCATTTTATAATGTGTATCTGATCGAAACTATATATATATATACACACACATAGCTTGAATATGTTATCGAGATTGATAAATCGATCGGGGCGATATAAGATGACAGAGGTACTTCGTTGAATAGCAGATGCGATCTCCATTTTTTGGGAAAATTGTGAAATAAAAGGACCATATATTGAATGAGACAGCAACAAATTGGAGGAAGTTATGTGTCTGAATTTCATAAAGAAGCAGTTTTGTTGAAAAGAAAAAGTTGTTAGTTTCTTTGACATTATTATATGGTTTTGCTGTTATTATGTGATGAAATGTTACTGTTTCTGAGTTCAAATATTTCTGTTTCTTTTATGTGATGTGATGTAGACATTTTCTTGCATGTGATTGAAAATTCCGTACTTTTTATATTTTAGTATTGATCAACAAGTTTTTTCCTTTTAAACGAGATTATATTAACTATCCTCCAATCGAGTACATATTTTTAGTATTAATTTTATACTTTGTTATTGTTAGGACCGTTGCTGATCTCTAACAATATGCACTATATGAAAATATTCCAAAATATTTTCTTAAATATAAAATGAAAAGGAAAGAGAAACGTAAAGAAAAATAGATGGCACAGAAAAAGTGTTTAAGAAAAGTTGGCGCAAAAATTAAAAGTTAGCGCAATAACTAAAAGATGGCGTAGGAATAAGAAAATGACGCAAGAATAGTTGGCGCAAAAATTAAAAGTTGACGCAAGAATTAAAAGATGGGACAGGAATAAGAAGAGAAATGGCGCAAGAATAGCTGGCGCAAAAATTAAAAGTTGGCGCAAGAATTAAAAGATGGCTCAAGAATTAAAAGATGACGCAAGAATAGTTGGTTGGCGCAAGAATTAACAGATGGCTCAAGAATTAAAAAGTGACGCAAGAATTAAAAAATAGGCACAAGAATAGTTGGCGCAAAAATTAAAAGATGGCGCAAGAATTAAAAAATGGCCCAAGAATTGTTAGCGCAATAATTTACAATATCGTTGGAGAATAAAACTAATTTATCAAATTATTTTGGCTCATGATTATAAATGCCCTTGAGATTACATAAATGTAAAATTTATAATTCATAAATGAGAATATAAAGATCAAACTCAAAAAAAAAAAAAAAAAAAACCAAGTCTTTTTTTTTTTTTTACATTAAAAAAGGGGTTAAATATTTAAATCAACTTATACTTTACTTTCTAATGTATTTATATTTAATTATGTATGACAGACCAATATACATATCATAACTTACAAAATAAAGATTTTTGATGTATATATATTATCATGTGAATATAAAATCCAGGATTTGTAGCAGTCATAATTTGATAATGGTAAATAATTCCTCAATAATTTCTTGGAACAATTATTTTTAAAAAATTTCTCAATAATTCAGATGTTTAACGAATTGTTCTATTCTATTCAAAGCATATATTTCACTAAAAAAAACGAAACTGAATCATCTATTTCAAGATGGCGTTTATTCGGTGTTCCATTGTTTTCAATAAATTATATGAAAATTTGGGTAATTTATATGAAAATTTCTGAATATGAATTCAATTAATGGGTAATAAGAATCTATCTCACGGAAACTATTCGTGAGGCCATTTTAGAGTTTTCAAATGTAAATTAGTGATATCATCTTTCATACTTGACGTATGGTGGTTATATTGGAACATCAGATGAAACACAATTATAAATAAAAGATCCTGATTTAGAAAAACACCAACAAAGATTGTATTAAAAGGTATTCGTGATAGGTCGAGTGCAAAATCTACCATAAATTTACACATTTTTACCTGCAAATCCACAATCGATAACAAACCCAATCTAGTTCGCCACTTGAATGAATAAAACCGAAACAAAAAACTATGAACTCCAAGTTTAGAACGAGCCGTTGTTAATGAGCCACAACCAGTCGAGAACCACGCCCGAAAATATACCACCAAGAAGAAACACGACTAGCAAATTGCCCAACGCGTTCTGCTCCGGTGCCTACAAGTGAATGCAAAAAAGCTCGTTAACATACGAGTTGTAAGGCAAATATAACGACCGTCAAGTATTAAACCATGGGGTCGAGCACCCACCTTATACCCCCTCGGAGCAACCATGAGCACACAAACGGTGAGATAACCGTTGGTTAGTCCAAGAAACGAGATTAGCATTATCATCCATCCTTGGTCTCCATACTTAGCTGTAAAGTAGAAGCATGGGACGAACAAGAAACGTAGCAATGATGCAGCCATGATGCCCTTTCGAGATTCCAATCTTATGCATTTGATAAGAGGCACGTATCTGCCTACCAAATCCAACACATTGTACATTGCTATGAGGACAACTGCATACCTAAAGAAGTAAAGAATTCGTGTTGAGAAACGAGCATATTAGCCATAAGAAAACAAGCATAGTTATGTCCGAACTTACCAATCTCCCAGTTGGTGTTTACCAGTGTTTTCAACCAAGAATCCAGGGAAAATCGACAATGTGAGCACGTATATAACCCATAGATCCAAGCAATAATCGATGTTCTGTAATAACAGCTGTTTGGTGCTTAACCGATCGTATTTAGAGTCATCAACCTGCAACAAGGGCTATATGTTTCAAGATTTGAAATAACATTTCAATACAAAATTGACATCTATATAGAATAAATTCTAACTGTTATACCGTTCCAATATTTGTGGTATCAATACCAGCAGCAGCAAGATCGGCTGTAACAGTTTTCGACCCTTCACCCGCTGCTTTCTTACGATAGTTCTTCACGATTGGTAGTTTACCAAAGACAAATGCATATAGGAATATACATAAAAACTCGAAGAACGTTGAGATGCTGAGGAATAAGACTGTGGAATCAAGAAAGATTATGATCATCTTATTTGTCTGAAACTAAAAGAAAAAAACGCATAATCTTGTCCACCATTTGAAACATAAGGTTGTGGTTTGGAGATTCGAACAGAATTTCAAATCCCTCCATCCAAACAAAACCCAAGAGAATTCACGTAGTAGAGTGAAGGAGGAACTTACTAACTCCCTTACGAGGACCATGCTCGGTTTTATCAAAAATTGCTTTTGTAAGTAGCCTCAAGCCAGATGTTAAGGCACCCGAGGCAGCCAAACCAGCAAAAAATGACTGTTTCAGACAAAACACACAAGTGAACATACACTCAAGTCGATGCTACACCCTGAGTGTGTGTGCGTTCGAATGGATCATCAGATTTAGTTCACCAGGTGTAGCATGAAAAAACAAAACACATACCCATGTGACGAAACGCTTTATCAGCAATAATAACAACAACTTTAGAGTGAGCCGGAAATATCTCTCGACATTATCAAATCAAAAGGTCGAAAATGCTATGCTAATTGGAGAAAGAGTGTATACTTGTATGAACTCAGGACACATGAGAGATAAATCTCCAACCATTCCACCTTGAACATAGGCATCAGCCACTCCAAAACCAGCAACGAGAACACAAATCCCGACATAATTTGCAACCCCTCCTTTCCCCGATGTGCCAAGATCTAACTGGTGAAGCATGAATTCAATTTCAGCTTAGAAATTCACAAGATTTTAACAGATTGGTTTAGAGCAAAACTCACTAATAGAAGTCCAAATGTACAGAGAAAGAAAAGGATGTATCCGAATAAGTTCCGTTTCCTTGTATCGATCTTCGCCTCGTTGTAAGCAAGTATTCCCATCGTCCCAAGTGCAAACGGTTGATAAACTAGGGTTAGAACCCTCGACGGATGGTAATGCTGCAACAAAACCACATCTAAGTTATAACCTCCTAGCTTCTACTCCTAGAACTGCAAGTCATTCCTATACAAATTCAACCTTAAATTGAACCAAATATTTGAAAATCTCTTACATTTAAACATACTATAACCACACAAAACCAAGAAAATAAACAAATTACTCAACATATATATACTTACAGGAAAAACCATATAGTAATAATCTGAAATGGTTAACATAGTATTCCACGAAACAAGAGATCCAAAGCCAAGAAAGAAACAAACCAAATTTGCCTTAAATTTCCCCTGCAATTCATCAAAAACCAAAAATAAGTTAAAAAAAACAAAAAAGTAATCCACACTTTATTACAGAAATCAAGAAACAAACCTCAACCCTTGTTGGAATTTGGACACCATTGGAATCAATGACCTCCATGGCTGCCCCTCTGCACAAACTCAAATTAATGCACATTTAATAAGGAGCTGAGAAAAGAGAAAAATTCATGCACACAAAAACAAACATTTCATCAAACAGAATAGGCCCAATTTCATCAATAACATAGAGATAAGATCATCATCACCAACTGCAATCAATATGAATGCAAAACAACAGAAAACAAGAAAAAGAAATACCAGATTAATAATCAATTATATCACCAAAATTAAGGAGTGAGAGAAAGAAGAGAGAGAATGAGGTGTCTCACCAAAATATGAAGCAGAAGAATCTGCAAAAGAGTTTGAAGTTGACTCAAATTCTGAACCCAATCTAAAGATTCAAGGCCCTTCTGCTCAGATTCTTTGTAGATCCATTCATATATATATACAAATATATATATATATACACACACACACCACAGTGTGAAAGTAATATTCAATTATTATGATTTGACTTTTTTATATAGCAGACAATCGTGGTGCTAGAAATTGGATATATCTTAAAAACTCCATGTGCATTACAATTCTTTTTTATTTAAATAGATAGATTTTTGAGATTCTTTTTCAATTTTAATAATAGTAGGTGTTTTAAAGTTTTAAAAGAAGCCCATGTAGAAAATTGCAAGAGATGATCTAAAAGAGCATAAAAAGTATCAAAATTGAATAGAGATTTCAGGATATGAAAGATGATCAAATCAAATAATTTCAAAAGATATTATTAGTTAAGCATATACCTAGATGATCTCAAAGAACATAGAAACAAAATATTGATGGTTGCAATCTAAATGATAAAAATTGATCGATTCAAATTCTCTGTGGTATAACATAACGAGTTTTAGTGGGTTGTTTCATTGAAATCTTGGATTTTGTAGTAAATATGAATTTGGTACGACATGATCATATTGAAGATGTCAAGTTAATATTTTAGATTGATATGATATTTTATTTTGAAAAGTTGTATGTGATAATAATTGAATGCTTAAATTAAATATACGTAATAATAATTATGTCTGATTTTATAATCCAAATTTAAATGCAAAAATAAACACACACTATAATTTGCAGGATCGAAGAATTACTTTCCAAACATACCGGTTTCTTCGTTTATGTTATGGCACAAGAAATAAGGAAGCATTGATTGGATATCCAAGAATTCAATAATCATTTAACTCACATTAATTAATTAATTTCGTTTTAATATTTTAGAGTCACACTCGTCTGCCTCAGGGCATGGTGTCCCAAAATTAATCATAATATGATGTTAAATATATACTCTACAGGTATCATGTATATACTCTTCAGGTATCACATGTATACTCTTATATACATATGACATCTGTAGAATATATTTATAACACCAAAAACATAACACCTATAGAATATATATATATATATATATATATATATAACACCTGAAGAGCATGTTGTATATAACACCTAAATCTGTGACCCTTTATACCCAAAAATATATAAGTTTTTCCCAATATTTTATTATTGCAAGTATGAAAAGAAACATATAATTTAGAATTCTTTTTGCAATAGGGTGTTGATATTTTTGACTATATTGGCGTCTACTACGAAGACTTTAAAAGGGGATTCCAACTTGATTTTAGAATCATTTATATTTTGTGGAAAAAAATAAATTTCAAACGTTGCTATCAATTATCATAGTATATCTTTATTAGGAAGTCCAAATAGAAAAATACAAGTAGGTGATGTTAGTATTCTAATACGAGAATGCTACTAGAGATATTAATGGAGGCCCATATTTTGATACTTTTATATACCTTCGTCCCAAAATAAATGTCTTTTTACCAACTAAAATTTATCCTAAAATAATTCTCGTTTTCGTATTCCAAAGCATATTTACATACAATATACCAAATATGTCTCTATTTACTCATCTCAAAGTAGATGTATAAAAGAGATAGAAACCCCTCATTAATTAAACTTAAATAGGGGTAGATTGGACTTTTTATCATATTCCTTAATTTATGTGCAAAAGGCTAAAACGAGTAGTATTTATTTTGGGACGGAAATAGTAATATAAGTGGTTGATCCAAGAATTGACTCGTCTTACGAAATTGATTTAGAAAAAAATTCATAAACCTCATTCAAATTTTGATATGATATATATATATATATATATATGTATGTTGCCAAAATTAATTCAACACATTTGAGTTACATAAGAAATTCAAATTCTCTTTAATTTTTTAAAGTATTTAAAGTACGTAGTAGCTCAATAGAATAGTTTATTTTTGAAAATAACTTAGGTCCCATTTGAATAGAGTGATTTGAAATTCAAGATTTGAAATGAATGAATTTCAAATCCTCTCAAGTTGGAGTGGATTTGAAATCCACCAAAATGACTCCAAAATTAGTTCAAAATGAAAACCATGGATTTCAAATTCATATGCATCCAAACATTACCGGTGGACTTGCTATTATGGATTTCAAATCTATATGTTCATCCAAACATTACCAGTGGATTTGCTATTATGGATTTCAAATCTCTCTTCAAATCCACCTATCCAAATGGATCCTTAAATATTTTCAAATAAAAAATGAAGAATAAAAATATGTTGTTACAAAGAAAGACAATCCCCTCTAATTTCGATTTTCTAGTCTTGAAAGTGAGTGAAATGATTAATTTATTTTGTAGCATAATTATTTAAAGAATAAGTCTCTTGTGAATCAGGTGTATAAATCTTAGATCCATGCACCCGGGTCGGATCCGGGTCAGGGGGACCGCACCCTTTTTTTTTTTTTTTTTTCGCTCATGATTTTTGAAAAAAATCACATACCAATAGTATATATTAGACATACCTTTACGTTATGTTAGACATACCTTTAAGCTATGTTAAACATACCAGTTCTGCCCAGATTCCATGTCTTGTCTTTTTTTTGGCTTGATTTTTTAATTTTGGCACATATCACTACGTTATGTTAGACATACCTTTACGTTGTGTTAGACATACCTTTATGTATACTTAAACATATCTTTGTATATGTTAGACATACTTTTGGATACAGTTAAACATACCTTTATATATGTTAGACATACCTTTGTATATAGTTAGACCTACCTACACATAGTTGGTCTAACTATACACAAAGGTTGGTTTAGCTATACACAAAGGTTGGTCTATTTGAGCGAATTTTGAATGAGCTTCAGCACAAGTTTTCAGCGCGTGAGAGAGCGTGGGAGGCGCGTTTTGGGCGCGTGAATGGGTCGGGTCGGGTCAGGTGCATGGATGCATGGATCTAAGATCCATGCACCTGACTCATAAAAGTTTTTGTCTTATTTAAATGGTTTTTTTAAGGGAAAAGTGAGGTAAGGTTGAGTATCAATCAATTGCAACTAGCTAGTTAAAGGTAAAGTTATAAATCGATGGATGTAATTGCATTTTTCCATTGCAACTTTGCAGATTTTACTTTGTATATATTTTTTCTATCCAACTAACTATTTGTTGTATTTTATCAATATATCTCAATTCTAGCAATCAATAATTGAAATTATTCAGAATGACAATAACAAATCATAAAATCCAAGAACAAATTGCAAAATGATCATAAAGTTTGATGATAAATTGCAATACCATATTTAAAAGGATATAATCAAACCCCCAAGTTCTAAAGTATAATTTCAACCGGTGTGTGTGGAATCGACCGGTGTTTGTGGAATCGACCGGTGTGCGAACCAGCTTGACCAACGGTTCAAGGTTCAACCGGCCAGATCGGTTCAACCGAAATGTCCGACCTTTTGAAAGAGATTTAATGATATTTTTGCATATTATAATTTTTTTTTAAAGTACAAATGATGATGATGATACAAAAACCAAGTTTGGTAATGAAGGTGATAATAATGATAAATTCAAAATATTTGTTAATAAAATTTACAACATTATTCAAAGTATTACATAACATATGAACATATATTATATAGATAATGTAGAATATCAAATTTACATCCCTCAATTTTTACAAAATTAAGAAAACTCATAATTTAAAAATATATTAATTTTCTCTTAAAGATATGAATATGTTTGTTTTTTTTTTTCATTTAACTTATTCACACTATGTATTTTGAGTTGTCCCACATTGAAAACAAGATCAAATAAATTATGACCATATGGAATTGATAAGTTTGTATTAGAAGTTTGTCCCACACCAAAAAAAATTAAAAAAAGTGCTAAATTTTGTAGTATAAAATACAGTAGTTTCTCCCACATTGGTTAGTCAACCAAAATTGTATTGAAGTCATCCTTTATAAAACATGTGTGTTTTTTTTCCTTCATTGGATGATAATCAAAATAGCATGGGCCATGCATCAATATAAATGTACTAGTATAGGGCCCATGTAATACACGAGATTTTAGTAAAAAAAAAAAAAATTGTACTTTGTAAAATATTGTGAACATTAAATATAAATGTGTGTAATATGTATCATATAACTTAATGTTAGATATAACATAATATGATTAAATATTATAAAATATTTAATTTAATTGATATAATATTAATTGCATTGTAAAGGATATGTAATTTATCTTTATTATTTCAAAACATCCACTATTTTTCTTTTCGTTTGATTTTTATTTTTAATATCTCTAACAATCCTCAACTAATTTTATTTTCAATTAGATGATAAAAAATCAAAGTTAAAATTTTACAAATAAATTTCATAATTTATTTTAAAACACATATTATTTATCTTTATTATTTCAAAACATCCACTATTTTTCTTTTCGTTTGATTTTTATTTTTAATATCTCTAACAATCCTCAACTAATTTTATTTTCAATTAGATGATAAAAAATCAAAGTTAAAATTTTACAAATAAATTTCATAATTTATTTTTAAACACATATTAAAAAATATTATTCATAAATTAGATTTATAAAAGGAGTTCCAAGTATAACTTGATTTGAAATATTTTTTACTAGTAAAAAACTAGTAGGAATACATGTATTATCAATACACACAAAAACTTTAGGTAATTTAAAACTTATATCAAGTATTCACGACCCAGGCACAACATTAACATGTAATCAAGCATCATGCATATAGGAATCTAATTACAGACCTGAATCGGGAAACCAATTACCAGAAAAGGATCCGTCGAGAAAGTAATTAAAGTCAAGATCAAAACCCAAAAGCCCTGACACATGCCAATCCGGCAAACAATGGGCAAACAGGGTTGTCAGATCTTCTTCGATTACTAACGCCAGATTCCCTATTGAACCCATTCAAGATCTAACCTAAGCATAGATCTAATTACATGCTGTTGTTATACTCTAATCATAAATACACATTGGAGCATAGACTAATCATTTAATCATGCAAGTTTAAACATAGCCTTAACACACATAGGATTTAGCCTATAAGGCTCATCCTCAAAACAGAAAGGTAAATTAAACACACCTGTATGCTAGTTGTCTTCGATCCAAACTAGCTAAACCACAAACAAAGTTGTATTATAAATACAAACTTGAAATGAAATTACAAGAGTAAAGAAAGTAGAGAGAAGTTAGAGAGAAGGAAGAGGGGGCTCAAAAGCATCCCTCAAAAACTAAACAAATGGCTCTTTATATAGAGGGAGAGAGCTGACACAAAGACAAAAAAGTCAAAAAGTGCACAGTAAAAACACTATGTGCACAGTAAAAGTACACAGTAAAATTACTGTGTATACAGTAAAAATGTACAGTAATATACTGTACGAATACGACTTCAACAGTAATTTACTGTATCTAACTATTACATTTTGTTTTATTCTATTTTAGAAGAAAATCAAAATTTTCTTCTTGTTGATCCAGAAAATCTCGGATATTGAAATCTGCTGAGAAACAATCTTCTGTCAGAGGATATTTCTCCATACATCTGTAGATTTTTTTGTCATGGTCTTCAATAGCTTTCATGACTTTTTTCTTTTTCTTCTGGTAGACCATAATTGATCTAAACATTTCTTCTCTTGAAGGAGGATTATGAATCATGGGTATGATTTCTCGACAGCACATTTCTTCTCTGTTAATACTCCATTGAGTAAAACAAAAACATCTTGAACAATTCTTTTTATGTTTTTTATCAATTTGATAGAACTGAACTAATCTTTCAATGTATTCCATTAATTCATTTTTTCTTTTGAGAGAAATCTCATCGTTCTATCCCTTGATTAAGGTCATCAAACATTCTTTCAATATGATCTTCTTATAGTAAGTCCTCCATTGGGTCTTGGGCTTCTTGAATTAAAGCCCCTGCTTCCATTGATTGGGTCGAACCTTCTTCAGTTTCTTCATCATGAATATCATTCATTAATTCTTTTCTCATATTATCGAGATATAACTCGATTAATCTTTCTTTGGATAAACCATCCACATTTATTTTTAATGATTTGGAGATATTACTCCTGGCTTTTCTTTCTGTTGTTCTTTTCTTTTCATCATCATATGATGAAATGGTCGATTGGATATTATCCAAAAGTTCTTGGCCATATAATGCCTTTGTTTCAGGATCAGTTTTTATTAACTTTTCCCAAAATCTAACATAAAAAGTTCTTTTAATACATGGAATTTTATATTTGGTATAACCAAATTCAATATCCCATTTCCATATCCAAGGGATTGAGAATTTAATAAAAAAGTGCATTGCACTTTCCCAATCTGTAAAAGGTTGGTTTTGAATTATTTTGTCCAATTTTGGACTGACATACTTCCATTCATTAAAATCAAAAGACTTTGGAAGAATATCTTCCATTGGGCCGAATTTCTGCCACCATTTTCGAAACCAATTTGATATCTCAGCATCATATATATGCGAACATACTTTTATCATCCAAGTATGTTTTCTTTTATCATTTTCATAAAGAATATCTTTTCGAACGGCTGAGATATAATCCAGAAATTATACCTGTATGTACATTGTTACTTGGAGAAAATGTTCTTTTCCCTGAGTGGAGATATTCCCCAATCTTCAGCTGTATAAAGCTTTTTAATAATTGCTTTGGAGAAGTTATAAACTCCCTCCTTAGCACTAGTCATGTGAGTGATTTCACATGATGCACAATCTTTTATAGACCTTCATAATATGGTCCAGATTTATAAACCTCAGAGGTATAACCGTGAGTATGGATATATCTTTCCATAATTTTCCCATGTTTCTTTTCCCATTTCTCATCAGTTTATCCATAATTAAGATTCTTTGTAATCTATCATTTTATTAAATCCTCCATTGATCTGAGCAATGATCTGAGTTTGGATTGATGATTACCTAAGAAGTATTATTTCCTTGAGATTGTTTCCATTTTAGAAATTCATCATAAACTTTTATATCAGATATTCCTGATATGTTGGAAGAAATCAATTTTTTCTTTCCATGATGAATTAGAATATTATTCTGATTTTGTCGTCCTCTGCCTTTTCCCCTATAAGAGGAATTTCAACCTCCAGCATACATATCTGCAATCATTGCAAATATTTACAGGTCAAAAAATCAAGAAGAGAATTTTCTTCACTTTTTTTGTATATAATATCAAAATCGAATGGGGCTTAATGAGCCTGCCATCTAGCAAACATTTGTTTAGAAACATCATGTTTAAAATCTTTTTTAAACATAAACTTTGCTGCATTACAATCAGTTTTAATGATAAATTTCTGATTATATAAATCATCTTGAAATTTTAAAACACATTTAACTATAGAAAGAATTTCTTTTGCTATAGTTGCATAATTTCTTTGACTTCCATTCCATTTTCCAGAATGAAATCTTACTAAATATTTTTATCAGTTATTTTATCAGGAAATTTTGAAGTAAAATCAATACTTCTATTTATAGGAATAATATTTCCTTTTTCAATATTATGTCCTAAAAACATTATTTTAGTTTGACATAAAATCATTTTTGGTTTAGATATAACTAACCCATTTTGTATGATTAATTTCTTGAATATATCAAAATGTTTAAAATGATCTTCTATTGAAGTAGAAAATACAAGAATATCATATATATAGACAATTATAAAATTACTATAAGGAATAAATATATCATTCATAATTTTCTGAAATTCATAAGGAGCATTCTTTAAACCAGATGGCATAACATTCCATTCATAATGTCCTATTGGAACATTAAAAGCAGTTTTATACCTATCAGGCTTATCAATTTGAATTTGCCAATATCCTGATTTTAAATCGAATTTAGAGAATATAACAACATTATATAATCTATCAAGTAAATCCTTTTTATTAGGAATCGGGTGTCTTATCCATTTTAAGACTTTATTTAGAGGCTTGTAATTTATTACCATTCTAGGTACACCTCTTTCAATTTCACTATGTTTATTTACATAAAAAGCAGTACAAGACCAAGCAGACTGCGAAGGAGCTATTAATCCTTTATCTAAAAGATTTTTAATCTCTTTTTTACATAATTCTAAATATTCAGAATTCATTTGGCATGGCCTAGCTTTAGTAGTTATCTGATTTTTATTAAAATCATCTTCATAAGGTAAAGAGACAATATGTTTCTTTCTATCCCAAAAAGCATGAGGATGATCATTACAAATATCTAAAGAAAACTGATTATAAATCAATTTTATCTTATTTTGTAATTTAGTATTTTGAAGTTTATCTTCTATGGTTAATATATTAACCTCTGATTTTAGAAAACTTATCTGGTTTTCTTTAGCCTTAATATTATCCATAATATTATGTAATATTTTTGTAAAAGGCTTTTCAATAAACTTTATTTGTAAAGATTTATTATTATAAGTACCAATTATACCTTCTTTATCTACCTTTATAAAATGATAAATTAGATTTATAAAAGGAGTTCCAAGTATAACTTGATTTGAAATATTTTTTACTAGTAAAAAACTAGTAGGAATACATGTAATATCAATACACACAAAAGCTTTAGGTAATTTAAAACTTATATCAAGTTTTTCACCACCAGCATGGGACAACGAATGAGTTGTTTTTTCAAAATATCTAGTAGGGATTAACCCTTCTTGTATAACATTTAAATCTGCTCCACTATCAATAAGAGCAATAAATTCTTTATTATAAAATTTATCAATATAAATGGTTATTTTCACATACCATTTTTGAGATGTTATTATCTCTAAAATATTTAAAAATCCTTCATTATTAATAATAGGACTTTTTAATTTATCATTTATAGATAATGATTTATCTATATACTTATTTTCCATATTTGTTATTCTTTTTTCAAAGGAATAATTATTTTGTTTTAATAAAATAATTTCTTTTTTAAAATTATTTATCTCTTCTGTTAAATCATTAAAAGATGCAGGAGAATTATTATTCTGCTTTTCTTTTATCATTTTATAGACATGACTCATCATATAAGGTTCTTGAGAAATTTTAACTTTTTCCTCAATATTAGATGTACTAGTACTAGGAATATTTTCCACTTGATCTATAATTTTAGATCTTAGATCTGGATCTTTAATCACTTTTAATAATTCCATGATATTATCATGATTTAATACATTAATATTTAAATCATTCATTTGAGAAAATATTCTATAAATTTCATCAGAATTTTCAGGATTATTATCCTCTTTTATACAAGATTTTCTTTGTATACACTCATTACAATCACAATTAGATTCACACTCAGATTCTGAATTTAATTCTGAAATATCAGAGTTAATTTCTAATTCTTTTATATATTGCTTTGTAGATTCTTTTGAATCTATCTTATTAGTATTACTATCTGAAGAATACGAAGATTCTAAATCAGATTCATTTAATAATAATTTTGATATTACTTCTTTTATATTATTATCTATTTTAAGATTATTAATCTTCTTCTTGGTCCAACAATTTCTTGCATAATGACCAACTTTTTGACATTTATGACAAACTATAAGTTTTTTCTTATATCTTTTTTCATTTTCTCGTTTTTCTTTTCTAAAACGATGTTTTTCAATTTGTTTCTTAGAAGATTTTCTTCTTTTATAAGGTTTAATATCCTTATCCTTATCTTTATTTTTCTTTTTACTAGTTTTACTAGTACTAGGCATATCCATAGCAAATTGTTCACAAAATTGCCCTAATTGCTTTCTTTCAGAAAGATTTTGTCTTTTAATCTGTTGATTTAACTTTATCTCATTGTGTAATATGTATCATATAACTTAATGTTAGATATAACATAATATGATTAAATATTATAAAATATTTAATTTAATTGATATAATATTAATTGCATTGTAAAGGATATGTAATTTATCTTTATTATTTCAAAACATCCACTATTTTTCTTTTCGTTTGATTTTTATTTTTAATATCTCTAACAATCCTCAACTAATTTTATTTTCAATTAGATGATAAAAAATCAAAGTTAAAATTTTACAAATAAATTTCATAATTTATTTTAAAACACATATTATTTATCTTTATTATTTCAAAACATCCACTATTTTTCTTTTCGTTTGATTTTTATTTTTAATATCTCTAACAATCCTCAACTAATTTTATTTTCAATTAGATGATAAAAAATCAAAGTTAAAATTTTACAAATAAATTTCATAATTTATTTTAAAACACATATTAAAAAATATTATTCAATTTCATGAATTAATAAGTTTGAAAAGTGTGAACAATCATTTTATAATTTCCATCAAATTAACAATCATTTATTCATATAGATTTTTTTTCTGTACCTTTAATATTTAAAAAAAAATCACTTATGTAATTAATAGCTGATTGGATCGAAATTTTGAATATGTTATTTAGATAAATTTTACTAAATTTATATATTTTTTTATAATGTTTAAAGAAAAAATGAAATTAGTAGCTTTTATTAGTAACATAAAACTTAAAGTTATAATTAATTAGTTATATTTAATGTAGGACTGATATATGATTAACATGTGTCCTTTTGGTCCCTTCCTTTATATATAAAGATAATTAGTGCTTATAATTGTAGCTATTCATCAAATATTTTAAGTTCAATTTTTTAAAAAAAAAAAAGAAAGTAAATTTCTTTAAAAATTTGGTTTAACCGGATTTTACCGGGTTTGACCAGTTCAACCGGATTTTGATTGGGTTTGATGTGTTTTGATTGGTTCCTGGTTTTTAGGTGTTAAAGGGACGGTTCGTGGTTAAACCGGCCGGACCAAATACAGTTCAGTCCCACAAACACTGATTTCAACAAACATATATGATTATTATCAACAAATTAAAAAGCATGATAATATGAATTATTAGTATTAACAAATTGAAAAACATGATAATACACATAGTTTGTTTTTCACGAAACTTATCCCTAAAATTATTATATGAATATATAAGTTTAAATATATCACATTAAGCATGATTTTTATATCAAAAAAGTGAGACATTCAACAACCACCACCATCATTGATAAAGAGAAAAGTGAAAATGAAGAGAAAAGGAAATCAAATTAAAATGAAGCTAACCTCAATTAGAAGATGATAGCTATATATAGGGTTTTGATTTCCCAGAGTTGGAGCCATCTAAAATAAAATACGAGAGCTGTGAGAGTAATGACAAATACATATAAGTAATCCCTATTAGGAACTGTTGGAACCACCAGATCGCCGACTCTATGTAATTATCTAATTCGGGATCCAAGATATGATTAACACGCAGCGGAAAAAACGAATCATACCTTTCACCGTAATAGGTGAAGACGAACCAGTTCTAAGGTCAGAACTGCCGAACAAACAACAGACCTTGAACCTCACGATCTTCTGCCGTATTCCTATCCCTGTATTCCTATCCCTTTACTTTGGACGTCGTGTGGGCGACGATCTTCCAGAGGTTCAGAAATCTTGCCTCCTCAGTTCTCTCTAGCGGATATGTTTTTTTTTTTATTTGCGTGAGATTGAGAGAAACTGTAATCTAGGAGGCGCTGATGTTAGGGTTATTTATAGGCTACAACAGGGACCCTGAGGAGGAATTAGGTTGGGCCTCCTGATGGGCTTAGGTGTCCCGTGTTCAACCCGAACACCCCGCTTAAGTCCATCAATTATAACTCGGTCCACCAAAGAGTTATAATTGAACTACCGTCCTAATCCCATATTACAATATGGGCTCCTTTATTATGTGTACGTTTATTTCCCCGCGTTTAAGATATCGAATGTCCATAAATTAAATAAGTTACTGACAACTTAATTAATTTACATCTAATTCCAAGAGTAGTACCACTCATCTTTATTATCATGTCGGATTAAATCCACCTGCAGGGTTTACATGATAATCCTTATGAGCTCCTCAAGGGGACATCATCATCCTAAATAATTAGGACACAGATTTCTTCTATAATCAACAACACACCATATAAACAGTGCTATCTCCCAATTCACCGAGTCTATTGATTTACTAATAAATCTCACCCATTGGCAAATTAAAGAAACAAACACTGAGTACACATGCCCGTTATTATATAGGGATTAAGAAGACGTACATCCATAATAACAGAGGTCTTGTTCTTTTATATAGTCAGTACAAATTGAACAACCTCATAAGATCCTGCTCAATACATACAAAATGTACTAGTGTAACTTTATAGTCAAGATAGACTAATACCAAATTACACTACAACCGTTCCAATGGTTTGTCCAAATCCATCTTGGTTGTGAGCTATTATTTATAATTTATAAGGAACTGATAGCATAATCTTCTGTGTGACACCACACACCATGTTATCTACAGTATAGACTAATCTGAGCAATAGCAATAATATATATAACAAATATAAAATGCAAACATTTGATCATAATGAATCTCATATCATAAAGATGTTCATACAAAAGCTAGGCTTATAGTATTCATCCTAACAGGAACCACTCAAATTCCAAAGGTAAAATTCCGTTGGAATTTTGTGAAATATCATAGGAATTTTGCAAAATTTTGTTGAAATTCTTGATTCCAACGGAATTGGACTGTCGGAAAAAGAGCATCGGTTTTTAAAATTCCGACGGAAATTCCAACGGAAAAATAATTCCAACAGAACATTCCAACGGTACTTTTTTGTTGGAATATACAACCACCAATAAAATTTCAACGGAATTTCCAACGGCGTTGAATTCCGTTGGAAATTTTGTTGGAAATTATAAAAATTCCAACGGTTATTATATCCGTTGAAATTTTCTGTTGAAATTTGGTTGTTTTCTAATTAAGTACATAAATAAATTGCTATAATTTATTATTGAGTTATGAGGAGTATCAATCAATTAATCAAAATTCTTGAAATTTGGAGATAGAGAATAAAAGTATATTCCAATCTCTACATGAACCATATGGACGAGGATTCCAGCATACGAAATTAGATTGATAGGATGAATCAACTCACAATTCGTAATTAATAAAATATAATTCAATTTCTTCATAAAATATCGTTTAACTTGTGAAAACCAATTCGTTTGAGGTTTTATAATATATTTTGAATGTAGCTCTTATTTTAGGTTAACTATTTAAATATAAAAGATTGAAATCATAGTAATTCCATAAATTAGCTAGTCTTTAACTTATTTTGAGGATGGTTGATCTCATCATGATATTTGTAAACATTGTTGGACACATTCCAACAATAAATTACCGTTGGAAT
This sequence comes from Scutellaria baicalensis, assembly GCA_005771605.1. Classification (NCBI taxonomy): domain Eukaryota; kingdom Viridiplantae; phylum Streptophyta; class Magnoliopsida; order Lamiales; family Lamiaceae; genus Scutellaria; species Scutellaria baicalensis. Next base: position 22,342,406 of record CM016724.1, read on the forward strand.
TACCATAGGAAAAAGTGTTGGAATTTTTGTGTGGGAAAAAAAATTCCAACGGCAGTTACCGTTGAAATTATCGTTGGAATTTTTTTGCCGTTGGAATTTCCCTTGGAATTTTAAAATTCCAACGCCCACTTTTCCAACGGGGCAAAATCCGTTGGAATTACCGTTGGAATCACGAATTCCAACGGAAATACAACAGATTCCAATGGAAAAACAGCAGATTCCAATGGAAAAACAGCAGATTCCAATGGATTTTGTGACGTTGGAATTTGACAGTTTTCTTGTACTTAATAGTGAAAAAAAAAAGTTTTTAGCATCTGATTGAGTAATAATACAGCAAAATCTCACATGATATCATCTCACATAAGTTCTCGCTACATGATATCGTCTCATATAAGTTCACATATGAGATTGAGTTGTTTATGATTTGATGAGAGACTGATATTGATTATATTAAATTAGTTCACCAGTGTTATTGAATATTGATCCATATAAAAGCACATGCAAATAAAATAAGTGAGAGCTGAGTAGAGCATATAAACTTAGATGGTCGCATCTGGACGGGTGATCCTGGATGACTTTTAGGAAAAAAAAATCACTACGGTTTTAGGTTTAACGTGACATATGTATTCAATACATTACTATTTCTTGACTGAGGGTTGACCATGCATTCCAGAAGTGCTCGAGCCAATAAAAAATCGTGGAATTGGTCAGCACTCGGATACGTGTTCCTCACCTCAACTAAATTTGATTGCTCATAAAGGTCTAGTTCAAGAAGAATTTCCACAAGTCTAATATATCCGGAAATAGAAACAAACCCAAGATCGAATCAAATTCAATCCGATCGAGCTGAGATCACATCCAATTGGATCAATTCGAAATCCCTAGTTTAAGGCTTTAATAAATGAAAAAATATATATCGCAAAAGTCATTGTGTGTTAAAGTAATATTCATATATTTCTCTCAGTTAGATAAAATACTAAATATCAAAGTAATTAAGTACATAGTGGTCGCCTAAAATTCACCAAAATCCAATTAGATCTGACCTTGCAGGCTTATGAGCCCTAATCGTGTGTCTTTTATCCATTTTCCGCTCTATTTTATTTGATTTATATCTGATTTATTTGGTGCTAAACTTGATTCATTCTGTAAGAATTTTGACGCCAACGGTATATGTTTACGTGTCTTTTTTTAACGAGCTAGAGGAGTGGAATATAGGTAATAAACATTTAAAAACTTATATTATCCAAAATCGAACTCTAATCATCATAATCTACATTTTTATTAGTGGTGGTACTACTTAGGTTATAAAGCTCGTGATTGAGCTTATTTTATTTTAAATAATCTCGAGCATGAATGTAATGCCCCAACTAAGGACGAAAATATCGGTTTCGGTGCATGTATCGGTACCTTAAATTTACGGAAATATCGGTGCATATATCGGTTTCGATGGAAATATCGGTAATTTAAAAAAAAAATCACGGAAATATTGTAAAAAAATTAGAAAATATATCTGGTAATTTACATAATGTTATAATTAACATTCATACATAAATTGAAGTTAAGATTTCAAATAAAAATATATAATTACAACAAAATGAGAGATAAACTAATATATAGAGTGATAATATGAGAAATTTTGTACAAAATTTATTTATGAACTAATAATAGCATGAACTCCTATGAGGTTCAAATGAATGAGATGACATGTCATCTTGATTTAAACAATATTGATACCAACTCACCATATTAGACCAATTTTGGGTGTAATCATAAACATGTCATTCATATGCTCATCTATCTCTTCCAAACGCATGTCCATGGATCGGATAATGTTCATTAACCCAATATGGTTGACTAGGTTGAGACATGTTTGAACCATGTGACATTTGAGTTGGTGGATAATGGAATTCATGTAAACTAGTCCAAACTTCAAACACAACACAATTTGATCAATTTGTTATACATTCTTTAATTAAGTTGACACAATATTTGTATCATTAATGATATATTTAAATGTTTCTTTATTCTCCACATCTTCTCTTCGCTTCTCATTTGCTAATCTCGGAAAAGTATTCTTCCTATTTAATGTAATCTAGAATTTAAGGTAAAGCAATAGTATGATAATTTTGTTTTTTATGATAATTTATTAATTAAAGTATAGTTATGATTGAAATAGGTGAGAGAAAGAGTAGGATTAATTAAAGTATAGTTAGTATAGTAGGATTAATGATTGAAAACTGGAATTTTCATATGATTGCCAACACAATGCACTGAAACGATATTTTACCGAAATATCGCCGATATATCGATGATATTTTGGTGAAATCCGACGTTTTATACCTACAACTCACCGAAATCGAAACGCGAACGGAAACGGGCCGATATATCGGCGACATTTTGATGAAAAAAAAAACACCCCGTTTTTATATTTGACCTTCAATTTGAGCGATATTTCGGCAATATATCAGTCGAAATATCGCGATATTTTCGTCCATGGCCCCAACCGATGATGGTTTACTTTATGGTAGACATATAAACATAATAGTTTCACATATTCATACTTAACAATTGCATAATATTACATCAAACTTAACTTTCATTGCCAAAGATTGATCCAAAGAGTTGGTTTCGGTAAATAGGGTTCCTCGAAATTTGGTACATTTTCAACATCTTGAAAACTCAATATTAGAAAACTTTGAAAGGTATATAACGAGTTCACATGAAGTGTAGTCAATAGTCATCGCTCTGATGCCACCTGTAACACCCCAACTCGCGACGACATACTTTATGGTAGGCATAGAAACACAATAATTTCACATATTCACTACTTTTCATCCACAAACCGACTGTCAATTAGAGAGAATGGTTCAAACTTTGAGAACACATGTTGAGAACATGTTTTTTGAATTTGAAGGGGAATTAGGAAAACTACTTGATTTTAGTAGAATTCCACATTATAATAGTTATTAAGCAACTATTGGAATGACCCCGTATGTATCACTTTGTGGTAAACAATATTGATCACAACTGTATTGGAATGAGATTGAAGAAAAGAGGACTTTAGGGTAAAAAAATGGTTGAAGACACTATCAGAAAAATACAAAAGCTCTCTCAAGACAGACAAAAGTGTCATGTAGACATGTGAGTAAACTTGAATTTTCTCAAGGTGATAACATATTGCAGAAATATGTGTTTGACCCTAAACATATCGTTCACAGAGAAATGATCAAATTTAGTATACAAACAAGTGTGGATCTTAAAATCCACATAATATGTAACTGTAAGTGTAAAGTCCAACCATCATGGAGAGAATGAAGCCACTTGGAAGCATGAAGATGAAATTCGAAATAAAACTTTCCAAACCTTCACATTTTGAGTTAAGCTTTAATCGAGGACAAAATTATTTTCAAGGAGGGAATGTAACACCCTAAATAACATTAAGATTATTAGTGGTGGCAATTCGGCCGCCCGGCCCAACCCAACGGCCAAACAATAAAGTCAGGGTCGGGCCTATGAAATTGGAGCCCAGCCCAACCCCGCTTGGGCCATCGGGCCAAATTCCTAATTATTTTTTAAAATTAAAATTATTTTTAATTCATTAAATTCTTACATAGATTTAACTAGAAATATAACTTCATATTAGGTATTTTAAGACATTCAATTTAAACTATAGTATCCTATTTATGTAATCGAAATTAATTTTTTTAATATAATTAAACTATTAGTGGAGGCAAATCCGATTATTTTTACTTCCTTTTAGCATTCAAAAATATTTTAACTCAATTATCAAAGTTTGTTAGTGGATTCTAATTAGTTAATGATAGTTGAAGATGAGAATGAGTAAAAAACAATCAAAAGAATACATAAAAACATGGAAGATTGAATTGAGTCATATGTAAAATTTACAAACTGCACAAAAAAAGTAATAAAAATACTAATTTAGCGGGCCATCGGGCCGGCCCAAGTCCAACGGGCCAAATTGGTCCAAGCCCATTCGGCCCATTGCCATCGGTGTTCTCGGGCCGCTCATTTTAGAGCCCAAACCTGACCTCATTTACGGGCCGTTTGGACCAGACTCAATTTGCCGGCTCTAAAGATTACATTAGAATTTTTGAGAATTTTTTTTAGAATTTCAATTAGGAAATAAAGTTTCATTTTATTCAATTGGGATTTAGATATAGTATCGATAAGCAATCTAACCATAGGGTTCCCTTAAAAAAAAAAATTAAGATGTGTAAAAATATTTGTTAATAATTTCGGACAAATATTATAAAAATCGAATATGGTTAATTTCCTTCGGGATAAAAATATTGAGGTGTCAACACCTTATTCACCATCTTGACAAATGTCAAATGTTTGGACAAATCTTAAGTTTATTATGTATATTTTTATAAAAATGTAAAAGAAAAATTCATTGAAAAATCATTTTCCACCCAAATATATGTAATTACTTCTACCCGGTGAATATCATATGACACTCATCCCAACTATCTTAGTTTTTATGCAGTCCTCCTAAATTCAATTAGTTAAGTGATTCAGTAGCACTTCGACTCGAAAGTATCTTAACCTGGGTCGAGGCATTACAGATTGTATCAGAGCGAAGTCTACATTTTCTGTGGACTCGTTACTTACTTTTCAAAAAGAATCAATATTTAGTTTTCAAGAAGTTAGAAACCAAAATTCAAGATCCTATTTATCAAAACCAACTCTTTGGATAGAACTCTGACATTGAAAGTTATGATTGATGCAAAACTATGCTATTCTTAAATATGAACTAGCAGTATATCCGCGCGATGCGCGGTTTATTATTTATTATGATAAATACGATTATTAATAATATAATAAATTTATTATATTAAAATATTACTCATGAGATCTTATTATTTTGAGATTTGTAAAAAATTCCCGTATTTTTTTAATGATGATGACGATGACAATAACAAAAACGATAATAATAATAATAGTTTTGTGTTTTGTGTGCTCTAATTATAAGTGATTAATTATATTTGTTAATTTATATGTTCTATTCATATTTTTGTTCCTTTATATCTTAGAATTATATTTAATAATTTGTAAATAATTTTCTACATTTTTTTAGATGGATTTATTTTACAAACACTGTATTTATTCAAAAACTTAGTTTATACTTAAAAAATTTATGTTTCAAATTCATTTTGCAATTAAAACAATATTTTTTTTTAGAATTTTGAAACCATTTTAAAATATTTTTTCTTATAGTTATATCTATTGCATATATGTTTGAATTTATTTTTAAATGTTATTTGTGGATTTTTTTAGATTAACCTCACAACATTATTAGATTATTATTAGTTTTACTTTCAAATTTAATTATTATTTTTAATAATTTTATAATAGTTTTTAAACTTTTAAACATTTTACAGCCCTTCGTAAAATGAAATTTAACATTTAGACCTATTTTTCACATTTATATATTAAGATTACAGAATTTTCAAATTTTTAAATTTTTGACAATGTTTAAATTTCATTATTTTCAGATTTTTTAATTATATCATTAAGACATAATCATATAACAATATCATCCAAAATAATTTCTTCTATTTCATTTTACCCCTATATTAAATTAAAAGACTACTTATTATATTTAAAATATATCTCAAAGTTTTTTAGTTTTTTTTTTCCACAATTTTTCTATTGGTCAATGACAAATTAGTAATTATCTCCAATTTTGCAATTACGTGGCAAATGTGTAAAATTTGCCAACTTCTACCTTTTTATAAATAGTATCGATATGTGAAACTATTATGTTTATGTGTTTATCATAAAGTATACCTTCCTGGATCGGTGCATTACAATGGATAAGCTTCATACAAATAGCACATGAGTTGGTATAGTTTAATTATCTCGAATTATTTTTTTTTAGATTTATATTTTAACTTATTGAAGTTCTTTATCTACAAGTTTTTTGGAAACACATTTTTGTATTTGTTAATTTTCCAAAAACCGTACTTTTAGTCCTCTAACTTTTTTTAATTACAATAGAAATGAGAAACTTAAACCTGAAATCTTACTCAAGATGAGATATTACTAAGAATTAAACTAAATTTTTGTTTTCCGAATTGTAACAAATTGTTTAAATCGAGCCAAAATTATATCAAGTAACAAATTAATATCAATTAATTTAGATAAAAAAGATATTTATTATGTCCAAGTATGTTTTTAGATATATCAGTAAATTAGATTAGAAACAATACTAATCAGTAAAAATGATCAAGCCCATCAAAGCATGACAAATTCTCTTATGCACCAGGTGCATGAATTAAAATTGGTACAACTAGGGCGATCCGATCAGGATCCGTGCATCTGGGTTTCCCTTTTTATTTTTTCGCTTCAAACTATTACCTTTATGTTATAAGGATGTGACCTTTATATATAAATGTTATGACCTTTATGTTCAGCAACTTAAGAAAAAATGAAGATTTTCAGGTTTTTTCTCTTCAGATTAATATATTTATATTGTATTGTTGTAACTTTTATGTACAAATATCATGACCTTTATGATTCATAATTTGGGAAAAATGAAAACTTTTAGAAAATTTTCAGCGCATTTATACATAAATGTTACTACATTTATATATCAATATCACACTTATATAAAATAAATGTCACATCCATATAATATAAAGGTAACACCTTAAAGTAAAAAAATAAAATTAAGAAAAAACAAAAAGAAAATTATGAATTTGGATTGACTCGAACCCGATCCAAATTATATATTTACGCGACCAACTCTCAAAGCATATGGATAAAAAATGCTTCGCACGAGGAGCTTTATAGAACAATTTCGAAGATTGGTTTTGATTTTAAGTCTTAGAATCTTTTCCTAGTTGTAATACGTTAGATATTTTTTTAATGTAAAGCAAATCCACACAAGTGAGCTTGGATAATTGGACGCCACGACGTCGTCAAAGTGAAAAGATTAGGACAGTCTGGGCCCCACCTTTGCTGCTTCAAAGGTTCACCAAAACTTTTATACATTACGAGCATGGACTCGACGCGATTCACACGTCTCTAAACACATAAATATAAGAATAATGTAATATTAATATATGACTTACATAACATAAAAGTCATTCCAAAAAAAAAAAAAAACATGCATGAGGAAAGGAAAAAAGCGAGACACTAGCTAGATTGATCTAAATTCGATCAATCGTGCATAATAACTCACAAAAGACTCACTCTTAAAAGCTTTGTATTTATATTTCTCATCTTTCTGGCCTCTCTCCTGAAAACCATCGAAAACTTGTTCCTTCAATCTTCCGTCTCCCTCTCTCTCTCGAGTCATCATCCACCATCGAAAACGTAATCAATCAGAAATTTGGATGTAAAATTTTCTCAGATCTTTAAACTCATTCTTCCTTTTCTTTTTATCTTGTTTGGTTCATATCTTTGCATTTGTAGGTGAGTTTAGGAAGATGGTTCAAAATTTTGGGGAAGATGAATTGTGAGGAAGGTTTGAAATTTTGGAAAAGATAAAGTGGTTGTGTTTAGAAATTTTATTAGTAGGGTTATTTAAGACTTTTAGTATATGTTTATTTATATTTATTTTAAATGGGATGTGTTTAGAAACTGATGGGATGTGTATAGTCGCACCCCAATATTTTTGACATTTGTAACTTTCAACATTTTGAACTTGTGTTTAATTAATCATCATTATTTACTCCGTATTAACATAAATGTTTATAATTTCATAGAGATTAAAAAAATATTTAATATATATAATTACGTTATAAAATGATTATATTAAGTAAAACATTTAATTTGTATAATTAATTTTTTTCACCAAATAAGAGTTAGATATATGAGGAAATTAAGCTAAAAAAAGGAAATCATTTATTTTCTTGATTAACCTAAGAAGGACAATTAAATTGAAATGAAATTTATTTTTTAGATAAAACTTAAATTCAAATGAAAGTCAGAGCCTTTCTTTTTCTATTAATTATCATAGATATATAAATTCTTGTATGAGACTGTCTCATGGATCCCATTCCGTGAGACGAGTCAACTCGACCCGGTCAAAAGTCAACGGTCAAAGTCAAAAGTCAATGGTCAAAAGTCAACAGTCAATGGTCAACACTAAATGCCGGTCAACTGTTGGTCAACGTAGGTCAACGGTCCGTCAACACCGTTGACCAAAAGTATTATATATTATATGTAAAAGTAGTACACAATATACATAAAAGTATTACATTATGAATGTAATACTTTTACTTTTGCAATATAATATTTTTATGTGTATCATGTGTGACAAAGTTTTGAGAAATTATGTAATACTTTTGTGTGGTTCAGGTACTACTTTTCAATATATTATGTAATACTTTTGTAAAATAGTATGATTTTGGATTTGGTTAGAATGTATGAAAATATGTAATACTTTTATGTGTAGTAGGTGATATTTTTCTATATATCATCTAATACTTTTGTAATATATTATACATTATATGTATATAATATAAAAGTATTATCCGATCTATAGAAAATATCACTTAATATACATGAATGTATTACATTATGAAGTATTAAATGATATATAAAATTATATTACCTAATACACACAAAAATATTATTATATTATAAGAACATAACATCACGCAATACTTTTATGTGCAACATGTAATACTTGTATGTGCAACATGTAATATTATTGAAATCAATAAGTAATACTTTTATATACATCATGTGATACTTTTATGTGTAACATGTAATACTATGAAGTATTAAATGATATATATAGAAAAATATTGTCTAATACACAAAGTAATACTTTTATGTATAACATGTTATACTATTAAAATCAACAAGTAATACTCTCGTAATGTAATGTTTTTGTGTGCAACATGTAACACTATTGAAATCAACAAGTAATACTTTTATATATATCATGTAATACTTTTATATGTAGTACATAATACTAATTAAAAGTATCACATCATACACATAGAAGTATTATGTGAGTAGAATAACAGTATTACATTATGAATGTAATACTTTTATATATGACATGTAATACTTTTATGCATGACATGTAATACTTTTTGGTCAACGACGTTGACCGGTGTTGACCAATTGTTGACTATCGTTGACCATTGACTTTGACCGTTGACTGGGTCGGGTTGACCCATCTCACGGAATGGGATCCGTGAGACGGTCTCACACAAGACTCACTCATTGTCATATCATCTCCAACATTGTGTCAATATCAATTGATACAGTGAATCTTCAACTCCAACAATGCTGAAAATCCTTGCGCCAACTTTTCTCGACCTCTTCTTCTACACCAAATTTACACAGGTTAAACATGTGCGTCATCTTTTTTTCTATACTTTTTCTTTTTCTTTTTCCTTTTTTATATTTTTTATTTCATTATATATTTAATAAAAGGAAATATTCTGGCATATTCTCATTTAGTGCATAAGATGGTGCACACTGTTAGAGATTATCGACATTATTCATAATTTGATAGTACAAAATAACACTAAATATATGTGCACCATTAGAGATGCTAGAACAAGGACAATCCAATGTTTTTGAACCAATTATGAGATGTTATTTAATTTGTTTGATCCTTGTCATACTAAAATGCAGTAAATAGTTGGAGAAAGTGACATAATTAAATTAAAACTTAAAAAGTTACCTAAGTTAATATTCAATTATTATTATCCTTATCATTGCCTTTTGTGCTCAATCATCTTCACTACCAATCATTTCTCGGTTGACTTGCTTACTTCTTGCAAATATTTTTTCTGGCAAAATTGCATATGAGGGGTCTATTTTTAGGTTAATTCTAAATCAGGGTACCGATTTTAGAAACTTTTCAATTTGGGCCCAATGTTTTGCTTTTCCTCAATTTGGGATTTGATCACCTTCTAGGCTTCTACATATTTTCATTTTTCTTAATCCAAACATATAAAAACTAAATTTTGGATATGTTTGTCAATTTGTCTTCTCTTCTTTGTAATTTGTTCTACCATTTCATCTAATATGTTGTTACCAGTAGAACGAAAATAAATATACTGATTAAATCAATCTGATTATAATAAGTAATTTAATCGATTGTAATGACTTAACAAGTTTTATTGAAAGACAATGAACAATTTAGACACATATACGACTTATCATTTGCTAAAAAAAGTTTAAAATTTTCAAAAATATTTAGGGGTTAATTTCAATTTTGCTCTTATATGTAAGATATTTTTCATTTTTTGGCAACCAAATACTTCCTCCAATTCAAAATAAATGTCATCCTCCAACTCTACATACAGATTAAGGAAAATTTTATTTTCCTAATATGTCCTTCATTCATTATTCTTTTCCTTGACCATTTTATTTTGTGTGCCTACAATTAATTAGGAATTCATTAAGTATAGGGGTAATTTTGGAAATAATTTATAAAGTGACACTTAATATGAAAAAATCTCAAACTTCTAAAATGACACTTATTTTGAATTGGAGGGAGTATAAGTTTTCTATTTTTGATCTTTTATGTTTCAATTTTTTTCTTTCAAATTTTGGTTCTATATGTCTCACGTGGCATATCAACACCAAAAACAATTAAGAGCACACACTAAACTGTAACTCACAAGATAGATCAAAAGAACGTAGTAAATCAGCACACTTAAGAGTTATTATGGTTCGGCATAATCAACAGCCTAAATCCACTTTCAAAGATCAAGAAATTCACTAATCAATCGAGAGAAAAAACGAATACAACTCAAACTCAAAATTTAGGTTATTGATGAATTCTCTAGAAAACTCTAATCACTTAAGCTTACTCACTTGATGATGAAACACTCTCAAACTACAACTATATATAGATGTATACATGTATAGTAAAAGCGATCATACATTTAACTGCCCGCCTAATGGATAAAAACGAATTTTAGTTGCAATTCTTGAAACTGCACGCATAATCCCTAACTTATCCAGGCTGGTCCATGCAAACACAACTTTCATGTCTCCCACGTCCCTGCACACGTTCCCACACGCTTGAACACTTACGCTGAAGCTCACCCAAATTTACTCCAATAGACCAACCTTTGTGTGTAGTTAGACCAACATTTGTGTTATGTTAAACATACCTTATGTAGGTAGGTCTAACTATATACAAAAATATGTCTAACATATATAAAGGTATGTCTAACTATATACAAATGTATGTTTAACATATACAAAAGTATGTCTAAGTATACATAAAGGTATGTTTAACACAACGTAAATGTATGTCTAACATAACGTAGCGGTATGTGCCAAAATTCAAAAATCAAGCCCAAAAAAGATAAGGTATGAAATTTGGGCAGTATGGTATGTTTAACATAGCTTAAAGATATGTCTAACATAAAGTAAATGTATGTCTAACATAACCTATTGGTATGTGAATATTTTCAAAAATCATGCGCGAAAAAGAAAAAAAAAAAAAAGAGGCGGTCCCCCTGACCCGGATCCGACCCGGGTGCATGGATCTAAGATTCATGTACCTGATTCACAAGAGACTTACTCTTATATGTGATATGTATTTCGTTTATATGAAATTGAGATTTTATCGATCCAGACCCTGAAATATAACTTATCTATCACTGGGGTTATGAAAGATAAATCTTATCAATTCGTGGTTTGAAAGATTGAAAACTATCAGTATATCAGAATGAAACCTATCACAACGTTATTTTTTTCTCTCGTAGCTGATGTGACTCTTAAATCATGCTTACATTGGCTCTCAAATCACTCTCACCTGGATATCAGGTCACACGTAGATTAAAAAATATATATATCATTTTCTTTTACTAGTTATTATATTCGATAAAATATTCAATTTAATACAAAATTTATTGATTTTTATATAATTTCAATACACATTCAATTTAATTACTATTATATATATTTAAATAAACATTCAATTTATATAATATCGACATTTTTTGTGATATTGATTTTTGTCAAATAATATCTATCAATTATCCGCAATTAATATCGATATTTTGTGATATTAATTTTTGTTCAATAATATATATCGACAAATAACAATATGATAATATGTGCTATTAATTTTTGTTCAATAATATATATCGACAAATAACAACATGATAATATTGATATATTAACATTTTTTTCTATATAAATTTATGCACAATAATACATATATTGATAGTCTATAATTAATATCAATATTTTGCAATATTGTATCTAATATAATATCGATAGTTTGACGATATTTATTTTTGTTGAAAATATATATTGAAAAAATATTTGTATGATAATATATCTTGTTGATTGATATTATTTAAATATATATATAATAGTAATTAAATTGAATGTGTATTGAAATTCTATAAAAATCAGTAAAGTTTGTATTTAATTGAATATTTTATCAAATATAATACTAGCATAAGAAAATAATATTTTTTTTAATATACGTGTGACCCGATATCCAGGTAAGCGTGATTTGAGACCCAATGTAGACATGATTTAAGAGCTACATCAGTTGAGAGAGAGCCACATCAACTAACATAGAAAAATAAGATAACGTGGTAATAGAATTGAGTTGAGAGAGCCACATCAGTTGGGAGAGGAAAAAAAAAAAAACACCGTGTTGAGAGAGAGTCACATCAATTGCAAGAGAAAAAAAATGTCGTGATAGAATACGTTAACGACGTTTCATTGTGATATCTTAAATTGATAGTTTTCAATCTTTCGAAGCCCGATTGATAAGATTTATCTTTGATAACCCGCGTTGATAGATAAATTATCTTTTAGGGTAATAAAAATTTGATTGTTTCATTTAAATAATGGCAAAAACTTGCGTACCCCCGGTGCACCGTACCCCCAATGTATTATTAGTTTGATATTAGTTATATGCTCATGAGGTATTATTGGTATATTCATAAGGTATTATTGGTATATCCTTGAATGTATTGGTCATATACTCATAAGATATTAATTACATATTCATAAGGTATTACGTGTATAACTGAAATATATGTTTTAGTGAAGATATCATTCAATGTATTATTTGTTACATGTTAAGATATTAATCATATTATTTAATGGTATTACAATAAATGTTTGGGGACACGATATCTAGAGATACGCAAGACTTTCTGTTAAATAATATATATTATATTTAGGATGATGCCATCCCGATTAAAAAACAAAAGAGAGGGTTAGAATAATAATAATAAATAAGTGTGTAGTGGTTTATTATTGGTGCATAGCTTTTAATCCACTTGCTACCACAAAAATAATTCTTGTCAAATCAATCATCTCTACTAAACAAATGACTTTAATATTTAGGTATTGATTAAATTTATTATACACGTCATTGTCCATGTCTGCATGGTGGGACCCACTATTATGTGGATCCAGGCACTTCCTACTCCTTTTCTGACGTGTGGTAATTACTATTTTTCCATGTAGAGTTGACCATAATAATAATAATAATAATAATAAGAAGAAGAAATAAATTTAGTGACAATTCTATATACACCCAAAACAATACTAAACACACCTCATCTATACACACTCTTTTTTTATTATTTTAATTTTCATGTGTATATTCCATCTATACACATACTTTTTTTTTAAAATTTTATGTGTATAGATAAGGTGTGTTTAGTATTACTTGAGGTGTGTATAAAATTGCCCTAAATTCAGTTTGTCTTATAAAAAAAGCATGCTTCAAAAAATAATGCTTAATTAAAAGAGAAAAAAGACTATAAGCCAAAAGTCGAGCATATTTTTTAATTGAAAGATTTATAAACACTTTGGTGATTAATTATAATAAACTTTGAATGATGAATAAATTAATAGATATAAATGAACTTGGTGATAAATAATTATATTTTCCTAAAACAATTCTTAAAAATGTTTGGTCTTATTTTCCTAAAACAAGAATGAAATCCAAACAAATATATATATATATATATATATATATTCCGAAATTGGATATAAGAAATAAATGGAAATGCAGAATAAAAATAATAATAATAATAATAATAATAATAAGGCTGTGACAGTGAAAGCATCACAGGCAAGTCGTATTTATCAATTCCCAACAGCACTGCAAAACATTCCCAATTTCCCATTCTCCACCACAATTCCATATTCCTCCATTTCAATTTCCATTTGCAGCTTTCCCGGCCATGGCGTCCCACCACCAGATTCTGGCCAACGACATGGACTCCAACCCCGCCGACTCAGTCGCGTCGACCCCACGCTCCGACCACCACGAGGACGGCCTGCAGCCGCGAGTGCGCTTCATGTGCAGCTTCGGCGGCAAAATTGTCCCCCGCCCGCACGACAACCAGCTCCGCTACGTCGGCGGCGACACCCGCATCGTCGCCGTCCACCGCCACTCCAGCTTCTCCTCCCTCCTCTACAAGCTCTCCAAGCTCTCCGGTACGACTAGCATCAGCATAAAGTACCAGCTCCCCAACGAGGACCTAGACTCGCTCATCACAGTCACCGCCGACGAGGACGTCGAGAACATGATGGAGGAGTATGATCGGCTCAGCCTCGGCCAGAAATCGGCTCGGCTTCGGCTCTTCCTCTTCCCCACTGACAGCAACGACGACTCCAGAGCCTCCAGCATCAACTCCCTCCTCGACGGCTCCGCCAAGCGCCAGAACTGGTTCGTCGACGCTCTCAACGGCGGACCGGGCTCCGGATCGGTCCTCGAGCGCGGCCGGTCGGAGGTATCCTCGATCGTCTCCGAAGTGCCAGATTATCTATTCGGATTGGACAATTCCGATGATCCATCCAAAGAGGGCACCAAAATCAGGAATAGAAACCTCCTAAACGACAACGTATCGATGTCGGACCCGGGCTCGCCCGCCCCGATCACCTCCTCCCCCTTCTGCTCCACCTCCTCATCGCTCGCCCCACCCATGCCGGATCTCCCGCCTGTCAAGACCCGACCCTCCTACCCGGTTCAGGCCGCCATGGAGCACAAGCAGAGTGAATTGGTGCAGGAGAAGATGGTTCCTCAGCCAGCCGGGTTCCCGGGTGGGCCCGTGTGGCACTACCCGAACCCGGCAGTGCAACCCATGCCCACAATGTACTACGTACAACCCGGGAACGCCTCGGTTCAACCCTGTTCCCATGAGGACCCAGTACGTGCAGTCCTACACTGTCGGGTCGGGTCAGGTACCGATCGGGTTACCGGGTATGTATGGGGCTGGTGTGAGGCCATATGAAATGCCTGCTAGAATTATCAGTGATGGTTCGAATCAGGCAGTGTATTATGGGGCAAGAAACGTGGCGGGTTATCCGGGTCCTTATCCGGGTCTAGTCATACCCGGTGGGGAAGAATCGCAGGTATCCGGGCCGGATATGGTGCCGGGTCGGATCTCCCAGGGATCTTGAGAACTGCGTACATATTAAGTGAAGCTATACTTTCTGAGATTTTTATTTCATGGGAAAAAACAAAAAGATAGAAAAAAAAAAAAAGGAAATATTTCTTTTATGGGACATAAAGTGTGTATCTTTCATTTGGGTTGTAATCATCTGTTGATAGGCCTTTTTTTGTTGTTCACATATATTGTGATTTTTTTAGAGCTTGCCAATGCATTTATGAAGGAAAGTGTATATATATGGAATAAGGTTGTCTGTGGGTTCTTTAATTGCAATTAGTAACTCTATTATAATTGTGTGATACAAGTCGCACACATGAATCTAGATCCATGTATTAGGGTTGACCTGGTCAACTCATCTAACTATACATAAATGTATGTCTAATACAATATAATAGTACATGTACAATATGTGTCAATTTAAGGTTTTTTTTTTTTTTTTTTAAAGTATAAGGTATGTGTGATATATGGCTGCATTCCATCGTGCAATGAAAGAGCAAGCTTGCATGCAGCAAGGTTACTGGCAGCAAGTTTGAATTTCTTTGTTTTTGGTTAAATTGAAAAGGCAACGCTTTCTGAAATGTTGTGAAAGACAGGTATTGTGAAAGCTAGGTAAAAAGCGTGCTTTCACTGATAAAAGCGCACGTGCGATTTGGGGGTTTCTTGCGTCCAATATAAGATTACGCCACGTCGCCTAGAAGTTCGTTAAAAAGGGTTGAAGCTCTGCAACAAATTCGAAACAGGGACTTCAAGACCCGATTTTCAGATGAAGATTTAAGATTCATTTCATATCCAATTAAGCTAATTCTTTTTGCGTTGTATATTTTATAAATAGGTCTTAAAAAGAGTTGTTGAGCACACACTAAGAGATACATTGTAGAGAGAGAAAAGGTTTAGAGAAGTGAGCTTGTTCATCACAGTTAGAGTCTTGAAATCTCATTGTAATTCGATCTTTGATTTAGAGTGAATGGAATCTCGTCTCCCAATTAGGTTCCCGTGGATGTAGGCCATTAGCCGAAGCCATGTAAATTCTTTGAGTATTCTTTGCTTGTTTGTCTTTGGTCGATTCATACTTGTGTGGTTCTTGTGTTGATTGAATCTTAAGTTAGTTGTTTAACTTGGTGAATTAGAAGATCTTGATCGATTTTCTAATAGTTATGGCGCAGTCTGTGAGAAGGATCTCCATAGAAGAAGGCCAGCACTCGGTTTAGCAGGGCTTAGCTCTTGCACTGCAAGGAGAAAAAGCATATCCAGAAGCATTGAGGGTGGAGGAGAAGCTCCAGATCCTAGAAAAGGCTCACATCACACTCATCCTAAGTCTTGGGGATAAGGTGCTTAGAGAAGTGGCCAAGGAGGAGACTGCCATGGGAGTTTGGAACAAGCTTGAGAGCATATATATGGTTAAAACCATAGCAAACAGGTTGTATATGAAGAAAATGTTGTATGCCTTTAAAATGGCTAAAGACAAACCTATCTTGGATCAATTAGAAGAGTTCAATAAGGTCCTAGATTATTTAAAAGACATTGAGGTCAATTTGATAGAGGAGGATAAAGCTCTCATGCTGCTGAGTGCCCTTCCAAGAAGTTATGAACATTTCATTAATTCAATTCTCTATAGAAGACAACATGATATCACACTGGAAGATGCTTGTTTCAGCTTTAAAGACTAAGAAACTTTCAACTAATTCAGATGCCAAACAAAAAGTGGTTGTAGAGGGCCTTGCTATTAGACTGGGTACCAACAAGAAGAAGTTTCAGAAGAAGCCTCCTAAACCAACTTAAGAAAAGAAGGTGGAATCAAATCAGCTCTCTAATGAAGATGTGGAACAAAATAAGTGTTTTCATTGCCTACAAACCTGGACACCACAAGAAGGATTGTTTGAAGTATAAGCAGTTCCTGAAAAATAAAGGTAAAGCTACTGCAAACCAAGCCAATCAAACCACTAAAGCTGCAAATCAAATGCAAGATATGAGTCTGCTGAAGTATTGGCCATCACAGCCACTCAGGTAACCTCTGAATGGATTCTTGATTCTGATTGTTCCTTTCATATGACTCAAATGCAAGATTGTTTTCAAGAGTTAGGTATGGAAGAGGGTGGAGTTGTAATGATCACAACTGTAAGGTGGGAGACATTGGATCAGTGGCTTTAAGGATGTTTGATGGAGTGGTTAGGATCTTGACTCATGTGAGATATGTGCCTGATCTAAAGAGAAACCTCATCTTTTTAGGAATGTTGGATACTCAGGGCTACAAGTCGACTCAGAAGTTGGGATCTTATCAGTTTCAAAGAGGGGAAAAAGGGTGATGCATGGTGTGAAAAAGAATGAGTTTTATTTCTTAGATGGTGATACTTGGAAAGGGGGCTACTACTCTGCTCAAGAAATGGATAGAACCAATCTATAACACAAGAGGCTAGGTCATATGAGGGAAAGATGTTCACTAGAATTGACAAAACCAGAAAGCTTTTTGGCAAGGATAGAATCACCAATCTGCAATTCTATGATTCATATGTTATAGGAAAGAACATGAGACAATCATTCAAATCTGCTACTCATGTTTCAAAAGGCACCTTGGAGTATGTTAATTCTAACTTGTGGGGTCCTGCAAGAACTCAAACTAGGAGTGGAGGCAAGTATTTCATGACTATATAGATGATCATTCAAGAAAGGTCTGGGTATATATTTTGAAATCCAATGATGAAGCATTTAGAACCTTCAAGGAGTGGCTCGCTGAGGTGGAGTATCTGTCTGGAAAAAAGCTTAAGTACTTAAGGACATAAAATGGATTGGAATTCACCTCTGAGGAGTTTAAAACTACTGCAAAGAGAAGGGAATTGTGAGGCATAAGATTGTACCTGGAACTTCACAACATAATGGTCTTGTAGAAAGGATGAATCGGACTATTTTGAAAAATGTAAGATGCATGTTAATTAATTCTAGGGCTGTCAAATTGTTTTTGGGGTGAAGTTGTTGCCATTGCAGTCTATTTAAACAGAAGCCCCTCTTCTGCTATTGAATTCAAGACACCAGAAGAAAGATGGACAGGTGCTCTTCCAGATCACAACAAGCTCAGAGTGTTTGGTTGTATGGCCTATGCTCACATAACATAAGATAAGATGGAACCAAGGGCCTTGAAATGTGTTTTCTTAGGCTATCCAAATGGTGTAAAAGGTACAAGTTATGATGTTATAAGAAGGATTACCAGAAGTGTATCATCTGTAAGGATGTTTTATTGGATGAATCCAAGATGCCACTGAAGAAGGAGGAATCAGTGGCAACTAGCTCTTCTGAGTCAAATGAAAACTCTCGGTTTGAGGTGGAGCCTGTAACCATAAATCAATCACAAGAGGAAGCTTCAATATCAGAAGAAGAAGAAAGTTGTTCAGACCATGAGGAGCTTCAAGATGAGCTAGCCAATTATCAGCTAGTTAGAGATAGGCCCAAAAGGCTTATCAAGCTACCTAACAGATTTGGTTCTGCTGATATTGTATCTTTTGCTTTGTATACAGCTCAAGACTTAGAAAGTTCAGAACCTAGCACCTACAAGGAAGCTATTACTTGCTCAGAGAAGGAACATTGGTTGGTGGCAATACAAGAAGAACTATGTTCCCTAGAGAAGATTCAGACATGACAGATTGTTGACAAACCTCAGAAGCAAAAGTTGGTAGGGTGCAACTGGATATTTAAAAGGAAAGTTGAAGCATCTAAAGGGAATAAGATCATGTTCAAAGCTAGGTTGGTGGCTAAGGGATTCACTCAGAAAGAAGACATTGACTATGCTGAGATATTCTCTCCAGTAGTAAAACATTGTTCTATAAGAATTCTCTTAGCAATGATGGCTCAATTCAATATGATAATGCACCAGATGGATGTCACCACAACCTTTCTACATGGAGAGTTGAAAGAAAAGATATATATGGCAATTCCAGAAGAGTTACATGTGAATCAGAGTGAGAATAAGACATGTCTGCTTAAGTCTTTGTATGGTCTCAAACAATCACCTAGACAATGGTATTTGAGGTTTGATCATTTCATGCTCAAGGCTGGTTTACAAGAAGCAAATTTGATCAATGTGTTTACTTTAAGCATGAACATGAGACTCACACTTTCCTTCTAGTTGTATATGGATGATATGCTTATAGCAAGCACTTCTGATTCATGCCTACTTGAGGTAAAGTCTCTTCTAAAAATTGAATTTGAGATGAAGGACTTGGGAAAGGCAAAGAGGATGCTGGGCATGGATATAGTTAGAGATGAACACAATGGTGAGGTGTTTCTGGAGCTGTCAGATTACCTGAAGAAAGTGTTAATAAGGTACCAAATGAATCAGGCAAAGGTGTTAAGTGTTCCTCTAAGTATGAACATTAAGCTCTCAAAGGATTAAGACCCTAAAACTCATCAAGAAGTGAAAAGGATGCTTAGGATCCTTACTCTAGTGCAGTTGGGAGTCTTATGTATGACATGGTGTGTTGTAGGCCTGATCTAGCCTTTGCTATGAGTGTAATAGCAGGTATATGTCCAATCCTGGTTTAGTACATTGGGAAGCTATAAAGAGTGTTATAAGGTATGTTTGTGGATCAATGGATAAAGGGTTAAGCTTCAGGAAAGGTTCAAGTATATCAACTCAAATAGTTAGTTTATGTGATGCTGATTTTGCAACAAATATTGATACAAGAAAACCCTTATATGGATATGTTTTCACATTATTTAGTACAACCATTAGTTGGAAGTCCACTCATTAATCAGCGGTAGCTCTTTCTACTACTGAATCAGAATTTATAGTTGTTACTGAGGCAATCAAAGAAGCAATCTGGCTTAAAGGAATTCTGAAGGAGTTTGGTTTGAATTAGAGATTGGTTGAAGTGTATTGTGATAATAGTAGTGCTAGTACTATTCATTTAACAAAACACCAAGGATATTATGAGAGGACCAAACACATTGATGTCAAGCTCTATTTTGTCAGGGATAAGATGGAGTAGCAAGAGGTAAAAGGTGTGTGAGGTGCCTGCTGAAGAAAATACAGGTGACTCATTTACTAAAGCACAACTTGCAGCTAAGTTTGAATTGTGTTTGAAATTAATTAGTTTTAGAAGGAAAGATGGAACTCAAATTACTTGAAAAAGAACTGAAATATTGCATGATAATGGCAGCCATAAGATGGAGATTTGTGAAATATGGTTGAATTCTATCATGCAATGAAGCAGCAAGCATGCATGCAACAAGGTTACTGACAGGAAGCTTGAATTTCTTTTGTTTTTGGTTAAGTTGAAAAGACAACGCTTTCTGAAGTGTTGTGAAAGATATGTATTGTGAAAGCTGGGTAAAAATCACGCTTTCACTTATAAAAGTGCACGCATAATTAGGGCTCTGAATTGGGGGGTTTCTTGCTTCTAATAAGATTACGCCACGTCGTTGGAAGTTTGTTAAAAACGGTTGAAACTCTGCAACAAATTCATAACAGGGACTTCAAGACTCGATTTTCAGATGAAGATTCAAGATTCATTTCTTATCCGATAAAGCTAATTCTTTTTGCGTTTTATAACTTAGAATAGGTCTCAAAAGGGTTATGTTGAGAACACACTGAGAGATACATTGTAGAGAGAGACACAAAGTCGTGAGAAGTGAGCTTGTTCATCCCAGTTACAGTCTTGAAATCTCATTGTAATTCGATCTTTGATTCAGAGTCAATGGAATCTCGTCTCCCAATTGGGTTCTCGTGCATGTAGGCCATTAGCCGAACCATGTAATTTCTTTGAGTATTCTTTGCTTGTTTGTCTTTAGTTGATTCATTCAAGGGGTAAGAAGTCCTCTTCGGCTTACTAGACTCTACTTTTTGCTCTGTCTGTGGAGCGTATGAATTTTCATGAATTTATTATGATCGTCGTGTTCTGCATGCTGGATCTTACTTGTGTGGTTCTTGTGTTGATTAAATCTTAAGTTGGTGGTTTATCTTGGTGGATTAAAAGATCTTGATCGATTTTCTAACAGTATGAAATCTGGGCCGAAAGGTAGGTTCAATATAACGTAAAGGTAGGTTTAACATAACGTAATGGTAGGTGCAAAAATTCAAAAACTAAACGTAGAAAATTAAAATTAAAAAATTATGCGTGAGAGAGAGAGAAGTTAGGGGAGAGAGAGAAAAGGTAAGGGAAAGAGAGAGAAGCGGGTCCCCTAACCCCGGATCCGACCCGAGTGCATGTATTTGAGATCCATGCATCTGTTTCATAGGAGGCTTACTCGTTAAGTTTTATGTGAAACGACATTTAATATTCCTTGAATGTTAGTTGATAAATGTCATAGAATTCACATGTGGTGATAATTCTAGAATATACAATATAACATGAAAGGTAATAGAAAATCTTATGTGCTTTGTCGTACGATAAAGTATAACATTTTGAATTATAATTTATCTTCAATTATGATAATAAAATAAATCATTTTATGAATGAGTTTAATATTAATACGTTATAGATAAATTTATAATGTCTACTGATTGATACATAAAATGAAATTAGTATCATTGAAGATGATGGATGCATGTGTTTATTGTTGATGTGAACACATTATATTAAAATGTGAAATTAATAATTATGTTATTTCCTCGATGAAGAGTATTAACAAATGGTAATATTATTAATAATTATGTTATTTCCTCGATGAAGAGTATTAACAAATGGTAATATTATTAATAATTATGTTATTTCCTCGATGAAGAGTATTAACAAATTAAAGAGTATTAACCTATTTTTTCCCAAACCAAACTTAATAAATAACCAAATAACAGCTATTCAGAAGTGTCTCACATTTACCACAAATTTTTTGCAAAATAAACTTGAGTTTAATAAATCGAGATAAGTATTACAAAAATCCAATGAAAATAGACGCTACTTTTGAAAATCTAAGTTAGATAGTTTTCCTATTCTTCTGTGATTATGCCCAAAAATTTCCTACTTCAATAATGTTTTAGAAGTCCGCTAACTTATCTCAACAATGAACTTTGTGTTGGATTCAACATAAGATTTATTCTGTGTTAGAATATTTTCTTCTATTTTCATGAAATATTCTCTTTTACATGGAGAATAATGCACACTGTTGGAGATAAATGACAATTTCGATATTAAAATAATGCAAAAATTGAATAATTTTTTGTGCACTGTTGAAGGTGCCTGAGATTCCAAAAGAGTTTGCAAATTTCAAGTTTTAGTTTGCGAAAATATCAATTTTCGTCTGCTAAATAAGACTCTTTCCACTTTTCGTCCGCTAAGTATCGTGTTTCCAATTTTAGTGCCGTAACTTGACCCTTTTTCCAATTTTAGTCCGATTTTCGCTGAAAGCTGACGTGGCAGCCGGAATCTGTCTACGTGGACCGGAACCATAATCCCCAATTTTTTTGAGTGACGTGGCCGAGCCACATGGCCGCCACGTCATCAATAAGAATTAATCAAAAATAAAAATAATTAAAAAAGAAAAAAAGAAAAAAGTCTCCTCCCGAGGCCCCCGCCCCCCAATCTGCAATTAGGGAACTCCAGCACCTTGCCGCTGCCGCCGCCCTTGGGTCACCGAAGCTGCCGCCTATCGCCGGAAAATATCGTCGGAAAATGTTGAACCCTACTCAAATTGATTCAAATGCTTCCATTCTTCATCACAATGTTTTCCCTATCTTCTTTCCCCAAGGATTTGACCAAAATCGCACAAATATTCTGCAATTTAAGCCTTCAACTTCCGCCCCTTCGCTGAAAATCGGCCATAGCCACCACTTCAAGCTCAAAATTGGGGTTTTCTTCGTTTCTCAACCAAAATGACCAAATAATATATCAAAGAATTTTTTATCTATCAAATCATTGGGTGAAGAGTTACTCAAAATTACAATATCTAAAAAACATTCATTTTTGTTTATCTGAGAAATACATTTTTTATACAGACATAAAATGCTATATAGTATTAAATATAATTCAAATCTAATTGTGTTCAAATGTTAAAAACATAATCACGAAACCATAAGCACATTAGTTCGTTACAGAATATCAACGTCATATGTTTTGAATGTACAAATAGAAAACATATACCATAAGCAAGTTTAAAAAAAACACAAATACTCGTATGCAACCGTCTCACATGTGACGGCACTCGCGTATGGCCGATTGTGTCCCAGGACACGACTGTGCGTGATTGTGGTGTATAAGTATGTCTTTTTCAACAATAAGTATGTGATTTTTCACTGTAAGTATGTGATTTTTTTTCCTCGCCCACGATCGTGCCCTGGAACACAACCGTGCCTCGCATGAAAACTAAGAGCAATCTGTGGCGCACGGTCGGGTCTCAGGACACGGTCGAGATAAGTATGTGATTTTTATCTATAAGTATGTTTTTTAGAGCTATAAGTATGTGTTTTCGCGCACGGTCGACCATGTCCCAGGACACAACCGTGTTCCAGGACACGACCATGCGCGAGGACTACCGCACATGAGACGGTCTCACAGAAGTCCAGCTCTTCGAAAAAAACATATATGGTAAGGTGCATTATAACACCTGCTTCCTAAGCCGTTCCAGGAGTATCATATCTCTTCACATCCTCCTCTCTAGCTCATCAATATTCTCATCACCAAGGATAAAAATATCCCAATATATCTAAGATATATCCCGATATTTCTATTTTTTCACGTGACCGAAACAAAAATGGGCTGTCACGATATATCTCCAATATTTTCATTTTTTGATTAAAAAATAAATAAAATATCAATAATTATTAGCTGAATATCGGTAAAAATGGGTATCGATTTTAATATCGGTGGCTTGAGGTAAAAATTATAAGAAAATTCATGAATATGAAGGAAATATTAGTAAATATCGCTGAAATATCGATAAATATCGGGAAAATATATGTACCGATATTTCCACCGAAACCGATATATCCATCGATATTTCCATAAAATTAAGGTACCGATATATCCATCGAAACCGATATTTTCATCCTTGCTCATCACTATAATCAAGAAAAAAGAAACATAATTCACACAAAGAAATTGTTTGACAAGCAAATAATTAATGGCTTCAAAGCATTAACAAAGTTTAACAGAGTTCACACAACAGAAAGAATGGCTTATGCTAACTCTTGGTTTCCTAAGAGATATAATTATGTTTTTTTTTCTTTTTTTCTGTTATGAGTATAACTATTCAATACTCTGTGTGGGTTTAACTATATAACTGCTGAAACCTGTGTGAGAGTAATAATTTTAGAGGTCGTGTTTCCTTAAGCGAAGTTTGTATAGTAGAAATCCTGTAAAACAAAAATAGCCTAGTGGAATTCCTCCTTGAGAAGGAGAAGAGAAGACGTAGAAGGATTACACCACCTTTAAACCTCTATAAAAGCTTTGTGTGTTTATTTTTATGCATTTATAGCTTTCCATATACATATCCTACTGCATGCATATCTTTATGACGTTTATGTTTATGTGCTTATCTTGCTGAAACCTTCTAACTCTATAGTTAAAGGTTACATTATTTCTTGAAATTCTATCATACATATTTCTACTGTGCATCAAATCTCTAAAGAGTGTTAGGCTGTTGCATCACAAGTTGCTGCAAGCAGAACACCAAACCGTTAATCTGCTGCAAACAACTATAGCTTATAACAGATTTTCAAAGATAGAGTTGCAGTTTTTAGAAACGATAGAGATTCATTCACCCCTCTTAACCGTATCACTTGGCACCATCATATTTTTAAAAACTTTTGAACTTACAACGTTATAACCTACAAAAGTTGCTACACATTATGCAGTATCACATACAACACTATTGAAGAGTACTACTTATTGAACTACATACCATAATTCTTGCACATGGAAAACATTATGGAGTGCAGCTTATAACTTTTATGATAGATAGACTGCTTTGAAAATCCTTTGAAAATATGAGATTTAAAAAGATATTTTATGCAGTATCAGATATATAAGCGCAACAGGTCATATAGGGCAAAATGCAGGAAAGATTAAATGTGAGACATATGTTGTATTAATTATGGAAAAATAACATTATATTCGACATATTTTGAAAATGGAAAAAACTTTTATGCACCGATTACAAGGATCTCAGATTCGTGCAACTGGGTCGACACGTTCACGCGCCCAAAACGTGCTTCCACGCTCCTCCCACGCGCCTGAACACTTGCGCTGAAGCTCACCCAAAATTTGCTCCATTCCAATAGACCAACCTTTGTGTATAGTTAGACCAACATTTGTGTTATGTTAAACATACCTTATTTAGGTAGGTCTAACTATATACAAATGTATGTCTAACATATATAAAGATATGTCTAACTATATATAAAGGTATGTCTAACATATATAAAGATATGTCTAAGTATACATAAATGTATGTCTAACACAACGTAAATATATGTCTAACATAACTTAGTGGTGTGTGCCAAAATTCAAAAATCAAGCAAAAAAAAAAAGACAAAGTATGAAATCTGGGCAGTATGGTATGTTTAACATAGCTTAAAGGTATGTCTAATAAAATGTAAAGATATGTCTAACATAACCTATTGGTATGTGAATTTTTTCAAAAATCATGTGCGAAAATAAATAAATAAATAAAGAAGCGGTCCCCCTAACCCGGATCCGACTCGGGTGCATGAATCCAAGATTCATGCACCTGATCCACAAGAGACTTACTCTTTGAAAATTAATCTACTTATTGAATACTCAAGAATATAATCAGTAAACTTCATACATACATATGTATACACACTAGTATAGACCCCTGTAATAAAGGGGGGTTTTATAAAATTAATTAAATTAAACTTGGTAAATTTGAATTTAAAAT
The DNA here is from genome assembly GCA_005771605.1 of Scutellaria baicalensis. Classification (NCBI taxonomy): domain Eukaryota; kingdom Viridiplantae; phylum Streptophyta; class Magnoliopsida; order Lamiales; family Lamiaceae; genus Scutellaria; species Scutellaria baicalensis. Next base: position 22,368,613 of record CM016724.1, read on the forward strand.
ATTACTTATACATAAAATTAAATTTATGAATTGAACAATACATATCCTCTAATTAAATAACATTAAATATGATACATTATGATTAAGTAATTTATTTGTCATTTGTAGAGGATCGTACATAATTATTTTATTTATTAATTGAAAAGTACACCCACCATTTTTTTTCTATTTTTAATATCGCTAAAATCCTCGCTTTTTTTTTTTTTTTCAATTAGATGATAAAAATTGAAAGTTCAAAATTACAAATAAATTTCACAAAATTGAGTTTAAAACACATATTCAAAAGAAAAAAAAAACTATTCAATTTCATCTTTATTTTAGTTTTTTCTTTTTTATTCATTTATATTTTTCCTCTAAATTTTAAATTTAACGAATTTCAAATATGTGAATAACATATAGTATTGAAGTTTAGCATATGTTCTTTAGAAAATTTTATTAATTAAACTTCCATTTTATTTCATAATACTAGGTTTGAACCCGTGCGTTGCATGGGTTTATTTCATACTTATTTCATTTTTTATTTTATAATTAGTATTTATTATTATATGATAGTAAAATTTTATATAAGTGTGATATTTTTTCTTTATTCTTAAAATAATATTTCTCAGGGTCCATTTGAATATGTGGATTTGAAGAGAGATTTGAAATCCTTGGTAGCAAATCCACTGATAGTGTTTGGTTGGATGTGAATTTAAAATTCATAGTTTTCATTTTGAGCTAATTTTAGAGTCATGTTGGTAGATTTCAAATTCACTGAAACTTGAAAGGATTTGAAATTCACTCATTTCAAATTCTGAATTTGAAATCACTCTATTCAAACGGAGCCTTATTGTTTTCTTTAATAATTTTTTTCATTTATTCTTTAACACAAAATTGTTAATATATAGTTCTTAATAGGTGTTTTAATTATTGCATTAGATATTTTCATATATTTCTGTAAAAAGTATATAATATATCTCAGTTTTATCGCTCAAAAACATCTGTTTTGTTCAATGTTTGTCCTAAGTGCACTCATTAATAGCTTTATGTATTGGTTTATTTTGTAATTGTGTTCTTTGTGTGATCTTTTTATTAGCCTTAACAAATTGTTACATATTGTAATATTTTAATACAATTTCTCGATTGTTTAAGGGGGTGGTTGGACTGAATGTACTCGTTTGGATTTTGGATTACCAATATCCGAATCATGTTATTTGTTTGCAGAATCTTATAACTTTTTTTTTTTTGTCTACTTCATCCACTTTTTTACAATTTGAACTGAAAATATTAACTCTTTTTTTAAAGATAAAATAACAGTACATCATCTATTTTTCTTATAATTCCCTGTATGATGACATATTAATTGTAATCCTACCTTTTAAATCTTTAAACAAACACAAAATTATCAAATTTCATCCTTTTTGTAACTTACTTTCATACTTGCCAAAGTTACATATGTTTTAACCTAAACATATCCTAAAAAAAAATTTAAGCACCTATTTTTTGCTAATGTTTTTAATAATATTGTTTCAGAGTTTAAACACAATTTCAAAGTACATTATTTTTATTTAATACATGACATTACCGAACTAATGTTTGCACATTGTTGCTTACTCTTTTTTTTTTTTTGCCAATTTGAAATGTTGGACAAAAACAATAATTCAAGTTTGAAACCAAATATTTCATGTAAAAAAGATAATACAACATTAGCAAGCACTTGTAACTTACATATTTATTTTTTTCCAAGCAATTATTTTTATATAATACCCTTTAAAATTTCTTAACAAACACAAAATTATCAAATTGCATGCCTTTTCATTATCTAATGCCAAATATGTTTCAATATATCTCACATTCTTAAGGTTTTTTTAACACCTATTTTTGGTAATGTCATTAGCAATATGTTTCATGGTTTAAATTACAATTTTAGAGTAGATTATTTTATTTCATGCTTGACATTACCGAATTCTAATATTTATAAGTTTTTTTTTTCTTGAATCCTCTAAATAATTTTTTCTCTAAAGGTTTTTATTTTTTTGAGTTTGAACTACGTTAATGTTCTTATGTAAAATATTATTAGCACCTTTAAATATCTTTTATTTATTTGTTTTAATTCCGTAAAAAGTAGTAGCAAAATTACTCTTCAAATTTTGTTTTATTTTTTGAAATTGAAATGTTGGACAAAAACAATTATTCAAGTTTGACACCAAAGATTTCATGTAAAACAAAAAAGAAAAAAACAATACAACATTAACAAACATTTGTAACTTACATATTTAATTTTTCCAAGCACTTTATTATTGTAGGGTAGTGGGGTGTGTATTTAATTGATATTAATATTTTGATATTTTATAAATAAAATAATTTTTAAGGAAGGACACTTGGCAACATTGTAAAGTGTCACTTGTCAAACACTTGAATGTGACACTTGTCAAACACTTGAGGGTGTAAACCACACTTTTATATATATAATTTCATAGTAACATAAAATTTGAAGTAATTAATTACTTGTATTTAATGTAAGAGTTTTGTATGAGTACAATGTGTAATATCCCAAAATTTGAGATATGAAATCTGAAAGATAATTAAATAATATTATAAAAAAAAGAGCTTATATATTAAATTGAATCTTATGATGACATATATTTCAAATGTAGATATAAGTTTATTAAACTGTTAAAGTCCATTTAAAAGAAACATATAAATACTCGTGTTCTTTCAATTCAAAAATTCAATTCGTGATTACACATCTCCGAATTTAATAAGATTTTAGTATGTTGTCCCTTTATGTGTTTTTAAGATTCTGTTAAATTTTCATGTTAACCGGATTTATAAATTATGTAATACGATGTTTATATCACTTCAACTCAAGAGTAACATCTTTAACGTTTCTGATTTAGAAATTTTAAAATGATATTTATAGATCTCCAAAGTTTATTAAATTTTATCCGATTGTGTAAAATATTTATTTTCATCTACAGTATAAATTTCAGTTCAGTCGGACGTGTATTTCATTTAAAATTTTCTAGTCATCTTTGAAAGATTGACAAACTTACGATGCTACTGATTTAAGAATTTAATACTTAGTTGATGGTTTTTAAATGACTTTTTCTAAACTGTCATACTTTTACAAGTTCTTCATCTCTCGAGAAAGTTTTCTAACTAAAAATATTTATGATTCTTAAGATATTAAATTTCTTCTACAACTATGCAGAATTCATCATTTATGCGATTTAAATTTCAAAAGTAAAAACCTATATTTATATTACTTGGGATCTTATGAAATTAATTATGTCTTACTAATTATTTTACTACTTATGAAGTACATTTAAAATTAAAGATCGTTTGATCTTATATTCCTTGAGAAACAAATATTGCTAGTGAACTAACATGTGAGGTTTTTCTAAAAGTTTGTGTTTTAAACTTGATCTTTTGATTTTCTCCAAACTCCAATACGATCTTATCTTTTTCAGTGAATCTCTAGAAGAAACTCTTTAAATTTCAATCAAATCAAAATTGTTTACTCTCTCGTCAAAATTATTTCTCTTATGTTCGATCTCAAACTCAATATCTCTTTCATTTTGTTTATTAAATAATTAAAGACATGTAAGCAAATAAACATGTATATATATTGATGTAATAACCCAAAAGTTTCATAATTTAATATTAAGATAATTTGATCTTCATAATTTAATAATTTCATGAGTCATTTGAATTATCCAAGACTTATTGATTTAATTATTTCATATTATAAGTTTTATTTAAACTCATAATACTCTTAGTCTTAGAATCTAATAACTTTCATAATCTTATAACTTTACCAATTAATTGTATGTATTATACTAATAACTTATTTTGAATCTTAATAACGCCCAAAATCTCACTCATGTGATTTTAATTAAATAATAAGATTGTTTAAGTTCCATCCCCAACAAGTTTATAATTCTAATTAGGTAATGGAATTTGATTACAATTAATCTTCATGACAAGTTTATGATCTTAATTAGTTAATAGAATTCATTTATGATTTAATTAATGATTAGAATTTATCTATGATTTATGTTCCCAATAAGTTGATACATAAAATTCATAATCCAACAATAAATCAAAGAAAATATATAAAAGATCTAAATCTCAACAAAATCTCCATAAAGATCTATCATATCAAAACAAATTAATTTGAATTGACGTAAATATTTTTAGATGGTTGAGATTCTATCTTCCGTGTAAATCTGTTTTCTTGTTGTACATTGGTGAAAATTATATACGTTCTATTATCCTCAATGATTGTCTTGAGGAAATATATATCCTATGAAAATTATATATGTTCTATTATCCTCAATAATTGTAAATATCATCATAATCTTTATATGGTGTCAGAGTGTTATAATTAAATAAGTTTATGATTTAATTAATTAATATAATTTATCTAAGATTTATCTCATAACAAATTATACGTAACTTTCCAATCTAATCAACAAAATCCTTATAAAAAAATATGTCATATCAAAACTACAAATTTAAATGGATTAAGAAATTCCTTTACCTCATGTCTATATATATATATATATATATATTTAAAATAATATCATTAGAGAACCCTAAGCCTTCAAGAAAACTATCGTAAGATAATTTTTCTAGAAATCTTCATCTTCTCTATTCTCTTTCTGTTATTAAACTCCATCTTCTCTTTTCTCTTTTGCCAAATTAAATTCTAGAAAATGTACGTCTCTTTTCCATCTCAGTTTCAAAATGAGTTTTAGAAATTTACGTTTGTTTGTCCATCTCGATTCTTCTTTTGAGTCGATTCTTCTTTTGAGTCTTGAATTTCATCGTCGATTCTTCTTTTTGAATCCTGAATTCGATTTCCTATTGTCAAAACGACTTTTAATTTCCTATTGTCAAAACGACTTTTAATTTCCTATTGTCAAAACGACTTTTAATATGAATCATTTTTCCATCTGGAAATTAATGCAGTCCTACCTTTTGTAATTACCATTCTTTCCACATCGTCATTACGATTCTTTTCACATAGTCTCTTTCCGTTTCAATAGTTAGTAATCTTTATTGTCAATTTCTGAAAATTCCGATTTAACTTCACTCCATTCCAAGTTCACTCACTTAACTTTTGATCTCAATTTCCAAGTCCTATTACTACATTCCACATAGTATCTTATTCCTTTCAATTTCCTTTTAAATTTTCAATTAATAATTATTAAAAATATCAATTAAGTATATACTAAGTCATGAAATATTTTATTTGCATCAAGCATTCAATTTTTCACTACATCACATTCAAGTTTTCACTACATCTTGAGGTGGGGTTTTTCTTTCCTTGTTTGTCTTTATTAAACGCATGTTTATTAATCAATCGTTAAGTGGTTGATAACATGGAAATTTTAATTGGTCGTTAAGTGACCAATAGCATGGTTATGAATTAATAAGTAGTTAAGTGGCTGATAGCATGGATACGGTGTTGTTATTCTGTGTTGCATATGCTTGTTTTTAATCTTGACAAACAGTAACCCCACTGAGCACTGAGCTAGTGTAGCTCATCCCGAATTATTACATTCTTTTACAGATGAGAAGTTTATTACATTCTTTTACAGATGAGAAGTTTATTACATTCTTTTACAGATAGTTTATTACATTCTTTTACAGATGAGAAGTTGGACGCGGTGGTACGATGGATGCTAATGGTAATGACAAGTGAAATATAAATTATGGTGATTGTTAATAAATAGTTTATTGAATTCTTTGTAAATACTTTTGAATCGCTAACCTTTCGTTTTGGTATTTAAATTTTGTAGTTAGATTTTTGAGGCGTGTTTACTTCATTTTTATGGTAACTTTATTTTAATAAGAAAATTATTCATTTGAGTTGCTTCCACTAAATGTTTTATTAAATTTGGGATTAAACGTTTTTCTAAATGATTTTGAAAATAATCTGTATAATTTTATTTTAAGAAAATGGGTATTTATGTTTTATGAGCTCGCGTTCCTATTTCAAGGACAAAAATTGTGTTATTGTTTACTTTCAAAATTGGGGTCATTCTTTTTTATGTGTATAATATATATATATATATATATATATATAATTACTCTCCTGTGCACCAGTTGCACAGATCTGTGATCCGTGCAACTGGGCCGCGTGTGGGCTGTCAGCCCGTGCCTCTTTACTTTTTTCGCGTGTTTTGGTCATTACCCTCACGTTATGTTAGGGTTACTCTCATGTTATGTTAGTGTTACACGGGTAACACTAACATAACATGAGAGTAACCCTAACATAAACATGAGAGTAACTCTAACATAACATGAGGGTATGACTGTCTGAAGCGAATTTTGATGGGTTTGAGCGCACACATCAGACGCGTGGGGTGGGTCTACCAAGATGCATGGATCCTAGATCTATGCACCAGTTGCATAAAATATTTTGCCATATATATCTTTCAAATACTAGACCGATAATTTTATATCTTTAAAGTCATTAATTGATAAATTTCTTATCTTTTTAAAATTGATAAAACTTGTAAAATAAATATTAAAAAAGAAAAGAAAAAAAAAAGGGCTGAACCAAACACCTTACAAAACCAACACCTAAGCTTCCAACATGTTGAACACATATCGTATATGTATATATACATACATATTTGGGTTTCAATTTCTCTGCATTTTTCAACTTCAAATCCTCTCTTCCATTCCCCCTTTTCTGCACAAATTCTTCCTTCATTCTCTCCATAATTCTTTGGGGGAAAAGATAAGGCCAGAAAAGGGTACTACTAAGAATTCATGCGGCGCTTCTGATGGCGGTACCACCGGTGAAATCGCAGCCATTGCACAACTTCTCTTTGCCCCATCTCAAATGGGCCCACAAGAACTCCTCCCCCTCCACTTCCCACCACCGCTTCCGCCGCCGCGACTCCCCCGATCAGCACCGCGACAGGGACCCGGACCCTGAGGCCACGGACCCCAAGCAACAGCCTAACGACGCCGCGGCGCCGGAGGAGAATGGGGAGGCGAAGCCTTGGAAGTTGCGGCCCAGGAAGGAGGGCATCATCAAAGCCGCGTCCACTGCCAAGAGAGAATCGGGTGCTGATGGGAAAAATCACAGCAGCAGTAATCTTAACGGCGTGAAATCGCAGAGGCTCAAGGGGTTGGCGGAAGGTGGGCAGCAGAACGGCGGAGCTGATAGGAAGTCGAAAAGGAAGGTTTGGATTTCGCTTTCAAGGGAAGAAATTGAGGAGGATGTTTATGCCTTGACCGGGGGTAAACCCTCTCGCCGCCCCAGAAAGTGGCCTAAGAATGTTCAGAAACAACTCGATGTATGTGTGCTTAAAACCCCCTTTGTGGCTCCTTGATTTGGTGGTGTAGGGTGGTGATTTGATTTTTGTTTAATGGGCCTTTTTGTTCTCTGTTTTCACAGAATGTATTTCCTGGATTATACATGGTTGGAGTTGCTGCTGATTCGTATCAGGTTATGATGCTTTGGTATGAACTCTTCCTCGATTCTATATGATATGTTGTTCATGCATGCTTTTGAAGTGTAACATAGCAATCCCAGATTCTATTGAGTGAAAGATGAGGTTAATTTGGGTGGATTGGTGTTTATGATTGTGTTTGCTTGATGTGGATTGCTAACATTTTCTTGAGTTCCAGATGTGTTGTAGTGGTTGTGTTGCGCTAAGTTGCATCTGATTGTTTGAGAATGTGATCTGCAGAGGTGGATTCGGTGTCAATATGGACGTTGGGAAGCGAATAATTTGTTGCAAACGAGGTTGACATACTGCTGAATAGATTGATGGCTAAATATATAAGTTTGATTTTATCTTTTGTAGCTTAGTTCGAGTGTTATCTAGAATTCAGAGGCTTAAGTGATGATCACTTTTATAAATGACGCTTGTGAACATAGGTTGATGCCTTTTGTGAATGAATGAATTGTCTGTGATCTTTGTTAGAATGCAATACTTCATGGTGCCTTTCAACGCACTGAATGTTGTTCTTGAAAGTTCTGATGGTGAATGCGTTCGTAATGTGACTAGCTTTCTCATTGTGCTTGGGGCTGATTAATGCTGTAGTTTGTTTCTTTCCTTGGCTTCTATATGTTGGATGTTTGTATAGATATGGTTTATTACATTTAATCGTATGCTAGTATGTCCTGCTTGAAGGTATGACTAAACATTTGTCTCAGTATCTTTAGTTAAATCTTGACTTTGCTAAAAGTTTGAACGGTTATTCTTATTTGTTGCTTGTTCAATGAAGATCTATATAATTTGCTGTTTCCAATGGGAATGTATATTTACTCTTTTTGTGCAATGTAACTTACACTGTTAGCAAAAGGTACAATATTAGGCCCCGTATTATCTAAATAATGGCTTACTCATATTTGCCAAATCATTTTGGTACCGTATCTTCTATGTGTCCGAAATCATGATGGATGATTATACGAGAAATGTTCTTTAAGCTATAGTGGAACTCTGATCTCTCTGCTCAACTTAATGGTGGTTATATATAGATATATATGTGATCATTAGCAGAAGAAGTGTTACAGTGTTGGTCCACATTTTTTATGAAGGAAAAGTAGAGTTAGTAAACAAATCTAAGAAGTCAAGTCTCGAAATCGTCAATAGTTGTGTTTTCATGGAGAGAAGCCTCTACAACTACTGATAGAGAATATATATTGCTCTGCTTGAGTAAAGGTTACCATGAATATCCTTTTTTTTTTAATTAGTTCACAATTGTTAGCCAGAAAAAGCAACCCTTAAACATGCTATTCTGTTCTGTTTTTTAGCCAACCCGAAAAGCTACTTTGCATATGTTGTAGAATTGAATCCTTTTGAGTATGCTTCGCATTATGTGCAGTTCGGTTGGTTTTGCTCGTGTCTGATAATGAGCATGCATAATTGCTCTGTTTTTTTTTCCTTGTAGTATGTCTGTACAGTACTGATTGCTCTGTTTTTCTTCGACTTGATGGTGTACTGCGTACTATCATATTCGGTAAATGTGGTTTTTTGTTTCATGAATTTCTTTTCTGTTTGTCGAAATGTGTTTCCGTACTTTGTGAATGAGAACATGTGTTCTAACCGATCACCTAGATGAGATAGCGGATCGTAAATAGTGTGATAAAAACTTAGTTTGTTGTGTTTGTAGTTGTTGGTTCATATGCTCGTTTTCTTGTGCTATTAGAGTGTCGAGTATGGGGTGTAAATGAGATTATATAGTATCGTTCATGAGTTACTGGGGATCAATTCGAATTTAACTGCAAGATAATCAAATCAAGCTAATCAACTAGGTCTTGATCTCAAGTTCGACAAATGTGTTCAAATTTCCTTTTTTATTCATGTTTTTGGAATTTAGCTTATTCTGTAGATATTATTCAGGTATCAAGTCAAGTTAAGCTAAACTCGATCTTATCAAGTTATTTGTTAAGTCGAGCTTTAAAAAAGCTCGGTAGATTTGTGTCGAGCTTGAATCTCAAATTTTGCAATTAAATTTAAGTTTGTGGTTGACAAATACTCAGTTCGATTCGGTTCGTTTACACGAGTTCGATTGCTTGGCACTAGCTATGAAAATACATACTAAGAAGTAAGACTAAGAGGGCTTGCATTACAACACAACAATGATAACCAGCAAATATTCACATAATGTAGAAATAATATATAACTAATCTTAGAAATGCAAACCATAAGTGAATATATAGCATCTCAAGATCAATAATACATCGGGTTCTCTGGCTTTAAGAAAACCATAAGTGAGTGTCCAAAGTTTTTTAGATTACTAATCATTTTTTTCGAATTTTTTTGATTGCTGCTTCGAACCCAATTTTTAAATTTATTTTTCAGTCAAAATTCGCTGCAAAATTTGAAAATAAAATTTACCTCCAAATATTAGTCAAAACTACACGATTCACATGTCAAAATGACCCCTGATTTGAAGCAAAATTATAATCTCCATTCAATTTCATGATCTTCATTCGATCCAATCATTAATTTGAGACAAATCATTTAGGGGTTTTCAACAATTTTATTTGATTCAAGTTTAAATCAAACAAGAATCGTTAAATTAATTTAGGGTTATAATTTGACTTCGATGATCATTTCGGCATATTTTTTTGACTAATATTTAGAGGTAAATTGTATTTATGAGTTATTCCTGCAAATTTTGCGGAAAAATATGTGTTTGAGATAGTAATAGGAAGATTTGAATGGAATGACTAGTAATCAAAACTCCTTTTGAATTTAGACATCCCCATTAAAAAAAACACATTAATTCAAGTAGCATTTTGAAATTACCCTATAAAAAAAAAAATAGAGCAACAAACCATTCTCTAAAAAAAAAAAAATCAGTCTAAAGCAATCCCAACAATGATCACCATAGAACTAATGTCCATTGCATTTGACACCCATAATAGTAATATAGTATTGATAATTTCCTTAAGCACACTTCTGGTTTAGGCTAAAAGGCTCAAATACAGTTTTAAATACTTTTGTTAATCTTTAACACTCCATTCTTAATAATACACTCCCTTGAGAAGCACCAAAACTTTTGCTCACTTGGTGCATCGATTTAGGATCTATGCATTCGGGTCAACCTGTCTCACGTGTGTTTTCACGTGTTCCAACGTGCTCCCATGTGCTCTCACGCGTCTGGTGGGTGCGCTCATACCCATCAAAAATTCGTTCAATGTGTTGTACTTTCATACTATGTTAGTCATACATTTATGCTATGTTAGTCATCAGGTATGACTAACATATTATGAAGGTATGAAATTTCGAACAGGAACCTTTATTCCCATTATATATTCCATCTTGTATTCCACCGTTGGATTATCGCCATGTGTCGTTGGTGCATAGACATATTTTGTACTAGATCACATATTAAAACGCGCTCAATTCATGATTTGCTGGGCAGATTTGTTTTTCCTCCAACGCGCTCAATTCATGATTTGCTTGGCAGATTTTTTTTTCCTCCAAATCTCACGTAAGAGCAAACGTATCTCGTGATTTCAGGAATTGCGATGAAGATCCGAAGCCAAAATGCAAGAGTTTCAACTAAGAACAAGAAGAAGAATCAAGATAAATTAATCTGCCTCGTGTTGCCCTCAAAATTGAATCGAAAATTTGTAAGTTTGCTACCATTCTTTTCTCTTTTCCTAGTTTCAATTCTGATTCTTATAGGCGGAATTGAGTTCTATTCAATTGTGGGTTCTTCATAGCTTTTCATTTCAATGTCACATAATATGAAGGTCACAACCAAAACACGTGGAAAAAAAAACAGAGCTATGGACTGAGTTGGCCCGGCCCAATCCACATGCGGCTCGAGTGTACGAATCTCAGATCCGTGCACCAGGTGTACAGGAAACTTAGTCTAGATGAAGATAATCCCTTATAAATTGATTAAAATACATTTTATATAGTCATTAAAATACATTTTATATAGTCATTAAAAACAAAACCGCACTCACCAATATTTAAACACTAATTTATATACATAATCATATCTCCATGAATTGTGGTGGTTGATTATGATAATATCCTATTGAACCATTTATTATTTGTAATTACGAGTATTTGGCACGTGGGTAGCACGTCGATGATGAATTCTTTAAATCAATAATATTAAATTATTATTAAGATCTTAAATAATAATTTTTAATAAAAACATATATATATAATTTATATTAAATTAGAGTCCTACTCAAAATAAATTCTATATGATTTTGGTTTAGAAATGTAACATAAAATTATTTAAATATGAAAATTTTAAATTACTATTATAACCCTAAATATAATCTTTAATAAGAATATATTTCACAATATATAACAATACTTTTTATATGGATAATAAATAATAGATACTAATATCCTCATTCCTCATTCGGTTTAATATAATCGTATGCTTTGTAATAATGATCACTAATGTTAAAATGGATGTGTGTATGTTAATAGAAAGATTACATTAATAGAATGTGAATGTCACACATGGAACCATTAAAATGGTGTTGATGACACCCACTAAAACAACTAGTACAAATTATACGTTTATTATATAAAATATCAGAGACCTTTAATCAAATTTAATTACGTCACGAACTTTAATCTTTAACAATGTTGATCACAAATTACGAATTCCCTTCAATTATAACACGGACCTTGTTCTTCAATAAAATCACACACAATTATTCTTTTTTTTTTTCTCATTTATTCCCACAACCAAAGTTATGGATGATGTGGATATTTAATAAAAATGTGACATTTACTTATTTTTTTACAATTTATTTTAATGTTTGAACTAATAGAATAATTACACCTCATGCCACATATAATAACCCCAAAATTGGATGTCACGTGACAATTTTCTGACCAAATTTTAAATTGCCAACGATGTTGAGACCAAAATGGAGCAATTAATTATTTAAGTTACAAGACTAGAGAAAACAAAAAAAATACATAGGTGTGAGACTAATTGCGAAAAAGGTAATAGTTATAGCAACTACTTTAATGCAGAATCTGCACTGAAGTAGTGCAGAGACAATATTTTATCTTCAGCACTTTGCACTACTTTTTACACCAAAAAAGGAATATTCCATTATATTTCTAATTTTAAATTTATTTAATCATATTTTTCAAATATATTATAATTGATTAACATATTTACATACCTACAAGCTATTTAATATAATTTTTATTATTTATATTCAAATTATATAAATAAAATTTTATATGATTAATTGAATGAATTTTAAGGTAAAGTGAAAACAAAAACAACAACTTATTTTTATTGAAAGAGAAATAGATGTTACATAGTGATAATTCTTAATTTTTGAATTACAATTCTCTTCTCACAAATGTCAGTTAATGAATTTCGAAGTGCAAAATGAGCATTTGCATCTCTGATTTGTCTAACTCGACCAAACAAATCCTGAAAGCGAGTAGGTTCATTCTTAGCAAATTCAATGTCCGGAGGTGACACTTCCAAATTTTCTTCAATTGGAGCATTAAGATTTCGTTCATCCTCTACTATCATATTATGCATTATTATGCATGCAATCATGATATCTTGCAAATCACTTTTCAACCACAAGCGTGCTGGATTCGCCACAATTGCAAATATACTTTAAAGAACTCCAAATGCACGTTCTACATCTTTTCTACATGTTTCTTGTTTTTTCGCAAAATAATGTTTTTTCGGACTACTTGGTGAATTGATAATTTGCACAAGAGTTGCCCATTTGGGATAAATATTATCAGCTAAATAATATCTCATGTTGTATTCTTTCCCTCGAATAACATAATGTGCTGGAGGAGTAACACCTGTAGCAAGGTTTGAGAAAAGATAAGATGTATCCAATACATTAATATCATTGTTGGATCTCGACATTCCAAAATATGCACGCCATATCCATATATCTTAATCAGCTACAACTTTTAGAATAATTGTTGGAGATCCACTTTGGGCGGCATATTGTTCTGCCCAAGCTGGGGATGGTCTATCAGATTACTGGTTTTTTTTTTTAAATATTTTTATGTTTTATTTTCATGTATTTTAATTTCAGTATTTTCATATTTTATTTTCATGTATTGTAATTTATTTTCCGTAATATGATGTTGTATTTTCTTATATTTTAATTTATTATTAGTAATTTTATATAATTGCTTCTCGATTCTCAAATTTTCACTATCCATGTAGAGAAATGATCACTCACAATCATTTCAATTTTTCAAATTATCATTTGTACGTGTTGTTCAAATTACCATTCGTATCACTTGAAATATTTTTATATCACGAGTTGTGTTGACAAAATACAATTATACTATCTCAAATATTACAAAATAATTCCACAATATATAATAAATATAGAAATAAAAAAAATAAAGTGGCGCAACACAATGTGATGCTACTTATGGCACCACACTGTGCAAATCTTTAAACTAGCATCATGTGTGACGTCGTGCTAGAGCAAAATTTTGGCGATTCACGCAGCCCAGTGCAGTGCTGGATTGCTCTTATGGACACACATGTGATTTTATCTCTACTTAAAGACATTCCACAACCTAAATGATAACTTTTTTTTAGATATTAAATGTCATCCCTAAATTAATCATACGTGTGATGTTTGGTTCATTTTAATACGCATTAGCTTTTTGACTTTTGGCATTGATTAAAGTCCATCTTGTTTTATGAGGAACAATTGCATTAACCAAAGCCATTTAAGCCATATTCATAATTCATGAGACCAAAATGGACAAAGAGAAGTCAATCATAAAATTCTTCATTAATTAATTTTGTCTTTTCTAGGAAATTGGTGGGAAGGAAGGGACTAAAAATAGTCTAGATTAATAAACACGACTTCTATACAAGCTAATTCATTTGAAGGAAAATATCTAAGGGTCCATTTGAATGGATGGATTTGAGGAGAGATTTGAAATTTATGGTAGAAAATCCACCGGTAGTGTTTGGATGGACGTGGATTTGTATTCCATGATTTTCATTTTGAGCTAATTTTAGAGTCATTTTAGTGGATTCAAATCCACACAAACTTGGGAGGATTTGAAATCCACTCATTTCAAATTTTAGATTTCAAATCACTCCATCCAAATGGAAAAACAACTTCTGAAATTAAAAATTTCCATCTTAAAACGGATTTTAACTATTTAGGGTTTGTTAGAAAATGTTATTATATAATATTATTATATGAATATGTCTGATGAAATTTGATGTTTGGTTACCTCGAAATTTCACTTTTAAAAAGCCACAAACTATTATTTCTCTATAATTGACTTTTGAAGACGTTACGTTTCCAAAATATCATCCAAAATATATTTGTCTAACATATAAACAACTAGTATAAACCTCGAGTACTACAAAATGAATTTTTCAAAATAAATATTTTAGAGATTAATATAAAAATGCAATACATATTGAGTAAGTAATAATAAATTGAAGAACATGGTAATCAATTTTTTGTTATCAAATAATATTTTAACATTTTATTACTAATTTTATTATTTTTTTAACAAAGTTTGTAGCAATTTTGGAGAACATGGTAACAATTTTTTTATCAAATAACATTTATTCATTATATGTTATATTTAAATTAAATTAGAATTGAAATCCCTGTAATAATAAGAGATAACATACAATATATTTAGAGTATTTGTTTTTTAGAAATATTTATTACCATAAATAAACATCATTTTATTAATATTTTATTTTATATATTAATATTAGCAAACAATATTTTTTTCTCTTAAGGTTAATAATTCTCACAAAATTAATTTCATAGTCACATGACCTATATAGTATATATATCATCAATTTATATATACATACTATTCTAATTCATGATATGCATGAAATATATTCTTTTTACTCTTTAATTATTTTAACCTAAAATTTTACCATATGCGTTTAAAATTATATTGATATTGCATTTTTGTACCTAAGATAAAATCGGCACTTAAAATTAGATCTTCTCAATTTTTTTTTCTTTTGGCTTCAAAAAATATTTTAAATTTATCTTTAAATGTGATAAATGTAACAATAGTAATGGATAAAATAACAAATAATATTTCTTCCTCTATTTCAACATTAAGAAAGTAAGCTGATATTGATTATATATTGATCAACAATATAATTTAATAGTTCATAATATATTTAATTTTCCATTAATGATATAATATAAGTTAAATATAATTTAATTATAGATTGAGAGAAAAACCAAATAAATGAATGAGTAACATGTATATTTAGTATATATTTAATAACTAAAGGCTTAAAGATTTGTAAATGGACTTTTCTACTCAAAAGTTCATCTAGCTCTAAATCTGATGAAACTACGAGACAAGTCCAAATTAAGTTGAAACATGTTTTAGTTAGGTCTGATAAATTCTATTTAAATCCATCAAATATACTATTATATATATATATATATATATAATAAATATTATACTTTAAGACTAAGGCAAAAATTTCTACATTGTTAATATAAAACCAATCATTAATTTTATTTCCACACCACCAACTCCCAAATTGTCGTATCCTCTTTTTTCTAAGTGGTGGTGATCATAATTAGTGTAATGTGATAGTAGTTATTATAGACTTTTGGATGTAATTAGTGTTACTAATCAACTAAAATTGCATTAATTTGAAAGTGATATGGGGTTGGAATTTAACTAAAATTTGATGTGTTTCCTGTGATAATCGTCTTTAGGTACAAATCTTTGATGAAAACCTCCACTTTCAACCTAAATTCTTTTTTTTTTCTTTTGACTTTTATTCTTTAACATTTAGTTAATTATATTTTTAATACCTGATAAAGTGATATATATGACCTAAGTTTGATGGTACGAGTTGATATAAAATGAAACCTATTAGAAAAAATGTTCTTGGCCAAACACTACAAGAAAATCGTTGATAGACAACGGTTAAAAACCGTTGTCATAGGCCAGAAAGCAGTGTTGTTGTAGTCAGGGTTGTCATAGGGGTCAGCAAAATTTTCGCTCATACACAACGGTTTTTAACCATTGTCTTAGACCCCTATGACAACGGTCATTACGCACATAGACAACGGTTATTAACCGTTGTCGTAGGGTTGTGGTTCCAAATAACCGTTGTCTTATCTATCTACGACAACGCTTTGATAACGGTTTTCAACCGACAATTTAAATTTCATGACAAATGTTCTATTTGTTGTATTCCTAAATAACTTATGTTCTTTTTTCTTTTTCTTAACATTTTTTAATTTATTATATCTTTTTAATTGATTTGATAAGATGGTATAACCTGAATTTGAAAGGTAAAAAATGATTATTTATGTAAATAGAACGATCAAATCATTCTACATAAATTTTGGTCGTTCAGTGTAAAACACTTAAATTAAAAGTTAAAATTTGGATAGAAAAGAATGAATTTTTGAACTTCTTTTTCCAGTATTGCTTACAAATGGAAATGTCTCTTAATAGAACATTGAAATTAAGAAGGGTGAGCAAAGTTTTGTTTTTTGAATATATAATTAGAAAAACAATGTTAAACTAAACACTGAAAATATATTTTAAAGTGCCACTGTTGAATGTGCAAATATTACATTTTTTCTGATCATGTGATGCTTTTTTTTTTTTTCCTTTTGGAACATTAAGATATATTCTATAATGTATAGATGAACACAAATTATAATATTTTATAGTGTATATAGTAAAATAATATATCAAGGGACATGAGTGTAGCCCTCAGATTAATCCATTTTTGTGTTCAAAATTTTCATTTAATAAATCAAAATATCAATGCTAAAATTACTAAATAAATAATGATGACAATGGTTTTAATTAGCAACATGAATGCATCACAATCTTATTATTTCTGGAATTAATCTAAAAGTCTAGGTTTGTTTTGAAAAATGCATGACAATATACTAAGTATTCTAGTAATCAATAATTCAATATTAAGGTTCATTGTCGTTGTTAACTTCGACAATTTAGTGATTTAAACTGAAAAATTCCAACCACGTACACTGAAAATAAAATAAGGGAAAAAAACTTTAAGCATATGATCGATTTTCGATTTGCAATTACCACTTGTTTACGCTCTCGGGGTTGGAGTTTGTTTGTTGTTAACTTGACTTAATGTTGTCATTTTCCATTTCAACATCGATTAACTAATCCTAGAGGCTGTCGACAAATACTATTGGCATTTTCTTTATCCCTCAAATTCTTCTAAATTCTAATTTTTCTGTCCTTATTTGATACTCCATATACTCATACTAGTTTCTTTCTTGTTTAATAAAACTCCTTAGAATTTAAAAAAAAAAAAAGTGATTCGTTTTTAAGACTAAAACTCATCAAATTTGAAGCTCTCAATTATTAGAGGAAAAAAAGGTTAATAAAGTGAGAAAGGTGGCTGTTAATGTATTGAGTGGGCCACGGCTGCTGTGATTTTCCTAGAAAGGATCGGAGATAATAAGGACACGTGTCGACCCTCCATTGGTGGGACTATGGACTAATTTAGGCTCAGCCGCCTCTTGAATCTCGTGTATGCCACCACACCAAACAAAGCTTCCATTTTAGCCACCCTGTGTTTTCTCAATTTCGGCAAAATTCATCACCTCTGCAACTAAATCATGATCACAACAACACCTTTATTACATCGATTTCTTTTGCTCTCCATCATTCCTTGCCTCTTTCAGAGCGGATTCTGCCTGGAAACGGACACCATTAACGCCGGTCTGGTCCTCACAAACTCCGACACCTTTCACTCCGCCGGAAAACAGTTCACCTTAGGATTCTTCTCCCCCAACGCCACCAGCCGCCGCCGCTACCTCGGCATATGGTACTACGTTTCTCCGGCGTCCCCCACCTGGGTCGCCAACCGGGACAACCCACTCACCGACTCACGCGCCACCCTCTCCATCTCCGCCGACGGAAACCTCGTACTCATGGACGGCGACAGAAAGATTGTCTGGACGTCCAACGCTACGACGTCGTCCAACGCTACGACAGCTCAGTTGATGGACTCGGGGAACCTTGTCCTGAAGGACAGCTCAAGCGGGGCGACGGTGTGGGAGAGCCACAGATACCCAGTTGACTCGTTCTTGCCGACAATGAGAGTGAGTCACAACCCGAGGACCGGGGCACGAGTCGCGTTGAGCTCGTGGCGGGCTTTCGACGATCCGGGCCGGGGGAACTTCACTTCGGGCCTCCACGTCATCGGCATTCCGCAGATATATATATGGAAAAACGGGGTCCCGCTGTGGCGTAGCGGGCCGTGGAATGGCCGGATTCTCACCGGAGTAACGGGGATGTACTCCGTTTATGTCGACGGATTCAGCGTGGCAACAGAGGAGGATGGCACCACCTACATCACCAGGAATTTTCGACAGAAGTTCACGTCGAGAAACTACTTGAATGCCGACGGAGTTCTTGTCGAGGCCGGGTGGGATACGGAGAAGAACGATTGGAACGTCACGTGGATTGCTCCGGCCAACGATTGCGACCATTACAACAAATGTGGGCCATTTTCAGTTTGTTATGTTAAGGATTCACCTGTTTGTAGCTGCTTGAGAGGATATGGGCCTAGGAATGAAGTGGAGTGGGGTAGGGGGGAGTGGGGTGGGGGGTGCGTGAAGAGGATGGCATTGCAGTGTGAAAGAGAGAAGAGTGATTCGAGTGATAAGAGCAGAGGTGATGGATTTTGGAGGCTAAGTTATATTAAGGTTCCCGATTTCATGGAGTGGTCTTCGGGTTTGGAGTCCGAATGTGAGAGTCTTTGCTTGAGGAATTGTTCTTGCTTGGCCTACGCTTATGATCCGGGCATTGGTTGTATGTTTTGGAGTGGACCCCTTATCGATGTTCAGAAGTTTGATGGCAATGCCGGTTCTGATTTCTACGTTCGTGTCGCCTTTTCGGAGATTGGTAAGTCTTGTTAGGTTTGCGAATTCTATTGAGATCATGAGTAGTAGTAGTTCAATTGATATGGTGTTGTTTGTTGTTTTCAGAGAAGAAGAACCACCATAGAGTTGAAGCTATAGTGTTAGTGATTGTGACTTTGTTTGTTGCTTGCATTTGCCTATTTTTCGTGTGGTGGAGTTACAAACGAAAAGGTAAGGTTTTTGAGATGCCAATTACTGCTTGAGTGACTCATAAGAAGGCATCTCTGATGGAAGATATATGTTCCTTCTTTGAATTGATCAGGTGAAAACAGGGCTTTAGAAGATGATAAGTGGGACAAAAGCATATCTGATTCGAGTGAAATTGTGCTTCGAAGTGAGATGGACAAGGTTAAGATAGAAGAGTTGCCATTGTACAGCTTTGAGATCTTAGCAAATGCAACTAACAATTTCGCTACGAGCACTAAGCTAGGGATGGGCGGTTTTGGTCCTGTTTATAAGGTGAGTGTTGTTCATTAGTTGTCTTTATGAGTTTATTTTGTGGAGCTAGTAAAAGATGGCTGGTGTTTATTTGTAGGGGAAATTGGGGAGCGGAAGAGAGATCGCGGTGAAGAGGCTTTCGACTGAATCTGGACAAGGCTACGAAGAGTTCATGAATGAAGTGTTGGTGATATCCAAACTGCAACATCGAAATCTTGTTAGGTTATTAGGATGCTGTGTTGAGAAGGGAGAAAAGATGTTGATCTATGAATATATGCTCAATAGAAGCTTAGATGTGTTTCTTTTTGGTCAGTTGATTCTGCTTGTTGGATTCATTTGATAAGTTTGAAGTTGAATGATTTGAATCTAACAGTGTGTTCTTTGTTTTGATGTGCAGATAAAACACAAGATGTTCTTGATTGGAGAAAGCGTTTTAACATCATAGAAGGGATAGGTAGAGGCCTCTTGTATCTTCACAGAGATTCGAGGTTGAGAATTATTCATCGAGACCTAAAGCCGAGCAATGTATTGCTTGATGAGGAGTGGAATCCGAAGATATCGGATTTTGGCATGGCAAGAATATTCGGAGGCAATCAAGATCAAGCCAACACTGGAAAAGTCGTAGGAACTTAGTAAGTGTATATTTCACCAGGTGTAGCATCTGCAGGACCTATAAACAACCGTTCTAACGAACATGATTACCATGCAGTGGTTACATGGCACCAGAATACGCGATGGGGGGAAGATTTTCGGAAAAATCTGATGTGTTCAGCTTTGGAGTTCTAGTGTTGGAGATCATAAGTGGGAGAAGGAACACAAGCTTCTACAACGATGAACTCTCGTTAGGCCTTTTGGGATACGTACGTCTCTCTTCATTAATTCTCTTTCGAGTTCTTCAATTAGTCACGTGAAAACTAAAAAAAATTCATTTTTCTTTCGAGTTCTTCAATTTTAGTCATGCAATTGAAAAGAAAAGTCCAGTGATTTTCCCATTGGAATGTCCAAACTTTGACGGTTTTTTTTTGAACTCCGATGTGTCTTTAAATAGAGATCCAAATTGGGCATTTTTTGTCAATTACAGGAGCAAAATATATTTTTCGAATTATACAGAACCATAGTTTGGGACACGAGTTCCGGAAACAGAACGAAAAAAATGAATTTTTCGCATTAGTCGCAACTCTCACCGGATTCTTACAGGCATGGAAACTGTGGAATGAAGACAATGTGGAGGATTTGATAGATAAGAGGATATCTAATGTAGAGTTCCAGGGTGAGATCATGAGATGTCTGCACATAGGATTGCTATGTGTTCAAGAATTCTCCACACACAGGCCATCCATATCAACGGTTCTGTCGATGCTGAGCAGTGAGATCGTCGATCTCCAGGTGCCGGAGCATCCTGGTTTCACCGACAGGTGGAGCCGATCACATGTCGGATCTTCCTCTTCGACGCTTACCCCTTCGGCCAACCAGGTCACTCTCACAATGCTCGAGGGCAGATGATCATTTAGTCTCCGACATTACATGTAAATATCTAAGTATGACTTATATGAAACCATCACACGATGTCCTAAGTTGGAATTTTTGTGCTGTAAGATGGTGAAAGAAGAAGGAATCAAGATGAATCAAGCATGATCAAAAAGCTATACCATCAAAACAAGCAATTTTTGCACAATTTTTACAGGTTTGTAATTATTAAATTTTGTTCTGTTTTTTATGGGAACTAGATCATTAAGAATCTTGAAAAAATGTGGCTTGATAGATCCCTACACTTTTCTGAAAGTGAGTTTAAAATTTTGATAGTTGTGGGATTCAGACAAAGCTAAATGTATTTCCCTTTATTTGCCCCTTTTTTTTTTTTTCCTGACGAAATGAAATCATTCAATAGATAATTCAAAATAATCTGAAGAAATTATATCAATAAGGAAACGGGGTGGACTAAACCACTCTAATGGACTAGGGAACAATTGAGATTCTCGTGCAAGCTTATGAACATACTCATTTGTCGTTCTATATGCAAAAAATATAGAAAATGAGATATTTTGGGCAGCAATTCCCCTACATTTTTTGACTACTAAACCAAATTCTGACCAACTTGCCTCAATCTTATTAAAGTCATAACACTTCTTGAGGATCAAGTTGATATTCTATTTCACAATCCATGAAAGACCTTCATGCAAAGCAATCGCTTCCCCCCTCTCTAACCTCCGGCACCCCAAAGAAACAGATAAATTTACAAGCAATAAAGTATAATATTGTAAGAAACAGATAGTTCTTTCCTTTTTATTGTAAGAAATTATTGATTTTGTTGATTTGCTACTTGATATTAAATATCATAAAAACAAAACATTTTTTTTTTCAATTGACATATTTGCATATATCCATCAATATTAATACACAATCGATTGGTAACCTAAAATTACAGCAAACAAGATCATCTATTTCACATTGATGTTTAATAAATTATTTTAAAATAATCACCATATAACAAGTATTTTACTAAATAACATTTGATGGAAATTAAAAATAATATTCTATAGTAAATGAAATATTAAATTGGAATGTGGGGTCCAACTATCGTAAGTTAGAGTTTCATTGGTTCTTGCCATTCTATATATACTAGTATATGTCTGTGTATCACACGAGATTTGTTAAAATTAATATTATTAAAAAACTAATATAAAAATGTAATATATTTTGAATAAAATATAACAATGCATTGAATAAACAAGTTAGATCAAAAAACTTAATTATCTTAAGTTATTTTCATATTCGTCTGACTTAAAAAATATTTGTATCGTCAATTTGTACATAATACACAGACATTAGCAATATTTTTAAATTAAAATTAAAGTAGAATTAAAATATGGAAAATACAATATACATAGTATTTTTTTATTTATTTGTATTAACATTAATTAACATCTTATTTTCTATTAATATTCAATATATGTATATTAATATTAACATATATTTTCATCTAAATTTTAGTATTAACATATATTAATTAACAGTCAATAATTTTTTTCTTGAATTTACTAATCTTTATTTTTCTTAAAACTATATTTGTATACTCACATTACCTAAAAAATATATGTATATATTATTCTTATCTATTATATGCATGATTTAATTTTTTCGCAATTTATAATGATTATATTTATTTACATATAATTTTACTATATACATTAATTTACCCTAAAATTTTGAATTAAATTAAACATTAACATTTAGCAAACAATTAAAATGAAGATCTCATCATAGTACCATTAAAGGAATTAGATGAACTCATAGGTTACAAATTGCTAGCAATTATCATTAAAAAAATTAATTGAATTAAATTATTAATTAAAGACATCTATAAATTTAAAAAATTGAATGAAAAATTTGGAATAACCATAGAGTGACATGTATCCTCTAGTGGGTATTTCTTTAATATATATGAAAGATGTTCAAAATCTACCTAGTATATCGAAACAATATTTAGAAAATGGGCTTTGCTCTATTTATTGGGCCTTAATACGTCACATAAAACTTAAATTTGAATGCAATACTTCAAATTTCAGCCCAATTTCTTGAGAGAGAGGCCCATTAATTGCCCACACTCATCGTTCTTACACTCAAAAGCATTTGTAAATACATAAAAAAATTCCAGTATTGAGTACTTTCATAACAAGTGTGCATATAAAGAAAAAAAAAACCAAAATACTTTATTTAGGATCAATAATGACATCATTTTGATCCTATAATAATTTAGATTTTATCCATTTTTATCATCAATTTTATGTAGATTTTTCAGTTTCGGTTAAATTTCATTTTTTTTTTTTCAATTCACATTCCATTTTTGCTCGAATATTTGGTTTTTATCTATGTGGAAGTTAGAATTTTCGATTGAAAATCTTCAATTATGATGTACAAATAGACAAGAAATTGGCATTTTGAACAAAATCAAACCAATGAAATACGTAAAATTAATAGTGAAAAGTTGACAAAACCCAAATTACTGGACGAAATTAAATTTAGATTTTCCGCTTAGGAATATTGAGATAAAAATTAGATTCTTTTTCCATAAATATATACCATGCCTGTGTTTGTGATATTAACACAATTATTTATAGTATTTAACTGTGAAGTATATGGCTGAATCCTAAGCAGCAAGTTAACACTAAGCTTGCATGGAAATTGAGAAAATTTGGTTAAGTCAAAAGACAACAGTTTTTTAGACGTTGTTAAATTGGAATAAAAGCGTTGTGGAAGACTGATCTGTTCAAAGCGTTGTTAAACAGTATAAGCGCATTTTCACTTATAAAGGCGCGTTTCTCCTTCTGTGCTGAAGTTGTTTTTCTCTCTCCTATGGAAATCGCTTTTCAACTTATAAAAGCGTGAAACATTTTGAACTGAAAGCTGAAGTCGTGTGAGCAAATGAGAAGGTGACACGTGGCGAGGCTCGGCGGTTAATTCTGGTAATTTTGCAGAAGAAGTTGAAACAGAGTGTGAAAAGGGGTATCTTCAAGATCTTCCATAGAGTTCGTTTCTTATCCGTTTGATCTGATTTTTTCTTCATTGTAAAGCCTATATATATGACTATAATGGGATGTGATTAGATTAGATAGAGATCAATTGTAGTTAGAGAAATACTTCAGAGAAGAGAGTGTGTTTGTCATTCTGTGAGAGTGAGTTGCAGGTGTTGTAGGGAGTTTTGTACTGTTTTTCTTTTGCTTGAATAAGATCATCCCTCCCCTTTGTTCCCGTGGACGTAGGCTTTAAGCCGAACCACGTATATCTTGGCATGCTTGAGTGATTCATTGTTTTGAAGTTTGTGATTCTTGCTAGTTTGCATATTAAGTTAGGTTGAATTTTGGGGTTCTTAGGGAATTGGAGTTATTTCCTAACATCAACAATTCTCAATTCAATATTGTAGTAGTGAGTAAGTCTTGTGTGAGACAGTCTCACGGATCATGTTTCGTGAGACGGGTCAACCCACAATTCACATTTCATAATTCGCATATAAATGAATTTGATTCATATATATGTTAAAATGATCTGTCTCACGAAAACATTTTGTAAGACCGTTTCACACAAGTTTTTTTAATTGTAGTACTACAAACTTTAACCACTGCAAATTAATTAAGAGCAAATGGGCCGAATTACACAAAATTTTTTAAGGATTTGACTTTTCTAACATTGTATATAAGGAAATGTACTTTTCTACCACAAAATATAACAAAGTTACCTTTTCTACACTATTTTGACTCGGTCATGGAAAAATCATTAAGTAATGATTGCTTGATGATATATTCAATTTTATTTATACTTATTTAACAATTGTTTTATCCAAATACTGTAATTACAAATTTATTTGCTCTTTTTATTTATTCTCTTGTATTTATAGTTATTTAACAATTGTTTTATCCGACAACTGTAATTAGTAAATTTTTATAATTTCTAATTCATAAATTATGGTTCGATTAATTAGTACGAGAACCACTATAATATGTTAATCGAAGCAAAATAATTTATACTTAATTTAATAGAAATACTGAATATAATTTAGGTGGTTCGAGTGGCTCGATCACTAGTTCAAAAAATAAAAAATTTACAAAGTGATCGAACCACTATGTGAAATTCATAGTGGTTCGATCACTAGTTCAAAAAATCAAAAATTTCCAAAGTGATCGAACCACTATGTGAAATTCATAGTGGTTCGATCACTAGTGTAAAAATCAAAAATTTTCCAAAGTGATCGAACCACTATGTGTTTCACATAGTGGTTCGATCACTATTGAAAAAAACCAAAATTTTCCAAAGTGATCGAACCACTATGTCAAATTCATAGTGGTTCGATCACTATTGAAAAAAACCAAAATTTTCCAAAGTGATCGAACCACTATGTCAAATTCATAGTGGTTCGATCACTATTGAAAAAAATCAAAATTTTCCAAAGTGATCGAACCACTATGTCAAATTCATAGTGGTTCGATCACTAGTGTAAAAACCAATTTTTCTAAGCATATACATATGTACTTATACAACTGTGTTTCAAGGTCGCGCCAAATACGTAGGGCACCTCCTCTTCGTATGTGAATCAGAACCGCACAATGAACATGTCTTTTTTTTCCTCCTCGTAGGTACGTGACCACTATTGATAGGATCATCCTCCTCAAGCTCATCCAAAATAGGGTGTGAACTTTCGGGAATGTACTCCGTACAGGTAGCCCTATTGTGACCAGCTCTTCCACATCGTCCGCATGTCTCACTCCTTCGAGGACGTCCAGTAGAATGTTCACCCGTAGAAGGTATACGGGTACTTTTAGGTCGACCGGCCTGTCTTGGATTCTCTGGAGCCGTACACAGTTGTAGATGAACGACATCGTGTTGTTTCCAGTATTGTGGCTCTTGTACAGGCATAACCTCGGCGGCCCACATTCCCCTCAACCATCCGGTCGTGTAATAAGGCGACACGTAATTGATCACCGACCGTTTCGTAAAACTGTGAAACCAAACAAAAATCAAGAGATGGGATGGGCGAGAGAATTGTAGTCAAAGATCAAAAAGTGGACTGACCTGATGGCAGCACATGCGTGTGAGCAAGGAATTAACTCGCTTTGGAACTCCCAACATGTGCACATACGGTGGTCCAAGTCCACCACATGGAGTTTACCATTGGAAACAACCTTGAATTTATTTCCCCCAAGTTCAGAGACATCCATTTGTCGACCAAGCCGCTGCCGCTCGATTAACTTGTCGTGAACGTTCTTCGTCAGAGGGTGATCCCTTTCGTCCGCCGTTTGTCTCCGTTTGACAAACCATTTTTCCATAATCCGTCGAGCAGCCTCTAGGAAGGAACAAACGGGCAACTTTCTTGCCCAAACGAGGCGTGCATTCCAAACCTCCGCGGCATTCGACGTCATGAAATTGTATCGTCGTACTGGACATTTTACGCGTGACCACCTCGTTTCTTGGGTGTTCTGCAATGTATTGATTGCACCCATCATCAGACTGTCACGTAGGGCTGACATGTACCTGTTTAAAAAAACAAAGAACACTTTACGTCAATTTGTTATTTATGAATACGTAGTGCAAATAATTATATGGGGATAAACTTACCCATCGAACTCATTTGGATCATAACAGTATGCAGCTCTTTGGAACAGATTGACCAAATGCGACCCATATTTGGCCAAATGTTGTCTAATATGGTAACAACATAGTCCATGCGTGGCCTCAGGTATCGAAGCACTGAATACCCTGTTTTACAAGTCCCCAATTTCAGGTTATATTTGATCAAAGAAGATTAAAGAACAAACGAAAGAGTCTAGTGTAAGAAGACAAGGGTGATGCAAATACCTGACCGTCCAGCATGGTCGACAGATCAATCTCCGCCACCTTGAGGGACCACTTCAAACACCGAGGCATGGACAGGGGCGTATCCAACCGGCGCCCGGCGAAGGTGGACGTGAATGGGATCGCCTCAAGTGCCCATATCTGTAATTTTTTACAGGACGTAATTTATATGTTATTGAAAAATTTGAAAAACTTATGAATTAATGTAAATGAAATGAACACTATGAAATTTACCAGTAGGGCTGTCGAGAATCCATAGAAGTGGTACTTCCACTGTGTAGTACGTCCATGTGGGAATTCAGTGGGAACCTTGTCAATGTACCTTAACAGGTTCAGATATGAGAACTTGCCCCATGGGAAATTCTCCCACTGCTCATCATCCTCGATAAGAACCCACACCCAGGGCTCCACGACAGACTTGCCCGCATCCACGCCCATAAGTATGCACTGCAGTATCAGGATCTTCGCAATCCTGATACTGTCCTGTCGAGAATGTCTCCACTCCCCCTGGGTGAATCGTTCTAGTAGCTCGTTCACCTTCACTCTTGACGAACCACTGTGAACTCTATAATAGAGTGAGTCCTCGTCTGGATGGTGGACTGCCGAAGGATTAAAATCGGAAGTGCCGAAACGCAACCCAGTAACCAGTGCGAACTCCCTCTTCGAGAACCGGCACAGGCGACGGTCTCGGCCAATATGGAACCATCGCTCATCAGCTGGAACGGGTCCCTTATGCACCTGGCGTGTCATAAGGGCATGTAGAAACTGCTTGCTGATCGTCCTTTCAGTTTCCCACAGCAGGAAGTGTCCAAAACACGTCCCCTGAAACTCCTGCACACAGTCCGGTCCTATGCTACGCAATTCTGCCTTGATCTCATCAATGAGGCTCAGACGAACATAGCCAACTACGTAGGCTATAGTACCCTGTAAAGCCTCGCGTACCCATACCGGCTCGTACTGTATATCATTAAAATTCAATCAGTATACATTCAAGTAAATTAAAATATATACATTTGCAATTTTCAACATTCAACAACAATTCAACATTTGCAATTTTCAACATTCAACAATTCAAACACCCAAACTTTTGCAACAAGAATCAACAATTTTCAATTCGAATCAAGAACAATAGTGCAAAAAATTTAAAACAAATAATGAACAATTCGAATCAAGAAACCCGTATCTAAATCAAAAAATTCAAAACGTGCAAAAAAACAATAAAGCCTAATTGCAATCATTACTCAACAAATTAAACAATTCAAAGCTATAAATCCCAACACCCAATTTGAAACATACTTCAACAAGTCAAACAATAGTGCAAAAAATTTAAACCAAATATTGAACAATTGGAATGAAGAAACCACACCCAATTCGAACCATACTTCAACAAGTCAAACAATAGTGCAAAAAATTTAAAACAAATATTGAACAATTCGAATCAAAAAAACAATAAAGCTATAAATCCCCAAGTGTTATGAATCAAAAATTCGAACCAAAAAACCAATAAAGCTATGACTCAAAATATTCGAACCAAAAAAACAATAAAGCCTAATTGCAATCATTACTCAACAAATTAAACAATTCAAAGCTATAAATCCCCAAGTGTTCGAACCATACTTCAACAACTCAAACAATGGTGCAAAAAATTTAAAACAATTGAACCCATGGACCCTAAACCGAATGTATTCAAAAAACCCAAAGCAATCAACAATAGTGCAAATCTATTCAAAAAATTCGAACCATAAAAACAATAAGAGGCCTAATTGCAATCATTAGTCAACAAATTAAACAATTCAAACACTATTCAAAAAATCTCAAAAAATTCGAACCATAAAAACAATAAGAGGCCTAATTGCAATCATTAGTCAACAAATTAAACAATTCAAACACTATTCAAAAAATCTCAAAAATTCGAACCATAAAAACAATAAGAGGCCTAATTGCAATCATTAGTCAACAAATTAAACAATTCAAACACTATTCAAAAAATCTAAAAAATTCGAACCATACAAAACCATAAGAGGCCTAATTGCAATCATTAGTCAACAAATTAAACAATTCAAAGCTATAAACATCAAGTGGTTCGAACTATATTTCAACAAATCAAAGCAAAAGTGTAAATTGGAACATACCTCATCACCCATTGCTAAATCCCTTCAAGATTCAATCTTCTTGCCAAAAATCGATGGACTCACCAAAATGCAAAATTTAACACCTAAATACAAGTTCCAATTTTATTAAAACAAAAGACTTCAAAATAATTTAAACATTTTGAAGTATTAATCGAAAGACATGTACAAAAAAAAAAACTTACCAATGCACTTCAATGTTTGAAAGAGAGAAGAAGAGAGAAGAAATTTGAGAGGAAAATGGAGGATGGAGGCGCAAATGGGGGAGAAATAGTGCTAGGGTTTGTATTTATTTTGGGGTCAAAATGTAATAAGAGGAAAATGGAGGATGGAGGCGCAAATGGGGGTGAAATAGTGTTAGGGTTTGTATTTATTTTGGGGTCAAAATGTAATAAAATTTCTTTTTCAGGGGTCAAACTGAAAATATTCAAAAATCCATTTTTTTCCAAAGTGATCGAACCACTATGAATTTGACATAGTGGTTCGATCACTTTGGAAAAAAATGGTTTTTTACACTAGTGATCGAACCACTATGAATTTGACATAGTGGTTCGATCACTTTGAAAAAATTTTGATTTTTTTCAATAGTGATCGAACCACTAGTGGTTCGATCACTTTGAAAAATTTTGATTTTTTTCAATAGTGATCGAACCACTATGAACCACTATGAATTTGACATAGTGGTTCGATCACTTTGGAAAATTTTGGTTTTTTACACTAGTGATCGAACCACTATGAATTTGACATAGTGGTTCGATCACTTTGAAAAAATTTTGATTTTTTTCAATAGTGATCGAACCACTAGTGGTTCGATCACTTTGAAAAATTTTGATTTTTTTCAATAGTGATCGAACCACTATGAATTTGACATAGTGGTTCGATCACTTTGGAAAATTTTGGTTTTTTTCAATAGTGATCGAACCACTATGTGAAACACATAGTGGTTCGATCACTTTGGAAAATTTTTGATTTTTACACTAGTGATCGAACCACTATGAATTTCACATAGTGGTTCGATCACTTTGGAATTTTTGATTTTTTGAACTAGTGATCGAACCACTATGAATTTCACATAGTGGTTCGATCACTTTGTAAATTTTTTATTTTTTGAACTAGTGATCGAGCCACTCGAACCACCTAAATTATATTCAGTATTTCTATTAAATTAAGTATAAATTATTTTGCTTCGATTAACATATTATAGTGGTTCTCGTACTAATTAATCGAACCATAATTTATGAATTAGAAATTATAAAAATTACTAATTACAGTTGTCGGATAAAACAATTGTTAAATAACTATAAATACAAGAGAATAAATAAAAAGAGCAAATAAATTTGTAATTACAGTATTTGGATAAAACAATTGTTAAATAAGTATAAATAAAATTGAATATATCATCAAGCAATCATTACTTAATGATTTTTCCATGACCGAGTCAAAATAGTGTAGAAAAGGTAACTTTGTTATATTTTGTGGTAGAAAAGTACATTTCCTAATATACAATGTTAGAAAAGTCAAATCCTTAAAAAATTTTGTGTAATTTCGGCAGCCCTCTCAATTAATTAATCTGAAGTAATTGGGAACTGGGTCCTCGTCAGATCAACACTATTGTAAATTTCATGTATAAAGATCACATTAATTGAAATAAACGAAACAAAAAAGTTATTGTACTATATAAATTTATTGACAGCTTTCTAGATGAAAGGAGAAAATACATTTGGACCAACAAATATAAAATTTGTTATTTTGCAGTACTGAAATTGTTAATACCTTTTTCAAAGAAAAAGAGGAAAAAATAAAAATTACAATACCTAAGTCAAAAGATGAAAAATTGAATTCCCATCATCCATCCATATTGGTTGACAATATAGGGTTGCATAAAATCCAAAGCCTATATTGGTCACATTTAAATTGCAGGAAACATAAGGTATATTCATATTCAGAAGAACGACAAGGAAGAATATTTTGGATACGTGTCAGAAGAAGAATCTAACAAGTTTTAGAGAGAGAGAGAGGGTAAATAAGCTTACAAATAATAAAGCTAAAAGAAGTTTTAAATTTTAAACATAGTCGAAGTTTTAATGATATCAAAGTGATTAAAAATCTTGTTGGAGGGTGACAATATGGTTCGAATCATAACTTAGAAAGATCAAGCTGTTATTTATCCTTATAATTAGTTCGGTTTTGAATTTGAAAAAGGAATCGATTTGTTATCCTCAATTAGTCAAACATACAAAGGAATTGATTTGTAAACCTAATAAAAAATTATAAGAGAAGAAAAGAGAAACTCGTTATAAATGCTAAATGAAGTGATTGAAAATCATGTTGTAAATCGACAGTATGATTCGAATCATAAATTAGAAGGATCGAATTGTTATACCTGTATTCAGGTTGATCTGCAACTTAAAAGAAGTCGATTTATTATCCTCAATTAATCAGAATGATTTGTAAACTTAATTGAGAGATTAAAAGAGGAGTGAGAAGAAAGAAGAAGAGAGATGATAGAGAAGAATAGGAAATGAAAAAAGAGAGAATCTGCAGAAAAGGTGTGAATTGGAGTCTTATAAGAGAAGCCTTATTATAGAAAGCGACCAACCATTCATCATTGCATTACCCTTCCACGGAGAATTCGATTCCTTTTCTTTTTTCTTTCTTTTTTAAACTTTTCCATTCCATTTCTATGTTTCTAAACCAATTACTTTGGTTAATTCTAGGTTTTCATTGAGTTAAAATCCCACATTGATTACACATGAGGCCACTGGAAATGTAAAACTCGTGTGAGATTCTAATTCTCATGAGATCGATCAATTACAATCCATAATTAAAGAAAATTGAGACTGACTTGTGCAAATATGTTTTTGTATATTTGAGATGAGCTATTGTAAATAATTTTAACTATTGTAAAATATGTTTCATGACAAAAATTGGAACCGCACTATACTTATAGAACTAAATCCGTAATTTTCTTAGAGATATACAGTTCTCGATGAAATAAAAGCAATGCAGGTCATGCTAAACTAGGAAAATGCTAAAATGCCCACGGCGAGTAACTCTTACTATGTCCACCGCAACCTGTAATTATCTCATCCCCTGATTGTATGAAAGTTGAAACTAATTGATAAGTTGAATACATGACACGTAAGCGGTGGATAGGGTAGCAGGACCGTGCCGGACTAACACTACAGATCTAAATATTCTAGGGTCAAGGAAGTTCAAAGATGAAGTTAATATTTGGAGGTGAATATAAAAACCAAAACCCTATAGTGATGATAAATAGAATGTAAGAAGGGTGAAGAGAATCTTGTTGCCTTCCAATCCACTTAAGTAAAGCTGGTAACAAAAGAAGATTCCCATATCCCTTAAGAGTTCCTTTGATATTCTTTAACAAAGAACATCTTTCTTCCTTTAAGCTTCGTGGATTTGTGTGCTCTTAATTTAGAGTCGTAGAATTAGAGTTGAGATATTCCCTTGCAGAATTTTAGATATATATATTTAGATAATATATATTTCTCCATAATATAATAATTATTATTATATTCTTTCTTTCTTTTCAAACAAAATGTCTAGCACTTGAACAGATATTCGCTTTATCACCTCTCTCTTAATGCACTTTAATGTAGAGGAATTATGCAACTTTTCAAAGTTGAAAAACCCTAAAGAAAGTTGCTAGGGTGGGATTGATACTGAACACCATTTTGAATATTTCCTCACTTCCTTTTTATTGTATTTTTTAATGCCAACTATATATATATGCTCTTCTCTATTTGCCTTTTCCATCTTAAATTATCTTAATCCAATCAATATCACATTCAACTATGAATCTTTTGTTATGATGATTATGAAGAGCTTCTCTTTCTCTCTCAATCTAATTAACTATAGGTGTGTTTTCACGTTTCAACAATTAGTCCCTCAGTATAGATTACTTATAAGTATTGTCGTCTTATACACCCACTACAAGAAAAATGAGTTTTTGTGATAATATTTTTTGCGACAACAAAAGTTGTCGCAATAAGTCTAGTTTTTGCTACAACAAGTTGTCGTAATTTTTTTTTAATAAAAATTGACAAAATGTAGTCACAAAAAGCAATGTAAAATGACTTATTTGTGACAACATTGTTGTTGTCGTTAATACATTTGCGTCAACATTGTTATCGAAAAAAAAACTATTTACGAGAAAACTTTTGTGAGAATAATTTAGCGACAACATGTGTTGTAAATTGTACTTGCGACAATTAAAGAGGTTTTTGCGACAACATTTTGTTGTCACAGATACTTATTTTTCTTGTAGTGACCACTTAAGTTGCGTTTGGATCGAATGAGAATGCAAGAGGATGAATTTAAAAGTCCATAAAAATATCTAAGTTCAGTATAAATTGTTTTTTAAGTATTGATTTAATTAGAGTATCTGAGGACTTTCATGAATATTTAACTGAATTTGATGCTTATCGAGTGATTAATTTATGTTATGAGCATAATCTAACTAATTTAATTTGAAGTGAGGTGTTATATATATATGTTCTCTAGAGTACTCTTGATGATAATCATGCTTTAAAAAGATTAATTCCATTTAGTACATGTTATCTAGATGGGGATGAATATAAGTACTACTTGATCTCCTTTCTCCATCTTTTAAGTTGAACCTATTTAATTTATTCCAAGATTTTGAATTTCTCACACAACCCTAATTAAAGTGCTAAAACAAAAGGAGTATCAACAATGTAAAGTGTGAAAAAGGAAAAGAAAAAGTAGTCTAAGAAGAAGAATCATTTTATTATGGGGGATTATTTGAAGCCCAATTAAAAAATAAATGAAAACAAGGTTCTTTTCTATACCAAGTGAGCCCTCAAATGGAGTGAGGGAACAAGTGATTCCTTCTCTCAAGACACCATTAAATATAGCCTTTTCCCCTTTGCTCTTTGCAAGAAGTTACCATCCCTTATCTTTTTTCCTTCTCCTCTCTCTCTCCAAAACTCCACTCTCTCTCTCTCTCTCTCCCCCCAACCCTAAAAAGAATACCACCCTCCTTCCTCTAATTGTGTCCATCACAAACAACCCTTGATTCCCTTTTTCTCCCACAATTGTAGCTTCAAATCTAATAATTTGTAGTTGGTTTTTCATATATACAATCATTCATTCTAGTGCAAATTGTTGAGCAAATCCATGCTATAATATCAAAAATGATGGCATCATCATCAGAGCTAAGCTTTGATAGCAAACCCCAAATCCACTCCATGCTCCAAAAATCTTTTGATGATCATACAACTGATCATCAACAAACCCAAAAGCTCGAAGAATTTCTTGCTCGTCTCGAGGAAGAAAGGCTCAAGATTGATGCTTTCAAACGTGAGCTCCCTCTTTGTATGCAACTCCTCACCAACGGTAACTAATCCTTCAATCCATTGCATGGTTTCATAGAATTGTGATAGATCTTCTTTTTCGTCGTCTAACGAATACAATTTCAGCAATGGAGGCGTCGAGGCAGCAGCTACAATCGGAGAGGGCAAACAAGGGTGGTGTGAAACCAGTGCTCGAAGAATTCATTCCACTTAAGACCGTGAGTTCATCTAGCATGGAGATTAATCATGAAGGGATTAACATATCTGCAGATAAAGCTAACTGGATGACATCTGCACAGCTATGGAACCATGAATGTGAAGGAACCAAATCTCCATTGATATCATCTCCTCAAGAAATCACTGACACCAAGCTAGGGTTGAATGGCAAGCAGAGAATCAATGGAGCTTTTCTTCCCTTTTCGTCTAAAGATCGAGTGTCTTCGCCTTGTGGTGAAGCATTTCCAGAGCTGGCTCTCAACTCATCACATAAGGAGGATTTGGAAGATAAAAGAAACTCCGTTGAAACCATTTCCAGAAGAGACAATTCCGGTAAGTGTGGTAATAGCTCCGTCGAGAAAGACCAGACTTCCAACTCCGCTCAGACTCATAGAAAGGCGAGGCGGTGTTGGTCGCCGGATTTGCACCGCCGCTTTGTTAATGCTCTTCATATGTTGGGTGGTTCACAAGGTGAGTTTCATGTATACAATCTGAAATATGATCGTCTTTCATTTTGATGATCTTATTGCACCCTCATGTTCGAAAAGATTTTCAAAGATCGGTTGAAACCCGTTTTGTTTTTAAGTAACAACAACGATGAGATGAGAAGTATGATCAATTTTCAATTCATGAAAGAAATATTGAAAAGAGTTGTCTTTTTCATGCAATAACTGATTTTTTTAGTACTATATTGCGACAAAAATAATGTTAGAATTCTATATGAAAGATTGTTCATTGTTTGCAGTGGCCACACCAAAACAAATTAGAGAATTAATGAAGGTTGATGGTTTGACCAATGATGAAGTTAAAAGCCATTTGCAGGTACCCCTCTCTCTCTCCCTCTCTCTCTCTCTAGAAAAGCACAACACAAGAAGACACACATGTAGTCTCAAAAATCATAATTCAGACACTCATGCTAAGGAAAAAGAAAAGAGTTTATCTTTTTGTACTTTAGTCCCAACACAAAATCTTGTTTCTAACCTACGAAATTTGTGAAAGCAGAAATACAGACTTCACACGAGAAGGCCCAGCCCGAGCCCACAAGCCTCCGTCACGGCGGGCCCGCAAGTGGTGGTCCTAGGTGGCATATGGGTCCCACCTGAATACGCCGCTGCTGCAGCCCACGGCGGAGGCCCGACCGCCGCCGCCTTCTACGGAGCCCACGCCGCCGCCACTCATCACATACCGCCTCCTTTTTGCTCACCACCGCCGCCGCAGGACCATATGTATCCTGCCATAGCAGCACCACCACCTCCGCCGCCGCCGAACCACCAGCTGCACCACAGCTCCATCCACCAGCAGCAGCTGCATGTGTATAACAAGCCACCGCTGACACAGATGAACAGCTCGCCGGAATCGAACATCCAAGGCGGGGCCGGCGACCCATCGGAGAGTATAGAAGACGGGAAGTCGGAGAGCAGCAGCTGGAAGGCGGACAGCGGCGGCGATAACGGCGGAGAGAGAAGAAGGGTGGAAGGCGAAGAGAGTAATGCGAGTGTTGTTAGTCTCAAATTCTGAAATCATTAATTAATGTTAGTATGATTTATAAAATGATTAAATTTTAGGTGTAGTACTTTTTTTTTTAATTGTTAAAGTCCATAACATAATATTGGACCACGTGAAAAAGTGTTTTGTTTGGAAATTGTGACCACCCAATTATACGTGCTTTTCATGTCCAACTGGTTTTGTTTCAAAAGAATAAAATATTTCTAGCTTATGAAGTTAATTTAAACTGATTTTGAAGCTATGTAATAAGATTAGCTTTCCTTCTTTTAATTTTTTTCCTTTAATTATTTTAGTTTTAAGATTTTCCAGTTTATTGTTATTTATTTAATCATTTTCCATGTCATTATTGGAATTTCTGTTTTTCTAATACACTCATAATTATAAATTTAATGCAATAAATTTAATACATTATAACGTAATGAATTTATTGGTTTGTTCCATAATCAATTTAATATTTTTGTCTAGATGATTATGTTAAATAATACTCCCTGTTATTCAAAATTAGTGTCATCCTCAAACTCTACACACAAATTAAAGAATAATTTATTTTTCTAATATGCCCTTAATTAATATTTTTTTGTTTGACCATTTAATTTTCTTGAATCCCTATATATTAACAGAAAATCATATATTGCATTTACTTCACATTCTAACCAATGCAGAATGCACGTTTCAATATAACTCCCATATACATCTTCATTAATTTGGTGATGATGAAATACTTAACTACGTACATTATTAAACTACAAATGTCTTACAGGAATTGCAAACCCATAAAAAAGATAATATCCTCAACTTCATCAATATATTTAAAAATATTCAGGGAGAATAATTTTCAGCATTAATTGCACTATCATTTCCTGAATCTCCTTGTTGGGATGAATTAGCTCCCCCTCATCATAATAAAGCTTGTTCAAATCAAAATCATGTTTCATATTGAGATTTGTATCACGATGTGGTGGAATGTCTCCTTACTTCACTTCAATGTCAGCATAAGAGTCTCGATAAGATGAGAATTGAAAGCTTTCTCATTATTCATATTCAAAAAGGGCTGTGTTGTGAAATTACAGCAAATCAACCAAATCAAACAACAATAGAATGAGAATACAATTCACATAAATCATAAACCAAGAAAACAAATCAAGAACAAACACACCGATTTAGAGTGGTTCGACTCGGGTCCACTTGAGCCTACATCCACTAGGAACTGAAGAACAACTTTATTGAATCACCACGCAAGATACGAGATCAAATTACAATGAACTCTCAAGCAAACACTCAAACTATTCTAGAAGAATATTCACTCGACTTTCGCTCTCAATATCTCTCTCTCTCTAAAAACTATCAGCAAAAACTTTCAGAAGGTAAATGAAAGTACAATAAGAGATCTATTTATAGAAATAAGAATGAGCTAAATCCACCAAGAAACGAGTGAGAAAACGCGCCCGCAAGTTGAGCTCTCCAAACTGCCTCAACAAATTCAGCTCAGCCAAAATCCTTGGGAATTCATGCCCAACCATTTTTAACCGTCTGAAATCACGCTTTAGAAACGCGCTTCTTTAAGTGTAATGTGATTTTTACTTCCCTTAGCCAATTTCTGCAACTTTGAGCTCATTTCTTCACAATTCTCCACCTTGAGCTCACAAGTGGCTAATTCATCTTCATGTCCTTCAAGTAACTCCTTCAAGCCTTCCTTCACACACTCTGATTAACCTCTGACAGAGATCAAACCTAGCAGTAGGCAAGGCTTTAGTAAAAGCATCAACTGAATTATCCTTGGTGTGGATCTTCTTCACCTTAATTGCTCCACCTTCAATGACATCCCTTATGAAATAAAGCTTAATGTCTATATGTTTGGTCCTTTCATGATAACCTTGATGCTCAGATAGGTGAATGTCACTTTGGTTATCACAGTACACCTTTATACTCTTCTGAATTATGCCAAATTCTTCAAGAATCCCTTGAAGCCACATAGCTTCTTTGATTGCTTCTGTTAGAGCTATGAATTCAGCTTCTGTAGTTGATAATGCCACCACAGGTTGATGTGTTGCTTTCCAACTTATAGCTGTGCCAAATAAAGTGAAGACATAACCTGTAAGTGACTTCCTTGTATCAAGGTTTGCAGCATAGTCAGCATCTACAAAACCTTTAAGTGGTGAATCTTCTTGATCCTTTCTACTGAATCTTAGGCCATGATTCTTAGTTCCTTTCTGATATCTCAGTAGCCACTTAGTTGCTTCACAGTGAGCTCTTTCAGGATTGCTCATAAACCTGCTGATAACACTCATCCCATGAGCTATATCTGGCCTGCAACACACCATTGAATACATTA
This sequence comes from Scutellaria baicalensis, assembly GCA_005771605.1. Taxonomy (NCBI): domain Eukaryota; kingdom Viridiplantae; phylum Streptophyta; class Magnoliopsida; order Lamiales; family Lamiaceae; genus Scutellaria; species Scutellaria baicalensis. The sequence continues at coordinate 22,407,316 of CM016724.1, forward strand.
TACTACCAACTGCACTTGCATATGGAATGCCATCCATTTCTGACTTTTCCTTTGCTATGGCTGGACATTGACCCTTAGTTAGTTTGAAATGCTGTCCAATTGGAGTACTTACCACCTTAGCCTCATGCATTCTAAATCTTTTTAGCACCTTCTCTAGGCAGACTGATTTAGGATAAGAACACTTCTATCCTTGCTTCTAAAAATATCCATCCCAAGCATCCTTTTGGCTTCACCTAAATCCTTCATCTCAAACTCAGACTTAAGCATAACCTTTACTTCCTCAATTCCTTCCATGGTATTTGCAGCAATTAACATGTCATCTACATATAAAAGTAGATACACACATTTATCTACTACACCTTTGAAGTATACACAACTGTCATGCTTGCTTCTTCTGAAATTCATTGAGATCATATACTCATCAAACCTCTTGTACCATCTCTTGGACTTTGCATTAGTCCATACAAAGATTTCTTGAGTAAACGCAGAAGGCTGTTGTTACATCCATTTGATGCAATTCTAGTTGATACTGAGCTACAATGGCTAATAAGATTCTGATAGAGCAATGCTTCACAACTGGAGAAAAAATTTCATCATAGTCTATCCCCTCCTTTTGAGTGAAACCTTTTGCCACTAATCTAGCCTTATATCTTATGCTTCCTCCCTTTGCAGCTTCAATCTTCTTCTTATAAATCCACTTATAGCTTATCAGAATCTGCCCCTTTGGTCTATCAACAATCAACCAAGTTTGGTTTTTGTTTAAGGACATTAGTTCCTCTTGCATTGCAACAAGCCACTTATCTTTCTCTTCACAGCTCACTGCTTCTTTGTAGTTTCTTGGTTCCTATGATTCAATAGACAGAGCAGCAACAAGAGCATAAGATGATATACTTATGTTGTCATACCTGTTTGGAGGATTAATGATTCTCTTTTCTCTGTCCCTTGTTAGCTGATAATCTCTTAGTTCTTCTTGTGCTTTTTCTGAGTCTAAGCTTGAGGATGAACTTTCTGAGCTTGAGCCTTCCTGATTATGCTGGTTATTGCTTTGAGACTCCACCTCAAATTGAGCTATCTCCTTACCTGCATGGTTAGCTGGAACCTTGGCTTGTGTACCTGCATTGTTAGTGACACTAGAAACAGGAATTTTGTAAGGCATAACAGTTTCATTGAATGTTACATCCCTGCTAATAATGCACTTCTCATTCCAGGTTCTAAACACAAGAGTTTATAACCTTTAACTCCCTTTGGATACCCCAAGAAGAGACACTTTAGAGCTCTTGGTGCTAGCTTATCTTGCCTTATATGTGCATAAGCTAATGAACCGAACACTCTTAAGTTGCTGTAATTTGAAGGAGTGTCTTTCCAAATCTCCTCAGGTGTTTTGCAATCAAGAGCAGTAGATGGTTATCTATTTATTAGGTATACTGCAGTATCAGCTGCTTCTCCCAAAAAATTCTTAGTAAAACCTGAGCTTGACAACATACACCTCACCCTTTCAAGTACAGTTCGGTTCATTCTTTCTGCTAGACCATTTTGTTGTGGTGTTCCTAGCACAATCCTATGCCTCATGATCCCCTTTGATTTGCAGTAGTCATTGAATTCCTCAGAAACATACCCAAGGCCATTCTCTCCTTAAGCACTTCACCTTCTTTCCAGTCTGATTTTCAACTTCTTTATCCATTCCTTGAATCTTGCTAGAGCCTCATCTTTGGTTTTAAGGATATAGATCCAAACCTTCCTAGAGTAATCAACTAGCACTGTCATATAGTATCTACCACCATTCCTTGTTTGAGTCCTTGCAGGCCCCCAAATATCTGAATGAACATAGTCTAAGATACCTTTTGTAGTGTGTTTTGCAGAGGTGAACTTGATCCTTTTTGACTTGCCAAGAACACAATGATCACAGAACTTGAGACATGATATCTTATCTCCACATAGTAAGTTTTGCTTTGCTAACTCCTGTAGCTCTCTTTCACTAATGTGAGCTAATCTTTGATGCCATAACTCAGTGTTATCAACCTCAGCAGTGGCATCCAACTCACCTACCACTGTGCTCCCTTGCAAGAAATATAGCTCATTCCTCTTAACTCCTTTCATGACAGTGAGAGAGCCCTTTGATAGGCCTTCCTCCCTTCTTGAAGCCCCCTTTCTTCCCAGCTTGTCTAGCCATTAGTCCTTCTCCAGTGGATTCTTGAGCTGCAGTAGAGTTCTTGGAGAGTTCCTTTGATTTTAGAGCAGTTTGAACTTCTTCCAATGTGATAGCACTTTACCTTCCATAGAGGATGGAATCCTTGAAGTTTTCATAGGCCTTAGGCAGTGAACTTAGCATTATTAGAGTCTTGTCTTCTTCTGCTAGCTCCACATCCAAGTTCTCAAGATCATCCAAGATCTTATTGAACTCATCCATTTGATCACTCAGAGGCTTGTCATCCACCATCTTGAAGGCATATAACTTCTGCTTCACAAACAACCGGTTAGCCAAAGATTTAACTAAGTATAGAGATTCTAACCTGTCCCAAGTTCCTTTTGCAGTGGCTTCTTTTGCTACCTCCCTTAGAGCTTTATCTCCTAGGCTCAATATCAAGGTGCTATGTGCCCTTTCCAACATCAGCTTGCATTCATTCTCTGGCATGGCTTCAGGAAGACCTCCCTCTCCCTTCAAAGCTTCAGCTACTCCTTGCTGCACCAGCAAGGCTTTCATCTTGATTCTCCATATATTGAAATACTTTTTTCCAGTGAACTTTTCTACATCAAATCGCGTGGAAGACATGGTTGATCGAGGTTCCCATAGACGGCGCCAATTGTTGTGAAATTACAGCAAATCAACCAAATCAAACAACAATAGAATGAGAATACAATTCACATAAAATCATAAACCAAGAAAACAAATCAAGAACAAACACACCGATTTAGAGTGGTTCGGCTCGGGTCCACTTGAGCCTACATCCACTATGAACTGAAGAACAACTTTATTGAATCACCACGCAAGATCCGAGATCAAATTACAATGAACACTCAAGCAAACACTCAAACTATTCTAGAAGGATATTCACTCGACTTTCGCTCTCAACATCTCTCTCTCTAAAAACTATCAGCAAAAACTTTCAGAAGGTAAATGAAAGTACAATAAGAGATCTATTTATAGAAACAAGAATGAGCTGAATCCACCAAGAAACGAGTGAGAAAACGCGCCCGCAAGTTGAGCTCTCCAAATTGTCGTAACAAATTCAGCTCAACTAAAATCCCTGGGAATTCGTGCCCAGCCGTTTTTAACCGTCTGAAATCGCGCTTCAGAAACGCGCTTCTTTAAGTGTAATACGATTTTTACTTCCATTAGCCAATTTCTGCAACTTTGAGCTCATTTCTTCAGAAGTGCTGTTCTTTTTTTGTTATTGTTCACGACGTTTTGTGAATATAGTTTTTAAAAGTAGATTGGCTATCGTTATAGTTAAACAATGACAATGTCTTCATGCATCTAGAGTTTAATGAATCCATGACGTTCAATTGCTAAAAGTGCATGCATTTTTGGAAAATATGATAGAATGCTCTACAATTAATTACGAATTAATGAAGCATAGGGTTAATTTTGGAAAAAAACTCTCAAAACGACAATGAAGAAGAAAAAAAGATCAAAATTCTAATAGGAAGGAGTATTTATAACTTATAATAATCAAATGTCAAATAAAGAAGAAAACACTTAAAGAAAACTCAAACAAAACAATTTAATGAAGAATCAGATCACTAATAATTCCAAAATAAAAGAAACGATCATAAAAAACGAATCAAGAAAAAAAAAAAAACATAATTAATGTTTACGTGCAACTATACTAGTATTAATAAACTATATAAACAAATAATTTGATAGAAATGTTTTCATTCCGTCCCACAGGTCATGACACGATTTCTATTTTATCCCACAGATTGTAAAATTAGTCCATTTTAAAAACATCTTACATGATTGGTCCCATTGATAATTCAAAACATATGTTTTAGGTATTGAACAAACGTTACAAAATCAGATGAATGAGAAAACATAATGTGATGTAAGAGGATTGAACACATGAGCTGCATTGCTCTCTATCAACTCCAATTGCTCCTTCACCAAATGCATATACACAATCCAATCCCCGTTCCCTCTCGGGCTCGGCATCGGCATCACATAACCCGACTCCCCTCCCCACGGGAAGTGGTACGACCCGAAAACCGGCAACCCCCACCCAAAGTCCATCTTCCTCACCGGAAAATGCTGCCCCCCCGACACCACCACTGCAGGCTCCTCTGCTGTAGCTCCGGTGGCATATATCTTCGACAGCCCTGTCTCGGGGCGGTGCTCCTCCACCCAATCTATCAACCCTAGGAAATGCTCCTTCGACACTGCACTCTGCAAGAACTTGTGGACCTCATTGGCCACCCAATTCAATGGCCTTTCGTTTAACTCTTGGATCTTTTTCTCACCATATGGGATGGATAGTACATTGCCGAAATATGAAGCTATTAGTTTAGATTCCTTTTCGTTTCCATCCATCAGTCTGCTCCTCCCATCGACCACGATGCCGAGGCGGCAAGAGCCGCCGCCGCCGCCGGAGCACTTGCCGGAGACGATCGTTTTCCAGAGGAAGGCGCAGAATGCTTGCAGCTTTGTTCTTCTACCATCTTTGCTAGTTGTATTACCTGTTGGAAGATATTCAGTCTTGTTCAAATCAAATTTGCTATTTATTAGCTCTATAATTATTTGATCAAAACTAATGAATTGAGGATAAATTTTGTGTAATTTGATTGTTCCATTGGAATATATCGCATCTCAATCATGTGATTCACGACAAAATTGCAATTTCGTGCTATACTTTTTCCACATTTCATCTTAATTATGCCCTTGTGGACGTCGGAATTGCTGATGTGTATTTTTCCAATTCTGACGTCCACATGAAAAAAATTGATATTTCAAACAAAAATTGAATTATAGGATAAAATTTTCAATTCCAATTTGTTGATGTTTTCTTGTTCTCATATAGTTACGAGACTAATTTTGCAAATTTCGAAAAAGATATCAATTATTACCGATATTGGCCAGCTCTTGGAGCTCGTTGACACAGTTAGCCGTAATGTAGTAAATACGACTCAGTGCGGCCTGACTGTCGTCATGGGGCTGATCCTCGGGCGGTGGTAGGGCTGACATTGGAACGTACATGTTGTCGATTGAATCATGATAGCTTCCGGGCCTCCTTGGGAGGAGGAGCGAACGACGAAAGGATGGCGGTTGAGATAATTGTTTTGCCTGAGCCATCTCCGCCCATGAAACAAGAAACATGTTGGCGGAGTAGGCATCAGCTACTTGGTGAGCAAATGTGCATCCCACCACCACTCCATTTTTTAATTGGCTCACCTATAATTGAAATTACGCTTTAAGGATCTTATATTTTAATATGTGTTTTATTTGTTAGAATACTGATTCTTGCTAATCAATATGTGACCGATTTTAATGAAATATAAAATGAAACATTAAACTTAGTTAATCGAGGATCAAAAATAAGGTGTATACTTGTATCAACATTTATTTTCCTTGCATATAAGGACACATCAGTTCCAAAACTTTTGGGCCCAAAAGAATTTGTGGGCTTTAGTTAGCAGATTCATTGTCCATATAAAAATGGCCCAGTTTGGCCCTATTTTTCCAACAGTGCCATGCAAAACCCACAAAAACATTTCTACGTATTTATAAAGAAGATTATAAAACCAAACAAAAATTGAATTGGGAGGAGGGCCTCTTTCAAGGTTGTAACAAAATTACTACTAAGTTACCAAACATGCAAATGTGAATTTAAAAAAAATTCTCTCTCTATTTCTTGGATTCAATAAATTAATAATATATTATATTAGAGTGGGTTTTCATTGGAGATCTTTTCACGAATTATGCTCAGTGAGATGAGTCAATCCACAACCCACACTTCATAATTCATATATAATTTAGTGGAAATATGTTCAATTTATGAATAAAATAGATTGGTGTTACGAATTACGAAAACGTAGTTCCACATAAGTTTTTTGTGAGTATAGTATGGAGAGATAAATGAGTGACCTGAACGGCTAAAACGCCGCGTTTCCTGAGGGGAACGAGCTTGCCTTCGATGCTTTCATCAGGATTGTACAGATTAAGATCCTCCAACGCCACGTCAGCAAAGGCTTCGACGAAATCTACGCCGCCGTTGTTGCAGAGGAGCTCCGGCTCGCCGGCGTTGTTCTTCACCAGCTCGCCGGAGAATGCATAGTACGTCACTAATGTTTGAGCCAAAGCTTTTTTCAGAATGGCAACCATGTGAGGAAATGAGAGGATTTGGGTTGCCTTATGATAGTAGCAGAAGAAAACGCCGACGTCCACCGGCGGCAAGAGCAAGTCGAGGTTCGACAGCGGCAGCCAGTGCTCCTGCATGGGCAGCGCCGCCGCCACCGCCTCTGTCTTCCCCACTTTCACCTCGAAACCTCTCATCATACACATTTTTCTTATGTTCTTTGGTTGTGCTTCAGATAATGAGTTGGTGGTGTTTTGAGGGTGGTGGGTGAAAATGAGATAGGGAAAATGTGTGGTTTTTCATTTTATCATTTAATGCACTTTTATAGACATTGCCTTATAGTGTGGGTCATGGTGAGTAGTTTGTATAGATTGGATCCTATGTTATATTTGATTTTATTATTGTATTATAATTCGGCATGTGATGTGATATATATGGACTCTGAATCTTCTATTACATTTGGTGTAACATCTCGTGTTACATAATATTTAATACACGCCACATATTAATTAATGATGTCATTGAATACACGTGGCGTGTGGTGATTAATTTGGAATAGAAGATGTAACACCAAGTGTAATAGAAGATCTCAATCCATATATATGCACGTAATATGCGATTATTAAACTTAAATTATGAGATATATAGGGTAGAGTGGAATAGTGCAATTAATGAATTTTTTGTGGAGTTAGAAATGATGAAAACTCTTTTTATTTTATTTTTTATAATGAGCTTGGGGATTGGAAGTGTGGGAGAATAAAGATTAGAAAGCTGATCCAGGTTCGAGCCATAATTTCACACAATCAACACTTTTATATAAGTGAAGTATCACTTGAACTAATAAAAACATGTTAAATTTAGTAATTTGTATTTTGTTATTTTCAACTTTGTCTTTTCTTTTTCTTTTTCTATGTTAAATTGGTTTTTCTAAAGATTACAATTTGCATCTTGGATTTTACGAGTTGTTGATCTTTATAATATCAAATAAATTAAGCCATAAGTTTGTCTAGTAATCTAACTCAAATTATTTGACCTTGACAAAATGAAACACATTGTAATTATTTGACCTTGACAAAATGAAACACATTGTAAAGTTGAGAAGATGATTATTAATGTAACAAAAAACACTTCACCAGAAACAGTTATGTTACCCTACACAATGTAAGCTCATTAATATTTGATAATGATTTGGAAATCAATTATTTGATAATCATACAAAACCATCTAACTGTACCAACTCCCAAAACGAAATAACTGCCGAAATAAAAGTCGATTTTCATTAAAGATTTTAAATTTTTTTTTTTTTCTAAATGAGGTCTTCTATTACAATTTAGGTTACATCTAATATTTTAATATAATCGCTGTAGAATCACACACATTTTCTTATGTTATTTGGTTGCTGATAAGATTCCAGTTGGTGGGATTTTGAGGGTGGTGGTGTGAAAATGAGATAGGGAAAATGTGTGGTGTTTGTATAGACTTTACCTTTTAGTGGTGGCCATGGTTACCGACATAATTTGGATCGATTGAGTCATCTATTATATTTGATGTTTTTTTTTTATTGCATTTAATATGATTTAGTATATGATGTCTGACTAAATTTAAATTAGAAGATATAGGGATGTGTGGAATAGGGTGATGAAATTTCGTGTGGAGTTAGAAATGTTGAAAACAAAATGTTTTTTAATGATCTCGGGGGATTAGAAGGGAGGACACAATAAAGATTAGAAAACTTGTGTGCTTTCGAACACCGTCAATTTTACATTTTGTTATCCCCAACTTTGTGTTTTTAGTTTTAATGTTGAACTGAATTTTTTTTTTTAAAAGATTATAATTTGCTTCTTGGATTTTACGATGTCAATAATATCAAATAAATTTAAACTATAAATTTGTCTAGTAATTGATAACTCAAATTTATTGGAGCTTGACCAATTGAAACAAATTGTAAGGTTGAGAAGATGATATTAAAATGTAACAAAACAAATGTTTTTTTCAAAGACAATTTTATTACTTTGTCAACCGTCAACACATTAATAATATATGAAAAAGATGTAGTATTCGGATTGCAATTTGAAATTACTCAAACTGAGCACGAGACTCAGGACTATGGGATTGGATTAGAGTATAACTAAAAGTAATTAATGTAAATTAATCAAATCAAGAATATTTAGAATCAGAAACACATACTAATTGTTTGACTTTATAAGTACATATTACATGATTTGGATATTAATTATTTGACAACCATACAAAACCATCGAACTGCCCCAGCTCCCAGAAAGAAATAACAACCGGAATAAAAGTCGATTTTAATTAAAATGTTTTTTTCTTTTTTGATGAGATCTTCTATTACAATTAATGTTTCATCTTATATTATATTTTAATCACCATACGTTAAGTGTATGATAACATCACTATTTAATATGTATTAAATTTTTTGAAATATGAGATGGACACCAAGTGTTATACTACTATGATTCAATTAGTCCATTTATTACACATAAAAAAGGGAAATTGTAAATTTGCATGGGATTCATTAGTTTAGAATACTAATTTATTGGGATTTTAAATTTTGACAACAACCTTTTGATTTGGGTCCATTTAGGATATATGATTTGGTATGAAATACTTAATCATTGAGCTAATTTAGCATGTGAAGTAAATTGATCTAGAATTTTTCTATGACTTGAAGAATGAAACGTTTTGACATAGAAAAGGTATATATAAATAAACATATAGCTATAAGTAAACTTGTCCAATTTCATGTATGCATTTTATTTCATGCATATGTAAAAAAAAAAAAAAAAAAATTGTTTGTTTTGTTTTGTGATATATATATATGACTTGAATTTTTCTATGACTTGAAGAATGAAACGTTTTGACATAGAAAAGGTATATATAAATAAACCTATAGCTATAAGTAAACTTGTCCAATTTCATGTATGCATTTTATTTCATGCATATGTAAAAAAAAAAAAATTGTTTGTTTTGTTTTGTGATATATATATATATAGTAAGTTTTGTGTGAGACCGTCTCACGGAATTTTTTTCGTGAGACAGATCAACCTATAACCCACACTTAGCAATTCATATGAAAGTTTGTGGATATGGATTCAATTCATGGATAATAAGAATCCGTCTCACGGAAACTATCCATGAGACCGTCTCACATGAGTTTTTGCGATATATATAGTTAGTTAGTTAGACACTGTCAAAACTTACATGTCCCCATTTCAAGTTTTGGCTTCTCAATTTGTTTTGACCATATCAAGTATTACTTGGCCATCATGTTGGTTCTTATCACTAACACGAAATCATTATGAAAGAGTGTTTTTTTTTTTTTTTTTTGTGAAGAAATCATATGATTACTTGCTTAGAGGTAATTTTAATATTGCTCTCTGCATATTTTCCATTTTTTGACACCTAAATATATGTATTTCAATTTTGATTCTTTATATTTATATATTTTTTTTAAATTTCCCCGGGTTAGCCAGTTCCCTTGGCCCCTCCCGAATGCTTTGATCCGCTAATTCATGATGTGGTTATCGGAATTCAACTACATGATCAAAGTTTTCATCAACCATATCAAAGTCAGGTCGCCACATCAACAATTTTGAATATCTAATCAAAATTTAGACTAAAATTGAAATAGCATAAAACATAGAAGACCGAATAGATTCTTGGTTGTAAAAAATGGAATGTGTCTTACATATATGACCAAAATTAAAATTATCCCAATTAATATTTATGAAGAGTAAATATGAAACAAATTAAAGTTAGTTTGCAAAATTATCACTTATTCTAGAACGAGAGAATATTATCAAAAATATTCAATATTTTGGATATCTTTATATATATATATATATATATATATATATAACAACCACTAATGTTATTATTAATACTAATTAAATCAATATCAATTAATTTTATTGTAAACATAATCTTTCTAATTCATTCCAATAGTTTATTGCCATTTAGAACTCATAATATATCATTTAGGAATCTTTCTATTCACTTGCTAATTATTAGATGAAATTGTATTGACATACATCATACATGTATAGAAAATGAATTTATTGAAACATATTTCAAATCAGTATAATTTAAAATAATTTTCAAATCAATTAAAAAAAAAAAAAAGAAGATTAGAAAGTTGTCAAATCAATATTATGTTTGCGACACTTGCAATCTACAATGTTCTCATATCAGTATTTATAACTAATAAACGACTTTTAAATTTTATGTTGATAAGAAATATAATTAAATAAAATAAAAATGTTAAATATATTTATCTAAACACCATATATATATATATATATGCTACATTTTAATATGAATTATTTACATATTTCAAATTTGTTTAAACTAAACTTTTTGATAAAATATAAATAACTAAAAAAGAAAAAAAAACTAAAAACAATGATGGCTTGAAAATAATTATTCAAACTTTACAAACTTATTAATTAATAAAAATATTGAATACATTTTTTTTGAAAGTGTATTCTAAAATAAACATATTTTTCATTTGTGAAATTTTAATTTTTCTTAAACATATAATTGAGAAGAGAAATTGATAGTTATCATAGACATTAGCAATAACAAGTAACGAAAGAAAATTAAATGGCCGGTGGGTTGAATTATATAATAGACATAGCAATCTATATTATTTTCAAAAACTAAAAATTGTAATACTCTATAAATAGCACATATATTTCATCAATTAAATAATTAAACAATTATTTAATCATTTTAAATTGTATTAAATGGTAAATTAGATGATATGTATTGCATGAATCATAAATTCATTTTGTTATATTAATGTAAATTATTTTAATTTTACTAAGTTTAGTTTGATTTTTATATAAAATCTCAACGCACAAGGACTGAATTCTGTTATAGTATTATATTTATGTATAATACATATTGATTAGATGATGAAAATTCAGAATAGATCAATAAATTTTGAATTCGAGTGGAATGCACCAACATATTTTTTCAAGTATCAGTCGTGTACTATTGTTATAATGATGAAATTGGATCATTAACTAATTAATTATTAATGATAATATATTATTCTATATTCCATTTAATTAATTATATTTATGTATTATGCTTGTGACTCGCCCAATTAGAATAAGGTGGTATGGTTTCTTAATTTAAATAAGTAATTTAAATACAACATCCATTCATGATGCACCTTTACGTGTATTTTAGAGCCTAGTTTAGTTTCTTAATTTAAAATTAATTACCCTAATTAATTTCTTAAATATTTATCCATGTCATACAAATTTAGAGTTAGTTTTTAATTTAATCCCAATCAGAAGATTCTTCTAAACATTTTGATAGTACTCCTAAATTTATACAAAAGCAAATAATTAGAAGATTTCAAGGTTCATTAATGTTAACCAGAAAATAAACTTATAAATGGTTGTATGAGTAAGATAATTAAAACACAACACAAAACCACACGTAATCTCCCAAAATAATTAAACCCAAAATTTATTTAAGTTTCTAAAAGAGACTGATACCTAAAATTAAAAATAAAATATTCATGGTGAGTGAGGCATTTGTATTTGCTCTAATTAATTATTTCACATTAATTCTAATATTTTATATTTTAGTATTAATTTATAGTTCAATTTGGCTGAGTCATTCATGGGATTAATTCAACTCTCACCTACATTTAATACAAAGTCAATCTTAATTCTAATTTCGAAGGCCTTAGGTTTCAGAATTAGTCAATAATATATGTGTATATATCATCTATTCATACCAATACAATCCTATATATGAAACAAAATGAATTAATACTCATTTTCATTAGTTAATATATATCTATAAGCTAATACTACCTCCGTCCCAAAATAAATGACGTTTTAGCAACTAAAATGTGTCCCAAAATAATTGTCGTTTTCGTATTTCAAAGCATATTTACATACAATATACCAAATATGCCTTTATTTACTCATCTCAAATTAAATGTGTTAAAGAGATAAAAGCTCCTCATTAATTAAACTTAAATAGGGGTAGATTGGACTTTTTATCACATTTCTTAATATATGTGCAAAAGGCTAAAACGTCATTTATTTTGGGACGGAGGTAGTATATGCTACCGATGTAATTATATTATATATTTTAAATCAAGCATAATTTGTGAGGCTAATAAATGGCAAAAGGAGATTATGATTGTATAGGAATTGAGGGACTCAATACGAGATTTGAAATTTATGTTAGTAAATTCAGTTTTGGTGCTTGATCGGATGGATGTGAAATTTGAAATTCATTACTTTTATATGCGTATGTGATTGAATATAATATCGAATAGAGCTAAAACTTATGAAAAAACAAACGAGCCGAGCTCAAACCTATCACCTCGATCGGCTTGATTGCTGGCTAAGAATTAAGTTGTAATTCAATTCTCACCTAAACACATTATGAAAATATTTTTTTACATGCATTTCGTACATATAGATTGCAATTTGCTTTTTACACACAAGTCTGATTATGTCTTCATATTTCTACTTTCATAACTGCTACAGGACTTTTAACTAATTTTAATTATAATTCATTAAAAAATTATTAGAATTGTCTGTTTAAATTATAAAATCTGCAAATTAATTGCAATCATTCAAGTTTTCTAATACTCCATCCGTCCAACAAAAAATAGGCTTAATTTTGTTTTCACACCTATTAAGAAAATATTTGAAATTCAAATTATGTTATTATCTTTTATTAATTATAGCATTAAATGAACCTTTTTGTTTGTTTCAAACAATACTTATGGAGTTGAAATGTGGTGAAATTAATATACATTTAATTAAGGACATGTATGAAATTACAAATTAGGCAAAAACTTATATACCTTTGGGGTACAGATCTTAGATTTGTGCCCCCAATGTGTGGTGTTACATACGTAGATATTATTTTTTCATGTTAAAACGTGATATTAGATATATACTCTTCAGGTATCACGGTACTACTTTCTATTTAGTGATATATATTAAATATATACTATTCAGGTATCACATGTATACCCTTAAGGTATTACTTGCTTATTCACTAAAGGTATCGCTTTTTTGTTCTGTATGTACGTAATACCTTGAGAGTATACACGTGATACTTGAAGAGTATATATTTAACACCATGCGGTGGTCAAGTTGTGGGTACCGTGCCCCGGGGCACATAAACGCCGCTCTATAAATTAAAAACCATACTAACATACTACCTCCGTCCCAAAATAAATGACGTTTTAGCCTTCTACACATATATTAAGAAATGTGATAAAAAGTCCAATCTACCCCTATTTAAGTTTAATTAATGAGGAGCTTTTATCTCTTTAACACATTTAATTTGAGATGAGTAAATAGGGGCATATTTGGTATATTGCATGTAAATATGTTTTGAATACGAAAACGACAATTATTTTGGAACAAATTTTAGTTGCTAAAACGTCATTTATTTTGGGATGGAGGTAGTAATAATAAGTCTATCTTTCTGTGACAGACAAAAGTAGTAAATATGTCTATCTTTATGGGACGGAGGGAATATTTAGTTTCTCATCTTCCCCACCCCACTCATCCCAACTCATTAAAAAAAAAAAAACTTCAAATTGGATTGGTTCTAAACACGAATAATTGACGTTCAAACAAGATGAATTTTCCAAGTTGGGTGACCAAATCTTGTGATATGAATCAAGTTTCATCACATAAAATAAAAGTTAAAAAAATGCATTGGTTAAACTGCTCAGCAAAAGTTATCAAACTAACAACTCTTAGGACTTGGGATTAATTAAAGTTGAGCAGAAATTAAAGTTGGATTTACATGATTATATATGTTGGGACTTGGGAAAATGTTTGACTTTGGCAAGAAAAAATTTCAACACCTTACACAATGGTCTTGCATTTGAAATTTTAGGATACGATATATTTTAATCTACTAGGACATGAAGGGATTGGTAAGATTTACGACAATGGTCGAGAGAAATTATTCGACAAAGTCAGTTCTAACTTTGTGTGGAATAAATTATTCGACAAATTTTCATGGAAATATTGAGGATGTGATTCTTGTTGATTCCTTTACACATGTTTCAGCCACTTAAATATACCCCTCGATTTGTATTTCCCTCAATTAAATCGGAAATGCATGAAACCGAATTGTGGGGATTCTGATTTCGGATTCAGTGTGTAAACCGGTTTCGTATTAATTTAGTTTTGAACTTTTTAATCTATGGAGTAAATTAAAAATAAATAAAATATAATGGACTATTATGTACCTTCACTCATGTATAAAAAATTATTTGTAGCTTCGGTAGTTGGAAAATTGGTTGAATGAGTGCTGACCAAAATTGTAGCATAAAGTTAAAAACTCTTAATTAATGTTTAGAGTAGTTCAACTTAATATATTTATTATCTCACAAAAAACAAATTTTTGGATAGTTGAAATATTAATAGTTGGTGTTTCATTCCTTTGTTTTCAACAGATGACAAATGTAAATTGATGACGTCATCTTTTACACTTCACGTGCGTTCATTATATTGAAACACGATTATGGAATACAGGGTTCTGATTGCAATAATAATGACATAAGTTGGAGCAATCGGAAGGTCCAGATTTGCTCCAATCTGATTTATTAATTTGCACAACTCAAATTAGTATTAAAGATCTTTAAAAACCATAAATTGATTTGAAATTTTACATTTCATTCATCTCACGGCATATAATATATAATAGACTCGAACAATTTTCGTATTCTCTTATTTCATATTATTTTAAATGCAAAAACTTGCGTACCCCGGTGCACCGTACCCCCAAAGGTACTATTAGTTTGGTATTAGTTATATACTCATAAGGTATTAGTTTTTATATTCATAAGGTATAATATCTTATTCCATATAGTAAATATGAATGTGGGATACATTAGAGATTCATGATTAACAAATTAAAGCATGATTGGTAAGAGATTATGACACACTAGCTAATTAATTAATTAATCATTCATGAAATGGAATCCAAGAATGAAATTTCCTAAAATGGACATCTCTTGACATCTGTCTTTCATTAATAAGTGTCGGAAAATTAAGTAGCCCATAAAGCAAGAAAAGGACGAGCAGCTATCATAACACTTAATTGCTATTTTTAGCTATTCATTTTTTAGTTTTGACAAATTTACATATTATCTCTATCTTCTCAAAAATCCAAAATTTGATTCAAATTCAGCCCAAATCATCGAATCGAGCTAAATTCACACGTGATAATTTTTATTCATTAACTTTTTGAGTTTTTTGTTCTTAATTTACAGGATGTCACGTGCCAATCACATACGAATTAAGTCTGATTTGGCTGTTCGGGTTGAATTTGAGTCAAATTTCCATATTTTTTAAAAGATAAAGGATAAGATCGACAGCATGAAAATATAATGGGTAAAATTATAAAATCAAATGATTAATGGATAAAAAAATAATTAATTCCTTTCATAATAAAACAAACATGTACATCTTATAATTAAACAAAAAACCCTTAACAACTATGACAGATTTACATCATTCATGACAAATATACATCTCATGCGTAGTTTAATTAAATAAATTATGTTACATTATTTGATATTGAGGGGTTGTTAATAAAACAAAAACAAAGTTATCCAATCCAAAGCACCACGCAAAAATAGGTTGAAAAACATGCAAGAGAATGGTCAATTGTCGTACGAGAGAAACTGACTTATTTCCTGTTAGGTGTTAGTTTATAACTTTTAGAAATCAACAACTTGCTATAAATGTCGGCAGTGATGAGGATCGGATCGAATTAAATTGAATTAGTCATGTTTCAAATGGTTTTCTTGAGTTAAATCGAGTTTTAATGAATGACTCGATTTTTGTATGTGTTTTAACATCATAATTATTTTTAGTTGGACCATCTTGAATGTTGAACATTAGGGTTCGACTCAGTTAGGAGAATTGGGTCAACTCAATCATGCCGAGTAGGGCCAGGCTTGAGCTCGGATACTTCGTCAATGGAGGAGCTGCAGAATGCAATTCGGAAAAAAAAGAGGAAAATGATATTTTTTTAATGGTGATATAGAATTAATTAACTGATATAAATTAACATTTATTTTAGATTATTTTTATGATTAATAATTAAAGGTAAACTAATAAAAAAACTATTAAGTAAAATTTTAAAAATTTCCAAACGAAAAAAAATGAGTAAAGAAAAGAATATTAAATAATAAACTTAATTATTGAAAATGGGCATGCTCCAATTTTTACAACATAAACAAAGTTAGGGTTAAAATAACCAATTTACAATAAGAAAATTGGCAAAAAACAACACATTTCGCAGATTAGGTGTGTGCAGTACACTCTCGTTATGTTTGACGATTTTGGGAACAACGTTTCAATTTTTGGGTAGCACACGTGTAATCCTTACTATTTTGATAACAGAAGGGGGAATGACACCAACTTTCCAAATCACAAAAGAGTTTGTCATTTAACCCTATTTAAATGTTAATTAATTAATTATACACATGAATGTCATTAAGATATAAAGTGGATGAGGTGGAATAAAAACATTTAAAAAATATTAAAATGTACTAAAAGTAAATAAAAATTAAAGAAATGAAAAAATAGAAAAAGATTGTCATCATCTAAACTTCATCTCCCCCATCTCTTCTTCCTCATCCCCATCGCCGTCGCCACCATCACCACGACTATAATTTCTCTCTCATCTAAATGACATGGATGTGAGGAAGATGAAGACGAAGCCGACGATATCATGACGGAGCTCCCTAGACAAACTGCATTCTCAACCATGGCCTCGATTCGTTCACCCTCGATCTCCACAATCCAAACGCTGACCTCCACAACAACTGGAACCACCCCTTCGTAGGAACGTATCGATGAAGAATCAACCACTTCTCTCTCTTCAAATTGTTGGAATTCTTTGAGAAAATAGAACTGAACTTTTAAGAATTAGGGTTCTATTTGTGTATTTGAGGAGGTGGGGTGGAGATGTTTAAGAACTCTTCGGCGGCGGGGAGTTCGAGGAGGTAAATCTCACATGATATCAACGATTTTGATAATTTTGATTGAAATTGAACTGAAATTGGAAAAAATTGAAACATATAGAATCAAAATTGAACAATTTGTCTAAAATTGGAAAAAGTAGAAACATACAAGATCAAAATAGGAAAACAAATACTTAGTTGTAAAAAAATGGAAAAGACCAAAATGAAATTAATTCAAATTAAAATTTAAAAGTCATATAAGTAAAAATGGCCCGAAAAGTCTGAATTGACGAGCTCACGTACGTGATTTCAATCCAAATAAATAATTCAGACTAAAATTGGATAAGATTCATGAAGTCCGACAACTTATTATCCTAAATTGCCGACCTGAAAATTTATTATCCAGCTTTATCAAATCCCCTAAATTAGGGAGGAATACAAAAGTAATATACTCAATAGGGTAAAAAACATTTTGGCATCCGAACTATACCCGTTTTTACAGATCTTGGTAAAAACTTTTCAATGTTGCATCGTACTGGCCAAACTTTGCGCGATTTGCAGATTCCGGTAAAAAGGTGATTTCCGGCCATTTTCTCCGGCATTTTCAGAACACGTGCCTTGCACGCGTTTCATTAAGGGTAAAATTATCTTTTGCCCTGAAGATGTACACGTGGATTGCCCCCCTTCAGCCCTCTTTTTCCACTTTTCAAAAAAAAAAACAAATAATTAGATGAAACAAAAACGGGCAACAAACAAAATCAAAGAAATTCCCTAAGCTCATCCACCATTATTCATCCACAGCCGAGAGAAAAGAGGGTAGCTCAGCCGAGAGAGAAGTTCATCCAAAGCCATGAATGATGTGTGTCACTGCGGGAGGCCTGCAAAAAGACTGACTTCCTGGACGAACTTGAACCCGGGGAGGAGGTATATGACATGCGAGAAATACCAAGTAAGTATACAAAAAAAATTCGATTTGTAAGAGGCCTAGAAGTTTCAAGTTTTTGGAGAAGTTTGTGGTAGTTTGTTTGATTACTTCGAATTTTGCAGTCAAATTTCGTTAAATTTGATATGGATGTAGTCAATTTTGCAAAAGAAATCCCCAATTGCACAGTGAACCCTAATCCCCAATTTCCCAATTTCATCTTTATTCTGTTTCTCAATTGCATAAGATTTGAAATAATTTTGGTGAAAGAAATCTGATTCTTGAGTCATTTGTTGCAGAAAGGAGGTTGTAAGTTTTTCAATTGGATTGATCCACCAATGTGTGAAAGAGCTTGTCAAATTATTCCCGGTTTGTTGAGACGTGTGAATCAGCTTGAAGATGAATTGCAGAAGAAAAATAGGAGGGAGAAGAGGATGAAGTGGCTATGGTTGGCAGTAGTTTTCTTCTTTGTGATGTATCTTGTTAAGTGATTAGTAGGTCTTATGTATTAGTGGATCAATGTAGTTTTGGTTTGCAGAATTTGTGGATTGCTTATGTATTGATTTCAAGTTTTCTTATGTATTGATTTCAAGTTTTCTTATGTGGTGAATTTGAATTTACATTTCATTTTTGTGTCAAATTTGTGCAATGTCAATAACAAACAAAATATTCTGCAACATAACAACTGGCCACTGAATTCATTAGATTAGAGAGAGAGGTGCAATAAACTGTTTTAATCATTTGTTTACAAAATAGAAGGCTCCTCATATTCTGAATCTAATCCTTCCCAAAAGCTATGCAAAAACAAAGTTTTAACAGCTGTGCAAAAAGAACCTTGTTGCTGTGCAAATTGTACCAAAAAGCTGTGCAAGTGTAGCTGTGCAAAAAACAAAAAAGTAAGAAGCAGCATTCAAGGCTGACTGCCACCTCCACCCACAAACATCTTCTTTGAACCTCTTCCTCTTTGGCTAGAAAATCTCACATCTTGGCCATGCATAGAACTTCTTGTTACCCTCATGTCTTCATTTTCATTTGCTTTGACAGAGCTTCTTGTCACTCTTTGAGGTGAGGTAGGGATGGCTTCTCCTTTAGTAGCTTTGTTCCTTTTATCCTTGCTTGAAGTCTCCAACAGAGCTTTCCTCTTTGAGGTTGTAATCTACAATTACAACATTAAGTTAAAAACAGAATTCTGAGATCAAGAACAAAAGATTAGCTTTGAATGACTGTAATCTACCTTCACTGATTCTTGTGTCTCAACCAAGAAGCTGTCTTGTTGTCCAACTGGTGTTTTTCCCTTTGATTTCATATTGCAACTCTGAGATATACACATCTTTATTCATCAATATGATATTCATCTTAATCAGAAACAAGATGATATTCATCCTTATCATTAATCAGAAACAAAATTCAGATCTGAGATCATACCTTAATTGTATCTTGCTGGTCAACCTCACTCTCAGGAGCTGTGACAGGTACTTTCCCCTTTGATTGCACCTTCATTTCATACAAGTGACAACAAGTTTAAATTGAAAGTGGTTAGTTTTGCCCAGATGTGAATCAATATGAACAGATATGAAATTGATTGAAAATAGCATTAAGTTTTACCTTGTTTGAAGCTGTAGACTGAGTCTTGTTAGGGTTTAGTGGGCATCCTCTTGCATTGTGATTTGGCTGGTGACACTTAGAACAAGTCATGATGACACCCTTCTTTCCTAGCTTCATTGTACCATCTTTATTCACCTTCTTTGGTTTGCTAGAAGTTGCTCCTGATTTGTCCTCATCTGGATCTCTGTTTCTATTATACATCCTTGGTCTTCCTGGCAGCTTTTCTACCTTGGGAGGTTGGAGAGGGCTGAAGTGGACAACTGGCCAATTTGCCATATCATCAATAGTGCCCATCAGATTTGTGTATGCCTTCATGAATGTGGTCTTCTTGTAACACTCATCCACATAATCTTCAGGTTTAAGAGAGAGATAGTACATGCCACATATTGAATGTGCACATGGGATGCCACTGAGTTCCCACCTCCTACAGCTGCAAGTATTTTTTCTCAAATGCACCTTAAATCTGCTGCCAAGACAGTTTTCTACTTCAAATTCATCCTCACCATTCCAGTGTGCCACATAGTCCATTGCATTCTTCTTGTTTTCCTCTAGAATTTTGTTGATCATAGGGCAAATCTCATCCTCATATTGCAGCATCTTGTCCCTCCTCTGATGTATTCTCTTCATTAAGATCAACCTAATAGTCTCCAAAAGTGTGACTATAGGTTGGCTCCTTCCCCTCAGGATCATAGCATTGAAGCTTTCTGACAAGTTGTTGCACAACATATCAGATTTGGCTGATTCTCTGAAATGACTCCTACTCCAATGCTGTGGAGGCCTTTTCACCAACCACTGATATGCTGCTTCATTCTTCTCCTTCATCTCCAACATAGCCTTATCAAAGTCACTCACCCTACTTGCCCTAGCAGCTCTCCAAAGAAGTTTTTTCAAGGCTAATCCCCTATGAGTCAGCTTAAAGTTGTTGTACAGGTGCATGACACAGAACCTGTGCTCACTATCTGGCATGTACTTTTCTACTTCATCTAACAAACCCTTCTGTTTGTCACTGATCACAGTCCACTGTAGACTGTTTTCTATCCCTAAATCCTGAACTAGTAACTCCATAAACCAATGCCAAGTGTGTTTTGTTTCTTTCTCAACTACAGCATAGCAAAATGGGAACACCCCATTATTTGCATCTATCCCAACAGCAGATAAAAGGATGCCACCTGATGAACTTTTTAGGTGACATCCATCAAGGCAAATGAGCTTCCTACACCCCTCCAGCAACCCCCTCTTCAAAGACCCCCAACAAATATACATTCTTTTAAAAACAGACTTTTCCTCTACTTGGTGACACTTAATCTTAACTGTGGTGTTTGGATTAGATCTCCTAATCTCTTCAGCATATCTCCAAAGGACAGCATACTGTTCAGCATCTCCAGTATTACACATGTTAAGTGCCCTTTTCTTACACCTATACATCTGACTCTTACTGAAAAGAAGCTTAACATCATGCTGCATACATGACACCATTGACTCAATTGGCCACTTAGGATCAGACCACAATTTGTGCTTATACTTTTCAGCCAACCACTTAGAAGTAGCATGCAAATTTGACTGCTTTCTAGGGCATTTATGTTTAGGGTTATAAGTTCTTACCACAACAGTGTCTTCATCCTTCATCTTAGCAGCATATATCATCCATTTACATGAATGATGTTTGCACCTAGCCTGCAGTTTTTTCTTATCATTATTAGGAAAGCTTATCTCCCTACCCACCAAAATGGAGTGATCTCTAACCTTTTCCCTAAGGGTAATCATGTCATCAAACTTTTGCCCCACTTCAAACTGTGGCAGACCTCCTACATCACTCTTTTTTTTGTCTTTCCTCTTACTACTACCCACATTTTTTTCAGTGCTACACTCCCCAGCAGTACCCCTCTCTTTTTCTGACATGGAAAACCCACCCCACTCAACATCATCATCAATATTATCATCAAACAAAACATCATCATCAGAAAGGTCACACTCACTATCTACTAAGACAGACAAATCAGAATCACTCCCAACAGAATTCAAATCATCTACATCAGATGTGTCAGCCTCATCAAGCAAGTGAAAGGGAGTTTCTCTATCACTTAGATCTTCATTTTGACTACATTCTTCTCTATGACTTAATTCTTCATTATCACTCAAACCAGCAATTGAGCCAACAATATCATTAATCAAATCTTCTTCCAAATCAGCATGATCTATATAAACCCCAACCATCCTATTCTCATCAGCAAAGTCAACCATATTCATTGCATCTATGTCATTTTCAACTAATCCTAGAGATGTGCAATCATTTACTCCTGTTTGACTAACATAGAATGACTTTATACTTTGTATCCCCAACTCAGTAGCCATGCTTTGTAATTCAAGAAGAGAAATCTCATCAGAATTACAAAAATCAACATGGCCTATCTCACCCCCTACATAACATTTTTTCCCTAAATCTAGAAACATTCCAGAATAGTGAAATCTAATAGTGAATAGATCTGAATTTTGGCCTGCCAACACAGAAAAGAACCAAAATTCACACAATATTAACATGGGACACAAAAGCAACACAAAACAGAAAAGAACAACATATGGATCATCAGTAAATCTCCAAAGGACAACATACTTTTCAGCAGTGGAGTACATATGCCTAAATCCAGAAATATCCATCTATACAAGCTTAAACAAAATTTAAAGAAAACTCAGTAAATTCAAAACAACATATTTTCTAAAATTAACTCATATGAATAAACCCAAAAAAATGATTCTCAAATCCAGATGATCATAAAAAACCAGAAACCCTAAATCAAAATTACAGAAATCGAATTAAACTCAACCCTGAACCTAACCCTAACTCAAAATTAGATTAATCGAATAATCATATGGTTCCCCTACTCAGTAAACCCTAACCCTAAAAGAAAACCAAGAAACCCTAACTCAAATTTATAGAAATCGAATTAACCCCAACCCTAACCCTAACCCTAACCCTAACCCTAACCCTAACTTAAATTTAGATTAATCGAATAATCTAACTTAATGTTCTGAATTGCAGATTATCCTGAGTCCCCATTTCAAGTAAAACCTAAAAACCCAAACGAAAAAACAAAAAACCTAAACCCAAATCGAAGATCCTATACTATACGGTGCAAATGCAATACATACCATAATCTGGGCAAGGGAGTCCCAAAATAACATATGGATCGTCCTTCTCCCTCGCTTTCCACACCATCAGATTCGAACGGCTTGAGCTTCTTCAGTGTTGCAGATTTTTTTAAGAAAATGGTGGATGATCTTAGGGAATTTCTTTGATTTTGTTTGTTGCCCGTTTTTGTTTCATCTAATTATTTGTTTTTTTTTTTGAAAAGTGGAAAAAGAGGGCTGAAGGGGGGCAATCCACGTGTACATCTTCAGGGCAAAAGACAATTTTACCCTTAATGAAACGCGTGCAAGGCACGTGTTCTGAAAATGCCGGAGAAAATGGCCGGAAATCACTTTTTTACCGGAATCTACAAATCGCGCAAAGTTTGGCCAGTACGATGCAACATTGAAAAGTTTTTACCAAGATCTGTAAAAACGGGTATAGTTCGGATGCCAAAATGTTTTTTACCCTACTCAATATTCCCAACATAAAAACCAAAATTTGGATTTTGTAAGGGAAATTTTGGGCAGTTGCCACTTTCACACCTTCCATTTGATAAAATAATCATATTATATGCACTTCTAATTTAGGTTCTTTATTATCGATTTTTTTTTCTAATTTAAATTTTATGTTCATCGGAAAATTTTTGTGGAATGACATCATCACCTAAATGTTTATGTGGCCTCCAAATAGAAGATTCCCCAAAATGTGGAGGAAAATTAAGTTAATGTGTCAATTATCTATGTTAGCTAAACAAAAACTCAATAAAATAAGAGTAAGTCTTATGTGAGACCGTCTTATGGATATTTTTTCGTGAGACGAGTCAACCCATAACCTATACTTAGCAATTTATATGGAAATATGTGGATATAAGTTCAATTCATAGGTAATAAAGATTCGTCTCACAGAAACTATCCGTAAGACCATCTCACATGAGTTTTTGTGATAAAATAATAGCCAATTATAATAACAACATTCTATTTTAACCAAAAGTTTGAAACTATTCTTTTTTGGTTAAGAGAATAATTTTTTGAATCATATCCCTATCACCATACGTAATAAAATTGACTAGCCCGTATCATCATATTTCACCTCGTATCAATCTGTACAACTTATTTTACTGTACACCAGTTAGTACTAGCATAGTGCACCCGTATACCATAACAAATATGGTATGTACCATTACACATTCATATCATTATTACTACAGCTCGTACCATCATATTATACCTTCCATACCAATATTAATGTTGGACGTAACATCATATTACATTCCAAATTAAAGAGTATAATTGGACAAAAATAATTTCTCTCCACTAAAAGGAAGCAAAATTTAATGACCTAACATAAAAAATATTTGTAAATAGAATTAGTTAAGAATAGAGTTTCCACAATAAATTAGTAAACATATGAAAAATAATCAGAAACGGGAATCCTAAAAAACCAATAAATGAGAATTAATTAAAAAAAGGAAATCAAATAATTAAACATAAAAGACATTAAATCGAAGACCAACAATGTGGCGCCCCGATCCCCATTCATTAGGAACAGGCCGTCACCCTTTACTTATTTACTAATTAAAGGATTCATAAGATAATGTACAGTGGAAGGCTAAAACGAAAACACGAGATATATTTTTTTTTCTTTAAACATAACATAATTATTTCTAAAACTCGTGTCTCACCCACATTTCTAGGTAAAATGTTCAAACATATTCATGTGTGAGACCATATAATAGAACACACATATTATACCAGAATATAAGTCTAGACCCATCATCTATCATAATTTACATATCCAAAATACAGCGTTGTTCTCAAAAGTAAGTATTGTTTTGGTACTTTAACATTAAAGGAGTGATGGAAAGTCAGTCCAGCTTGCTACACGTCCACATCATCATATGTCGGACCTGAAAATATTAAAAGTAGAATCATGATATTAACTGTACTCTCTAATATATATTGATGCAATTAAATTACTAGACACATACTACATGTCCTTCGGGCACGCTCACCCTGGACCATACATAACATAAAGGAATGTGGGAGTTGCTCGCCCACTAAACCTTGCTTTCATAGGCCAGACACTCTCACCCTTATGGTCGTTGCCCGATAGTGAAGCAACTACCGGTTATAAATATGGAAAATTATTAAATGCACATTTGTAAAGGAAAGTTGAGTATCATTTGAAGAAACAGAAAAGGAAAATATGGGTTATTTTTTATGATTAGATTATTGATGACATATAAAAGTGGTACCTTATTTCTAAAAACCTGTATTTTGAAAAACATTACTCGTTTTAAAAAAAGTATGGAGTAGTTGGAAATTTGAATAATGAGTTGGAGAATGTAAAAAAGGAAAAAAAAACATGTAGGGCCTTTCTGAAATGAAATAGTCCCTGAATCTTTTCTGCATGATTGTGTTGGGGAATCACGTGAATTTTAATTAATTACTTTTCTAGCAGCCTTAATAAGTAATTTTCTTTTTTGGGAAAAATGAATAATTCTACTGAAATATCATTGATGTTGTGAGAAAAGTCTCATCAACCATCATATTTCATGAAATAATTGTAATTATGATTTCCACCCCATTATATAGCTAAGCAACTGTATTATCATACTCGCAAACCCATTTTTTCTCGGATTTAAGAATCATGGGGCTTCACAGAACCATACTCCATGAATACTTAATATTTCAAAATTGTCATTATATATTCTACCAATATTAAAATAAATAAAAATATTGTCTTCATATTCAGAAGTGGCTCATCATCTCACTTCCAAGCATACATTAGTAGAAAAAATTGAAGATATTAAAAGAAAGGAGGGGGGGGGGGGGGGGGGTAGTGGTGGTGAGTGGGAAGGAATTTTGGAGCTCTCTCTCATTCTCTCTAAACTATGTGTAAAAATGCAAGTGTGAGAGAGAGAGAGAGAGAGTATTTGTATTAGTGACATTAAAATGTGTGTGTGAGTTTTGAGTACATATGTTGACTGCAACCACTCTCTGTCTCTGTCTTCTTTCCCAGTCTCTTTCAATCAAACCCATTAATCACGTATGTGGATATAAGTTCAATTCATAGGTAATAAAAATCCGTCTCACAGAAACTATCCGTAAGACCATTTCACATGAGTTTTTGTGATAAAATAATAGCCAATTATAATAACAACATTCTATTTTAACCAAAAGTTTGAAACTATTCTTTTTTAGTTAAGAGAATAATTTTTTGAATCATATCCCTATCACCATACGTAATAAAATTGACTAGCCCGTATCATCATATTTCACCGCGTATCAATCTGTACAACTTATTTTACTGTACACCAGTTAGTACTAGCATAGTGCACCCGTATACCATAACAAATATGGTATGTACCATTACACATTCATATCATTATTACTACAGCTCGTACCATCATATTACACCTTCCATATCAATATTAATGTTGGACGTAACATCATATTACATTCCAAATTAAAGAGTATAATTGGACAAAAATAATTTCTCTCCACTAAAAGGAAGCAAAATTTAATGACCTAACATAAAAAATATTTGTAAATAGAATTAGTTAAGAATAGAGTTTCCACAATAAATTAGTAAACATATGAAAAATAATCAGAAACGGGAATCCTAAAAAACCAATAAATGAGAATTAATTAAAAAAAGGAAATCAAATAATTAAACATAAAAGACATTAAATCGAAGACCAACAATGTGGCGTCCCGATCCCCATTCATTAGGAACAGACCGTCACCCTTTACTTATTTACTAATTAAAGGATTCATAAGATAATGTACAGTGGAAGGCTAAAACGAAAACACGAGATATATATTTTTTTCTTTAAACATAACATAATTATTTCTAAAACTCGTGTCTCACCCACATTTCTAGGTAAAATGTTCAAACATATTCATGTGTGAGACCATATAATAGAACACACATATTATACCGGAATATAAGTCTAGACCCATCATCTATCATAATTTACATATCCAAAATACAGCGTTGTTCTCAAAAGTAAGTATTGTTTTGGTACTTTAACATTAAAGGAGTGATGGAAAGTCAGTCCAGCTTGCTACACGTCCACATCATCATATATCGGACCTGAAAATATTAAAAGTAGAATCATGATATTAACTGTAATCTCTAATATATATTGAAGCAATTAAATTACTAGGCACATATTACATGTCCTTCGTGCACGCTCACCCTGGACCATACATAACATAAAGGAATGTGGAAGTCGCTCGTTCACTAAACCTTGCTTTCATAGACCAGGCACTCTCGCCCTTATGGTCGTTGCCCGATAGTGAAGCAACTACCGGTTATAGCTACGGAGCTTCAGCCGTAGATTTTCATACATAACTTACTAATTTAATTATCAATGCATAGTAGAGTGTAGAAGTTACCCACATTAAGTTGACGGTTCGAGGATTGCTTCTGGATTCACCGATCGTCTCGACTGCACTCGACACACTTAATTGTTTAGTTTCTTATGTCATATAACATGATCTTTTGTATTTTATATTATGTTATTTAATTTAAAGCATAATCATTAGTAATTTAATGTAAACACTTCATCCTAAAAACAAATATTAACACGATTCTATATACATTACTCAAGCATCTATAATAACCATACTTTATTTAATACATACTTCATTCATACATGGAGTTTTAAAGATGAGCATATCATACATAATTTATCTAAGTGATATTAGAACATTAAGTACATCATCATACTTATAGCTTAATTGTTAAGCATTTAAACTAGCAAAATCCTAAAATGACATATAAAGATGTACTAATTTTAATAATTCATATATACTAATTTTAATAATTCATATATAATTCCTAAAATCACAATATTATTCATATGATCACATATCTTCATTTAGGATAACATACTGAAAATTCATAGATTTTAACTGCTTGTACAAAGAATTAAAAATCATTTATCTAACTAGTTTTCCACTTGAATTTCAGCTAGAAATCAACCTTCAATTAAGAATTTATCCTACCTTATAGGATTGGTGAAAACTTTTCATATTTTTACAGACTTTAGATAACACACTGAAGTATAACACATAAAACTTTCAAGCACGAATAAGGTTCACATAATTAAATATTAATTTTACAAGTTGACTGAAATTAGTGCATAACATAGGCTGAAATCAAAGTTTCTTGTAAAATTCCGTATAAATATAATTGTGCTCCAAAATTCATGAGGACAAATTTTATTATGTTCCTAAGATCAATTTCTACAACATAGTAGAATATAACATATAAATATGATGTAGATAAACAGTTATGAACTTCAGAAATTGGCAGAGAACAGAGCATTGTTTTTGCATAAAAACATGTTATCTTATAAAATTTGGAATAAATCGCACCAAAGTCCAAAAATTGCATACTAAATTTTTACAGGTACCTAAGAACAGTTACTGAAACATAGTAAAAGGTCTTATAAAAATTCGAAGGATACAGTTCAAGATAATGGTCTGAATCAGACCTAAAAACAGAACAAACATGCTGCAAAACAGAGTCATATTTGAAAATTCATAGTAAATTGAGATCAACTCCAAATCTTCTGAAATTTAACATACATGTTCTATACTTCATATACTAGACTGTGTTAAAAGGATTTGGACAAAAACAAGTTGTACCACTCACAGAAAAGTATTAAATAGAGATGCAATTCATGAAGTTACAGCATAACATTCTCTATCAATTTAGAAACAAATAATGTTCAACCCTAATACTAAATAACTTATTTGCATTCCAATATATGCTACAAGTCATATCTTATCTGAAGATAAAGGAGAAACGAAAACCTCATAGCTTAATACCTTCAAACTTGAAAGAGATTAAGATGTATTCTTTCCTCTTTTTCTTCTTCTTTTGTTTTGTTTCTTTGGCTGGAGCTTTTTCCTTATCTCTATCCTTTTCTTTCTTCTATTGATGTATAATAAGGCTGAGTAGGGCTGTCGTAGGTGTGACATGAGGTGTAAGGATGAGGTTGGGGTTGTCCTAATATAGGCTTAGTCATGTAGTAGGACATGTCATGCATGCATGCTTAGCCACTCACTCATGCATATGTGTATATATTTGTATGTCTAATTATTTCCTTTATTTTCTATTTGTTTACTTATTTATTTTCCCTTATTATTTTGTAATATATTATATATATATATATATAATTAATCGTATATACTGAATAGATTAAGAGAATAATACTACCATAGCATAAATTATATAAAAGTACATTTACTAAATAAATTTCTTTATAATGGGACTCAAATTATTTATATCACTCACTCTATTTAAGAGAACATATTTTCATATACATTTTGATGCATAAATATATTTCAAGTAAAATTTATCACATAGCATAACATATAAAGATCATAATTATTTTTCATAAAATTAACCCGAGCATTCATGTCACAAACAAAGCAAGCATAGCATCCAAAAATAATATCATTTTTCCTCATTTAATATTATATATATCTTATCTTTTTACTTTCGTCCATGTTTGTCGAGTGAGTTGAGATCAAGCCCGGTTTCCTCCGTAAGCAATCCTGCAAAAACATTTTAAAATCTCGAAAGAAATATTAAATCGTAAAATCTTCAAAATCACGAAGCATAATATAACACATTCATCATAACTTTAAATAACATAAGAGCCCACTTCAAATCATTTTCAATTAAAAGGTAAAAGAAATTTTGTGAAATATGCAATGCAGGTTTTCTTGAAAACGGTTGTTACAACTAAGCAATCTTTCCATACAAAATAAGCTAAAACAACAAGAAATATTTCAAAACGATAAATGCAATTAACCAGTCAATAACAATAGTATTGGATCATGTTAAAAATCACAAAATATTTTAGTTTACACCAAAACTCACGTGCTACCGTTGCACCGTATGACGGTTGCACTTATTGTAGAAAAATATATACTAATAGTTAAAAAAGTTAAAAAAAAAAGCACATACTTGAAATATATGTAAAAAACATACTAATAAAACCGATAGTTATAGTTGAAAACACATACTTATGCTGATAAAAACATACTTATATCTCGTCGCACGTGAACTGATCTCACAAGATTCCAACTCAATTAGTTTAAAGTAGTAGTTGCACAAGATAACTCAATGGTTCATAATTAAAATGATAATCTACTACAATCCAATGAAAAGAATTCCTAATTTTCATTAATTGAGACACATTTCTTCAATGCATTATTGTTTAACCTTAATCTTAACACTTGAACAACATCTTCAATCTTTACTCCTCTTTGTCTACTCCTGCCACAAAAGATTCATATATATGTTATGCTAGAAAGGTAGTGTACTCAATTAAGCATATTTTAAATATATTATAATATCTCACATCAAATAGATCCTTCTTAAACTTATAAGATGTTATATCTTATTTTAAAAAATACGTACTTTGAATGTTAACATAAATATCATGGTGGAGTTTATTAAATATTATTAATTGATATTTTGAAAGTTAAATGATAAAAAAGAAGTTTTTTAAGAGAATATATTTGTCTTAAACTAAGATGAGATTTTGTTAAATTTTTTTTTTTTTTTTGAAGAAGAAGAAAAAAGTTTATAAACACCTTTTTCCATGCATAATATTTGTGAAATAAAATCTTATTTTTAAAATTTGATTGAGTTTAAGACCTTTAGATCTTATAAACATGTACTCCCTCCGTCCCGGTCCAAGCTACCTACTTGGACCGGGCACGGAACCTAAGAAAATGCAGTTGACTATGTTACTTTTTGATTAAAAAAGTGTTTTTTATACTTTTTGTTGTTGTTTTTTGACTTTTTTGGTTACTTTTTGACTTTTTGGTTACTTTTTGATTAAAAAAATATTATTTCTTTGCTATTTTGGGGTTGGCAAGTTCGATTGGGACGGACGAAAATGGCAAGTAGGTAGCTTCGAGCGGGACGGAGGGAGTATTAGTTTAGTCAGACATAATTACACACTAGCATAAGGATTGTGTATTACACAAATTTAAATAAATTGACTTTAATAAAAATTAAAAACAAAATGAATATTATTTATAGAGGAGAAAAAAAATTTAAAAATAAAATATGATTTATATTGAAAAAGATATATTTATTTGTGTTACATCTATCATTTAAGTTAATATTAAATATAATAGAATTTTGATAGTATATGAGAAGAAATTCTAATATTATATAGATTCTAAATTTATAAAAAATCAGATTGAAATTTAAGATCAATATTGTAACCTTAATAATAACACAATATTTGATAACTACTACAAGAATAACTATCTAAGGGAAGCGGGATGCGCTAATGTGTATCCATTTTCCCGCTAAAACTTAATAACTAATTTTTTTTATTTCAATAAATTCAATTAATAAATCAAAACCTCTCCTATCAATGTTGTTTTTAATTACTCAATTTCTTAAAAGAAAAGGTGACATTTTATTTTACCAATATAATGTATTAGAATTAGAATGATATTAAAAATAAATTATTTGTCAAATAAATCCAAAAAGTCTAGGTTTATTTAAAAACAAAAGAAAATTATAATAATTATGTAAGAAATTAAATAATAAAATATATTTAGAGTTTTTTTTTTATTTTAATTGAATTTTTTTTTAAATCATGTGTATTTTCATGGGTAGTATGATAGTAATATTATTGTTGTTAGTAGTTGCATATTTTATTGTTGATTTTTGAGGAAATAAACTTTTAGTTTTTTTATACATTTTTATCATATACTTTATTTTATTTTTTATCTATACATCTAAAAAATTTAAACTATTTAATATTGAAGTCTACAATTTTTATATTGAAATTCTAATATTTTGTAATCTTTACATATATGACAATAAAT
Organism: Scutellaria baicalensis; assembly: GCA_005771605.1. Taxonomy (NCBI): domain Eukaryota; kingdom Viridiplantae; phylum Streptophyta; class Magnoliopsida; order Lamiales; family Lamiaceae; genus Scutellaria; species Scutellaria baicalensis. The sequence continues at coordinate 22,439,138 of CM016724.1, forward strand.
CATTGACATGAGATTAGAAAGGTTGTTTTTATAGTAAAAATAATCACTGTGATAATTATATAATTTATTTCGACTTGTGAAGAGGATAACAAGTGTCATAGGGTTCTTCTTTCATATATATATATATATATATATATATATATATAAGGATGTGTGTGATGAAGAGCAAAACATATGGTTTAACAGTTGCATTACAAAATTGAATTACTAACCTTGTGATCAAAGCTGCTTCTTAAGATTTCCATGAACACTGGACCGAAAAATGTATTGGTAGATCAGCTGTTTTTGACACTTTCTTTTGTATATGCTTTATAATCTGAGGGTTGCAGTCAACTATCTCAAAATTTGAAACAAATTCACAGTTAATTGTGAATTTCAGCTTTCTCAAATTGTAGCAGTGTTTTAAGCATAGTTTCTTAAGACATTTGAAACTATCTCTCCCCTTTAATATCTCTAGATCAATGTCTTCCAATTCAAGAAAAGAAAGCATTGGAAACTGATCTTTTTCGACCTCCCAGTATGGCCCATGAAAGGCATTATTCCGTAGCTTGAGTACTTCAAGATTAGGCAATGATGCAATTGTGCTCATTTCTTTCCAAGGATAGCCCAATCCACTCAAATATAGTTTTTTCAAAGTTAAAGGGAACATTGAAAGTTGAACAAGTGGTGCAACAACCCCAAAATTGTTTGTAGGATTTACAATGTCATATTTAAGCGATTGCAGTTCATTCAGATGAGAAATATGATCAAAGCAACATAAGGGCTCTACTGCATCAGGCATCAAAGCAATTCGAATTCCTAACTTCTTTATATTAGGGATCCTTCCAATGACACCATTAGTGCAACTATTAAAGCTCACATCTGATAGTGTTAAAAGATTTGGTAAAAAAGTTCCACTAATATCAGGCAAGTCACTTCCCATGACATGTAGATGCTTCAATCTTTTCATATCCCATATCTCTACCGGCAAATAGGATGGAGCTCCAAATTTCAATATCAAATGCCGATGGACAGTCAAGTATTGAAGCTTCCAAAGTTTGGATATGGAAGAAGGGAGACTTCCGTTGCATGTGAGAGCAAGATATCTTAATTTAACTAGTTCTAGTACTTCCAAAGGGAACTCATAAAAACGGATATTAAGAGCATCAAGTTTTTTTAGCAACTTTAAGCCATAACATATTGGTACCTGATACCGATGATATGGACCTAAACAAAGGAGAGAGTGGACAGTTGATTGACAGTTTTCCTCCATTGATTTACACACTGCTTTGATGCCAAACAGAACATTGTTGTGGATGGTCAACCTACTCTGACTTTCTATGACTTCTTTTAAAGCATCTGTATCGCTATCCATAACATGAAAAACTTTATTCTTCCTAGCTTCTTTGTAGCAGAAGTGCCACCAGGAAGAATGAAGGCCGCATGTCTTTATCCTTTCAAATAGATCATTAAATAGGGTACTGCTTTTCTGGTAAACCATAACAACATTTTGCTTTGCAAGATACTGCAAGCATTCTATGCAAGAAATTTCTAAAGATTGAAATGATCTTTTCTCAATGATTTTCTCAACAATCCACAGATTAATGAGTTTGGATTTGGGTATCTTGCAAATTTGGGGGAAAACTCCCATATAGATAAAGCACAATTTAGATTCTTCGCTTAGATAGTCAAAGCTTGGACGTAGTACCTTTGATATTTTGTCGTACGCATCAATGAAAAGTTGATGTTTCTTCTGTTCTGCTACTTGAATCCATTGTGATTCTGGTGTCTTTAATAGTAGGTTGGCGACTGTGACAATTGTAAGAGGAAGACCATCACACTTCTCAGCTATCATCTTTCCAACTTTCTCAAGTTCAGGAGGACAACCGTTTTGAGCAAAGATCTTGTTACACATGAGATCCCAACTTTCTTGTTTATTCAACAAACGCATATTTATTTGATGATAAGGAAAAGAATACTCATGTTGAATCCTCGTTGTAATCAAGATTCGACTTCCACTGATCATGCCTGGACATGGGCTTATATTCAAGCAATTTTGGACCAACTCCAAATCCCATACGTCATCCAAGACAATGAAACAAAGATTATCCATCAAATATTTTGCCAAGTAACCTTCCGTAAGCATATCATGCTCATCAATGCCCAATTGAGCTTGAATGCTTTGTACAATTTCTTCTGATTGATATGTTTTGCCCACTGTCACCCAAGCACGATTGAAAATTTCTGATATATCTAAATCTTCAAAAAGTTTCTTAGCAAGACTAGTCTTGCCAATTCCCGCCATCCCAGCCAGCGAGAAAACAAGTTCATCCCGAAATTTACTAATAAGAAAAGTGTCTTTCTTGAGTTGAGAAAACTCATCAGATAATCCAATCATCTTCGACTTGAAAAGAACAGCTTCATCATCTTTGGGTAAACTAGTATCTTGTTTTAGATACTCCTCCTCCATCTTATACAATGTGCCAATAAAGGTCTGACATTGTTGCCTGAAATCCTTCAATTCTCTCCAGTATTTATCTTTATCTTGCTTCACTTCATCAAAATCCATGTTTTGCGTACAGTAGTGGAATGCCTTAAAAAGTGCAGATGCTGCATCTTGGACTCGTTGAAGGGAATCCCTCATCCTAATCCTGCTCCTCAAATCCAACCTTTCCAGAAATACTTCAAACCACTTAATCTCTTTCTGTACATTTTCGATGATTTCTTGAAGGTGAGGGGCATTGGAAAGTAAGTAAGAAGAATATTCTAGAATCATCTTCGCAAAGAAATCCAGTTTGACAAGAGCATAATAAGTTGCCATCGGATCTATCTGCTACTGATCAAAAATGATAGCAAACAGTTAACTAATGGGGCTTAGCCTTCTAATCCACAGATAAAGTCAGATGAAGAGAAAACCCGCTATTTCCAAAACCAATTACCAAATCAAATAAGCAAGAAAACATGATACGATATTAAGAACAAGTAGAATAACAAAAGAATACCTTCGATCTATGTAACTACAGAAGATCCGCGGCGACCGATAACCACAGAAGAGGGGATAAATCTCGATTGCAAATAGAGAGAGAGAGAGAGAGAGGGAGATACACGAAAGCGAATAGAGATATCGTCTATAAAGGAATAGTATTTTAATTTCTTTATTGTTTTAATTAATCAACTACTTCTATGTCAGCAGTGATGCAAGCAACTAGACGAGACTAGTTTCGATTACAATTTGATAAGAGAAAAATAAGTCCAGAGTGACACCTGTGTGCAATTAATCTATTATAAGGTATTATATATATTTTTTATAAGTATTATATGTATACTCTTTAGGTATCATATATATATTATATATATATATGATACATGTAGAGTATATGTATAATATCAAGAAATGTAACACCTATAGAATATATATATAATACCTAAATAATATATGTATAACATCTATATTCGTGCCCCTATATGCCTCAGGGGTATATAAGTTTTGTCCATAAGTCGGACATCTAACCTGATCCTTACTACTCATGAAAACATAACAAAGATAAACGATAAAAATATCAGTGTCAGTGGATATATTGATTTCGATCAAAATATCGGTTATTTTTAAAAGAATATTAATTTTTTTAAAAAGAATTAGAAAATAATCTAATAATATACAAAATACTATAACCAATATTAAACTTAAATTTGAAATAAAATAATACATTTGCAACAAATATAGAGATAAACTACTTTTATATTATAATAGTTTTATTAAATTCCAAAATTTTTTACTAAACTTAATTAAATTATGAAAGAAAACTAAATGATTGTGTGTTAATTTATTCCAAATAATTTAACCAAAGTTTTATAAAGTAGTTATTTACTATATTCATTTATATATTTAGAGAGAGAATGAATCAATTTTAATATTTAATAGATATTCTTCTAATACATAAATAATTCATAATATAAAAAAGAAAAATGAAAAAATTCATAAACTAACACACTTAAATTAATAAAAAAAGAAAAATAGAAAAGGATCTACAACCTACAACAGCCAGCAGTATAGGTATAGGTCCGCGTCACCAGTATCCAGTCATGCACATCTTTTTATAAAATGAATATATAATAATATATCGAAAAATATCACAATATATCGATGATATATCTCTGAAAAACAATATAATCATGATATTAATCAATATATCACAATATTTTTAACTAAATAAAATGTTCTCAGTGTCTTGATTTTGACAATATTTCATTAAACTATCGCAATAATTTAAACCTAGGAAAGACGTGACGAGGCTTCCAATCGACCATTATTACATTAGTAGGTAATTATATTTTTGTATAATGCAAATTGCACTAAATAATCTATATCACTTAATAATTATTATTATAAATCCACTACTATCGATGCACTAAAATGAGCTGGTCCGCTAGTTTGATCTACAAATCGCATCTTTTACTTATCTTATTATTGTCGACTTTCTATGCATTGGCGATTAATTAGTCAACCTAACTTGGAGTATAGTTTAATCTACAAATTGCATTAATGAATAATATAGGGGTATGTTTGCTCACACTTATTAGACTATATATATACCATATTAATAAGATTAATTGACTTATTTGTTTGAAAAATGTAAGGTCATGATACAAAAAAGATTCAATTTTGTATCATCAACCTTGTGATATGACTACCCATAAGGATGAAATGATACTTTATCTTATATATTCAAGACAAGTCAACTCAATAATGCTATAGATATCATCAAACTCAAATAATAGAAGTAAACGCACCCCAAGTCCATATCTCTCAAATTATTATTAAGGTGCGTTTGCTTCAATTATTGATTGAGTTTGATTGTATCCATGTGATATTGAATTTAATAAAATTTTGTGATAAGCTTGATTGTATAATAAAATTTAGGGAATTTATTGATTTTGGACTCAAAAGATAAGTGCTCTAATTATTGATTGAGTTTGATTGTATCCATGTGATATTGAGTTTAATAAAAAAAAAAATTTGATAAGCTTGATTGTATAATAAAATTTAGGGAATTTATCGATTCAGGGCTCGAAAGATAAGTAATCTATTGATACATGAAATGAAATAAAAATTTATTGGACTCTATAAGCCCAATATGAGTTGGACTCTATAAGCACATATTGCTGGACTGTTGATGATATAGTCAGGGCCCAAATTATATAAGCCCAATATTTTTTCAACTCTAGATTAGCAGCTTAGTGGGCCAATAATTAAGAGGATGAGGCACATGGTAGGCTTTAGAGAAAAGGCCCAAATGATATTTATGAGTACTACATTTATTTTTTGAAATCACTTTTTTATTATCTAAATTTGTTTGATTTGATTTTCCATTATTTTTATTTTTATCTTTTGTTAAATATTCTTTCTTATATATTTATTCATCTTTTTATTAGTTAAATACTCATTTACCTATATTTATTTTGATAATAACTTATTCATATTTAATTTTATTACATTATTTGTTTATTTTCAATTGAGTGTTATATACAAATGAATACTTTTAGTTTTTGCATCAACATTTTCAATTTTATTATCTTAAAAAATTAATAAACATATTTATGAACTGTTCGATAATATTTAGGAATTTTTTATTTTTAAATTGTAAATGAACATGAACACTCTTTTACATTTGTTTATCATTAATTTAACATCAACCCTCGTTTGTTCGAACTCAACTTATTTACATCCCTAAACGTTAGCCTATGGCAGATCGTTTAGACATACACGTGCAGGTATTGAACGTTGATTTTGTATGATTATTGGGCCATATTTAGACATATTGTATGGTTAGGTCGTGCAGTATATACCCAAACACGTACGATCCTATGTGAAACTTGTCTCAATTTTGAGCTTTGTTTCTTCTTCTATTGAGCTTGAGATTTTCTATCAAATACACAAGACATTATCAAATAGCTTGGAACACATACAACAACAATGGTCAAATACATTTTCGTACATTGAAAGAAGGAATTTTATCAAGGCAAAAATAAGTTTCTACGATTGAGGTTATGAAATATTTCAAGTTCAAGGCCTTGAAGAACGATTCTATCAAGGTGGATATACATTGTCTAATTATATTCTACTTTTCTAATCATGAATATTTTTTCCATCTTTTATTTCATGCCTTATGCCAGTCATGCACGGCTGGTTGCGCTTCTAGAATTTTGAAAATGATAGGTAATAGGAAAAAAAAACCACACATCAACATCGTTTAGTAGTATTTAAAGTCGTACATTAAAAAATGAAAATACATGAAATAAAATAAAAGATTGAAGCAAAAACTATAAGTTAAAGGCAAAATATTTTGTGCAATGCACCCGGGTCGACCCGCCCCACGTGCTTCTAACGTTTGTTTTCACGCGCCCCAATGCGCTCCCACGCGCCCCCACGTGCTTGGTGGGTGCGCTCAATCCCACCAAAATTCGCTCTAGACAATCATACCCTCATGTTATGTTAGAGTTACCTTCATGTTATGTTATGTTATGTTAGGGTAACACTAACATAACATGAAGGTAACTCTAACATAACGTGAGGGTCACTCTAACATAGCATGAATGTATGATTAACATTGTTTTTTACCTTCATGTTATGTTAATGTTACTTTCATGTTATGTTAGTATTACCTTCATGTTGTATTAGTGTTACCTTCGTATTATTTTAGTTCAGTGGTTTTAAACTAAGGGTATGAAATCTGGAGATGAGGTCACATTAACATAACACGAAGGTAACACTAACATAACGTGAAGGTAACGACCAAAACACGTGAAAAAGTAAAGAGGCGCGGGCTGGGCGGGTCAGCCCACCCCGCGCACGACCCAGTTGCACGGATCTCAGATCCGTGCAACTGGTGCACAGGAAAGTAACTCTAACTTAAAAGGTACAATTTGGTCCGTCGAGTCTTCATTTTTTTTGCAAGTGATTAATCACTTTCTAAATTAATAAATTAACAACACACATGAAAAAACATAAATTTTAATTTGTGAATAAACAACATTAAATTAACTAATTAATAAGTTAAACGACTGAGGTGGATAATTAGGGGTAAGAGTGAAGAAGTAAAGGGGAAACCTAGGGTTGGAGGCAAGGTAAATGATCAACACAAAAACTTTTGTGCATCAGGTGCATGGATCCTAAATCCATGTACCTGACCCGACCCGTGCATGTACGCTCCCTCACGCGCGTCCCACACACCCTCACGCGCTCCCACGTGCCTGGGTGGATGTGCTCAAATCCACTCAAATTCACTCGTTAAGTATACCTTTTAGTTATGTTAAGGATACCTTTGAAATCCTGATTCCAGGTTACATACCACGTTATGTTAAGAATACATTTTGGTTATGTTAAGCATACATTTAGGTTATGTTAAGGATACTTTTAGTTATGTTAGGAATACCTTTTGGTTATGTTAAGGATACCTTTAGGTGATGTTAAGGATACCTTTGAAATCGTGATTCCAGGTTCCTTTGAAATCCTGATTTGATACCCTTAGAATTCGCTTCAGGTCACACACATTTACGTTATATTAATGATACCTTTAGTTTATGTTAAAGATACCTTTATATTATGTTAGAGACAAGTCAAAGGAGGACACGTCAGATGTCAGGTCAGAGCTGACATATTACCGATGAGAAGAGTAGGAAGCAGGTCCAATATGCAAGAAGGCCCATAAGTTTCTTGCCAATTGAAGTCACCAAATTGCTAAGTCTCAAAAATAAAATTAAGTTTGGTTGAATTATTGGAATGTTATGTTTCTTCATTGATTAACTAATGATAATATATAGTTGTAAGTTTAAATTAAAATAATGGTAGTCTTCTCTAAAATATAATTAATGATCATTTTTAGGGGGAAGCCAAGAAACCTTGCAAAAATGTGAAATTTTGAAGCTTAAAAAGTTTCAAGAAATGATACTGAGAGAGGTCCCTGCCAAAGGTCCCTGATGTTGGCTGCTGACAGAGCTCACTGAAGGACACATCAGCATATGCCATCTGGAAGCATAATCATCACAAAGGAACCTACAAAGCACACGATCAGAAGAAACTGCCAATCCCAAGACGTGGCTTATCAAATCCGGACACATTACCCATTAAAAGGCGGTGACTTTTACAAATAAGCCCCTCAAAATCTTTGAAAAGTCAAAAAGTGAATCAGTGCATTAAATGTCAGGAGCCTCAGCCGCAGGATGATAAACCATTCAAATTCTGAATTGATCTAAGCCCTTGATCAAAACATAGGGAGTTTTCCTATAAATAGGAATTTTACACTTGTTCAAAATATTTTACGCTCTCATATCTTTAACTCTCAAATTTTCTACAAGCAGTAACCTAGCAATCTCTTCGTGCTCTATCTGTGCTTTTTGTAGAAACTCACTTTCCCTCCTACTACTCAAATGGCACCCAAAAACACACAAGTTATGGATGGTCGTTTTATCAGGATCCTCGAGAAAGTTGAATCACCAAGGAAGGAGCTATCAACTACTTCTGAGGCTGAAAAGTTGGAAGTCCTTGCGGTTGCTGCGGTCCTAAAAGAAACTCTTGAAGCTACAGCTGCTGAAGAAGTAACCTCTATGCCAGTCCCTCAGATGATCAGGCACTGATAGAGGTTGATCAAACGGCTGAGGAAATTACTCTGATGGAAATGGAGGGAGTAATTTCTGAGGATCCTGCGAATCATGGTGAGATGATTGCAGAGAAGGCCGCAACAGAACAGGCTGCTATCATAGAGCCTGTTGTTGAAGAAATTCCAGTAGAACAGGCTGCTCAAACAGAGCCTACTGCTGAAGAGGCTGTTCCTAAAGAGCCTATTGTTGAGGAGTCTACCAACTTAGAGACTTCGATGAAACAGACAGAAGTTGAGAAGACGCCTTTGGAGGAAGGGCCTTCTGAAGAAGAAATAAGGAGGTTGCAGGCCTGGAAGGGAGATGTCCCTCAGGATGCAGTAATGGGAGCTGCTGATAAGGAGAAATCAGCAGACAAGGGGGTGGATACCGATGAATGGATTTCGACTAGCTCTTCCGACAGCGATGATGGTGTACCCAGTGAACAGGGTGCAACCGGAGTCTAAAAATCCAATAATTTAACCCCTTCTCTTTCTGTGCAGGATGTTGAAGACAAATCCATTAATGACGTGCTCAAGGCAGTGGAAAATGTTGGCAAATTTATGGCAAAAGCTAGCCGACAAATAAGAGCTGGAGATTGAGCTTGAGCAGAAGTCTGTATCTTCCACCCTGAAGAAAATTGACGACTCACAGTTCGAGCAGAAGCAAACCTTAGAGGATTATACTGACATTCTGACCAGCATGCATTCAATGATAAGGTTTGGAGTAGGCTCGGCCTATGATACTGACAAAAAGGGGGAATATGCATCAAAGAGGATCGAGCAAAGGAAGCAACATGATCCTTCATCTTGCAGACAGCTAGCTATTTTGCCAAGGAAGGATTCAGGAGGAGATGGAGGAGGCCATGGAGGAAGCTCCAGAGAACGACCAAATAGCAGCTCAACCAAAAGGAAATATGATGCTATCTCGGAAGTCCATCCTGGTTTTCGCAAAGAAGTAGATGAAAGGGAGGAGAAGAGGACAAAAGTTGAAGAACTGTTCAAAGCGTCAGATGCTCAAGTTGAGGAGATGACGAAAGAAAGCCTTTCACACCTCTACCCTCCTCAGAGGCAACCTGACTTGGAAGCTTTTGCAGTAGATGAGAAGCATGCACCGAAATCACTTCTCACCTTCCTAGATGGAAGTCCGGATACTCGGAGCTCTAGATTCCAAGTATGGGAACTTCCTGAAATCGATCTGCCCATTACTCAATGTCCAATCTTCCTTCAGATTGAAACCTACAAACAAGCTGAGTACCTGAAGTACTATATCAAGTTGTGCAAGGAGTCCACCTACATTAAAGGAAGAACTCATCGTGAGGGACTCCAATTCTTCAAAGACCTTGCCAGCAGAGGTATGCTTCCACTTCAAATAAAACTAAAAGGCCGCATAAACAGAGGAGAAGTCATTCCCTTCTGTGAGGACTTTTGGTTGAGGTACAATGAAACTCTTGAGATAAAAAGGGTAATGGATCCAACATACCAGGAATCCATCCTGAACTGGTGGAAGGGCTCTCACAATGAAAGAGGACCAAGTCACAAGAGCAACTTGGTTAAAAAGACCCTGATTCCTGAAGCCTCTAACTCCTGTTTCATGTTTACTGCTCTTTATTCTCTCCCTTATATCTTTTGCTTAGTTTGTGTTGATGTTTTACTCTGATACCTCTATATTTTATCAACTCAATAAAACTATATGTATGTTCTGAAAAGCTCACTACTTGTGAACTTATGCTTAGCTTCTGCTCTGGTACCTTACTGCTTTATATATATATATATATATATATATTGCTGATCACTTTCTGATATGGTACAAGCTTATGTTCTTAAATAAAATCTGATAAGTTTTTGATCCTCTTAAAGGAGTTTTGTCATCATCAAAAAAGGGAAATTGTAAGGAACATTGTATAGATTTTGATGAAGACAAAACATGTAATAGATTAGGGCCTAGGATCTTATGTATTTAGATTCTGTTGTAAAATCTCTATGTATAAGATCAGGAGGCTTGTTGCATAAGACCTTGTTGCATAAGGAAAACCTTAAAGATTGAATAAAGTATAAGTCAATGCAGCATGCTGCTTGGAAAGGATATTGGACGCTCACTGCACAAGGATGCTGAGTTTGCTAGCTGAATGAGAGATAAGTAAGCTAAAGCCTACTGAAGAACTAGGAAGCTTCAGCAACCTGCTCTGAAGTAGTTACCTCGGAATACATGTACGAGGTTTACGTTAGGCACAACCGCAAACTCATCTAATCAAAAGATGCCACGTAATAAAGCAAAATGAAAGTTTGAAGATATGTCAGACTTAGTATGGCGATTGCAGTAACAAATATGTATGATCTCAACAACCTCGTACGAGCAAATCAGAGGAGGCCACGTTGCCCCATGCATGCTGCAAGAAGGAAACTCTCTCTCCAACGGGCAGAATTTATCTTCACCTATAAATAGAAGAAGACTGGGACTTGAACAAAAAGCCGACCAACTTGAGAAACTTGAAACTAGAATCTTTCACGAATCAAACGTTCAAACTCTTAAATCGTCTCATATACTCAGATTGTTTCGAGTCTAGTCTTGCAGCAAGCTATCTATAGCTTAAAGAGCTCATCGTTCTAATCTTACTGCCTATGTTGTTGAAAAGAAAACTATTTTTCTTTAGACTGTTAGGAGTTGCTTGATCGGAGGGTGTTCCTGATCAAATATTTACGTTCTTAGTAGAAGAACAAGAGCTTTGTGTGGGCTAGTTGAGTTTGGTCACTGTGCACTAACCCTATGTGTGATAGACTGACAGTTCTTGTTAGGTTTAGGTTGTCTAAGCGAGGCTTGTGTAAATCAACCGTTTGACTTAACAAAGTTCCTCATTGAGAAGGAGTATAGAGGATGTAGAGGGATTACTCCACCCTTGAACCTCTATAAACCACTGTGTTTATTTTTGAAATAGCTTACTGCTGTTATTATTTTTGTTCTTGCTTATCTGCTTTAATTGATGTATATCTCTCATAAGCATATCAACCGTTTTCAGAAAAGAAGCTTTGATCAAAAGGAATTTCCGCTGTGCATAAAACTCATTTTCTTTAAGTTCACTAAAGATAACTGCTTAAGCAGTAACCTCCAGGACAGTAAGCTCTTAAGCTACCTACCTGAGTGACTTATCATTCGGTTTTAAAGAAAAAGTTAGAAAATTAAGTAGGCTTATTCACCCCTCCTTTAAGCCTACTACCACTTGGTACCAACACTCTCTCTTACTTTTGTCTTCAGTTTTCTTCTATTTATAGATTAGAAAATCTGCCCGTTGAAGGTGGATAGGTTTCCAGCATTAAATGCGTCGTACTCCTTCTGATACATGCCAACCTTTTGCTTTCCACGTGTCTTCATCTGATTGTCTCCATTTCTCTTCTCTCTACCGGTAACTTTCAGCTTCCTTCCCATGCTTGCTTTGTAGCTCCCTTCCCAGCCTTGCTCTATCATGTGGCTTAAGGCTTCTGTAGCTTCCTGCTTTTCAGCATGCTTCGGCATGATCTCTTCCAGGTGGCTTCCTGTTAGGCAGCTTAAGTTTTCAGTAGCTTGTTGCTTTGCAGTATAGTCTCCTCCAAGTAGCTTTTGCAGTAAGTAGTATCCTCTTAGTTTACGAGATTCCTTTCACCATTCTCTACAGTATCCTTCCTTTGAAGCTTTCTCTGCTGTATCTTCCTGCACTAACCTCGTTCCAGTAACCTTATAAGATAGGTTATGCTTTTAGATTGAGGGTTACTTTTCTATGGTTTTGTCTCATCAAAACATACTTAAATATGTTCTAACATATATATATATATATATATATATATGAATATAAAGCATGTGCATCGCACATGGAGTTTGAATTTTTTGAATCAACTAAGACTTAAATAATAATCTTTTATAACTATATATAATTTTAATAAAGTCCTACTAATAATATAAAATTCTATATGATTTTGTTTAGAAATTAATGTAAATTATCTAAATATGGAAATTCTAAATTACTATTATAATCTTTAATATAATCTTTAATAACGATGTATTAGACAATCCATATTTTCTAAAAAATATCCATATTTTTATATATGTAATAAGTAATATATATACATATATATAGGCAAATGCTGCTGTGTACTAGGTGCACGGCTCTGGATTGGTGCAACTGGGGCGACCCGACCCGGATCCGCGCACCTGGATTTTCCTTTTTTTTTTTCGCTTCAGGTTGTTTCCTTTATGTTATAAGGATGTGACATTTACGTTGTATAAATGTGACCTTTATAAATAAATGTTATGAGCTTTATGTTCAGTAATTTAGGAAAAAATAAAGATTTTCAGGTCTTTTTGCTTTAGATTAAGACCATTATGTTGTATTGTTGTAACTTTTATGTACAATTCTTGTGACCTTTATGTACAAATATTATGACATTTATAATCCATAACTTTGAAAAAAAATTGAAATTTTCAAAATTCAATGCATTTTAAGGATGTATATATGTGCAGCTAATATTACATAAACATAAATATATACAAATTTTGCTAAAATTCTTCATTTTTTTCTAAGTTAGAGTATATAAAGGTCATTACATTTATACATAAAGGTCACACTTATGTAACATAAATGTCACATACATATAACATAAAGGTAACAACCTAAAGCGAAAAAATAAAATTTAAAAAAATAAATAAATAAAAGTGCACGGATCTGGGTCGATCCGGACCCGACCCGAATTGTATGTGCAACAGTTGCACAGGAGACTAACTCATAAATATATAGCTATATAGAGAAAACATCAATTTTCGTCCTATAAGTTTGTCGTTTTCCAATATTGGTCCACCAAGTTTCGCGAATCCAATTTCAGTACTGTAACTTCATTTTTTATCCGATTTTAGTCCGATTTTCACCGGATTTTGATCGGTGTTGATATGGCAGTCGAAATTGAGAAAAAATCTTCTTCTTCCTCCTGTAAACGTCGTCGCCGCCGCCCATCACAACCTTCTTCTATTCCGTTCTGCCGCCATCGTAAACTGAAAGGAAATTGAGAGGAAGGAGCTTTGATACTCACATAGAAAAATGGGTAAATTTTTGATGTTGTTGTATTGTCTTTCCGTTTCCAGATTACTGCCCTCACAGTTCACTGCTGTCACTGGTGGCAGCACCTTCTCTTTCTCTCCCTCTGCATCTATCTTTGCATATTTCTCTCTCTCTCTCTCTTTCCCGTCGTCGTTCATCATCATCGCTGCCATCTATGGTCAAGCACCGCCGTGAATGACGGTGTTGTGCGTGTGGTCTTTCTCTCCCTCTGTATCTCTCTCTCTCTCTCTTACCGTCGTTCATCTCCGTCGCTGCCATCTGTGGTCGAGCACCACCGTGAATGGCGATGCTGCGCGTGTGGTGATCTGTGTTTGTGTGCGTGTGGGGGCACCGTCGTGTGTGGCGGCGCCGTGTCATGTGTGTGTGTGTTGGGTATTGTGCATGTCTGCAGTTGTGGTGGTCGTCGGCGACGAGCCCATGTGTGTGTTGGGTATTGTGCATGTCTGCAGTTGTGGTGGTCTGTGTTTGTGTGCGTATGGGGGCACTGTCATGTGTGGCGGCACCGTGTCATATGTGTGTGTGTTAGGTATTGTGCGTGTCTGCAGTTGTGGTGGTCACCGGCGACGAGCCCATCGCCGGCATGGTGGTGGCAGGTGAAGGGGTAGATGGGGGACTAGGGCTCGTGGAGAAGAATGTATTTTTTTAAAATTAATTTTTATTTTTGATTTAATTTTATTCATGACATGGCAGCCACATGGCTCGTCCACATCACTCCAAAAATTTGGGGATTAGGGTTCCGGTCCATGTCTATAAATTTCGGTGGTCACGTCAGCCTCCGGTGAAAATCGGACTCAAATCGGACAAAAAATGAAGTTACGATACTGAAATTGGATTCGCGAAACTTGGTGGACCAAAATTGAAAAACCCCAAACTTAGAGGATGAAAAATGATGTTTTCTCTCTCTCTCTCTCTATATATATATATATTATTAAATTATAGTGGGGATGGAAAGAGTCAAACATGATACATTGCTCAGGGGTCAAGGCAAATGGCGGGGTAAATTGCAAATTTAGTCCAATAAGTTTAGGGGGGGTCGCAATTTAGGTCCCATTGAAATTGAGTTTATTGATTTCGTCCCATAATTTATTAAACCAATGCAATTTTGGGACAAATCAAACTCAATTTTGCAATTTCGGGACAATTTCCATTTTAAAATCTCCGATTTGAGTGTTTTAGTCCCATAAGTTGCTGATGTGTCGCTTATGTGGATTTGTATGATGACGTGGCATTAATTTCACATTACAAAAAACAAAACAAAACAAAAATAAATCCAATTAATACAAATTTACATAAATCTAAATTAAAATAAAATAATTAATCAAAAGAAAAAAAAAGCAGATTCCTAACGTTCTTCCCAATTTCGCAGATTCCTTTATTCTCCCCAAAGCTGCCAAAAATTGAATCCCCCTTCTTCCCCTTTCCCCCCAAAGCTGCCCTAAGCTAATCCTTCCATCCTTTCTTCCCCCTTTCCCCCCAAAACTGCCAAAAATTCAATCCATCTTCTTCCCATTTCCCCCAAAGCTGCCCTAAGCAAATACTTCCATCCATAGTGAAATCGAGGCCTTAAATCACAATGGCGGATGAGGTTGGCTTCGTCGATTGTAAATGTGGGAGAAGAGCAGTCTTGCGCACATCATGGACAGAGAACAATCCTGGGAGGAGGTTTCACTCATTTGTTGATTTCAGGGTGAGTTTAGTTGGGATTTATTTTTTATTGTGTATTTTTGAATTGCACTCATGGAATGATGTTCATAATTTTACCTTATAAATTTTGCCCATGATTTGGGGAGGTTGTGATTTCTTTCAGTGGCAAGATCCCCAAATGTGTCAAAGATCGAGAGCTATTATACCTGGCTTGCTGAGAAGAATTAATTGTATGGTGGAAGAGATTAACAACTTGGAACAAGAGATCACCAGGCTGCAAAGAACTGATATGATTAGTGAACTTAATAAGCTCAAATGCACCAACAGAAGACTAAAAAAATTGCTTATAGTTATGGTTTTGATGTGCTTCTAAGTAGCATTCAAATGGAAATAATAGTTTGTTTAGGAATGGTTAAAATATCTATTTTTTTGAACTAAGTAATGTGTTAGAATTGGCAATATGTATTGCCACATTCTTCTTTATTCTGTACTTCATATTTTGTTGGTTTGTATGTATGAATTGGATTGAAACTAGTGAGTACATGGTGATGCAAATTTCCTCTATATACATTTAGTACATGGTAATAATTGCACTTCAATAATTGCACTTCTTTTAAACTAGCTACATACAGTTTCCAAATCCTTCACAGAAACTGGCTACCCAAAACTTCAAAAATTAAGGTGGACCACTGATCAAAGTATGCGATGGAAATCAAAAGATCCAAAAGAAAATGTTGTCAAATATTTTCAAAAACACATATCCTTATCACACTTGCAGGCTTGCACTTTTTGCATTTGCCTGTCTTTCACTTTTTGCATTTGCCTTTAGTCTTAGGCTGATCAGAAAAAACCATAAATTTCTTGCCACCTTCCTTCACAATGCACTTGGATGCATTATCATCTCCACTTCTAATGCTAGCAATTGGAATTGAAACACTTCCCGACATTCTTGGTGGTTGTCTAAGTTTTACTCCTCTTTGCACTATTGATGGAACTATATTTGTACCTTGCAACTGATCCCACATTGAAGGTTCAAACACATACTCTTTCTCACGGGGGAGGGATTGAGAATTACCAACATCAATAATCTCAGTTGGTGGTTCAACTTCTACTGAAACTTTGCTAGGTGGTAACAATGTTGAGTTACTCACATTACTAGTTTTAGTTTCCCCTGTGTATCTGGACCTTTTGGATGCCTGGATCTATCATAGAAAAAAATGTACATAGAGAGTGAGTTTAATTAAGTAAGAAACAAAAGACAAAATGTACATATATCAAACTAAAAAGAATACATTGAAAAGAATTAAGTCTTACATTTTCTATCAATTGACTCTCTGGACTTCCAAATATCAACCCAACATCATCAGTATTATCACCCAAATCAACCTATATGATTATGTCATACTCATTAAGCTTATTAACATAGAGAAAACAAAAAAGAAGAATTAACCATCATTTAAAAACTTAGAGTGTCAACATCATTATCTCCAATGTCAGACCCAAACCTCTGTCTTGTAGTGTTTCCCTCTCTTGCAGCATTCTGATTACTTATTTCATCCTAGATCCAATTAACAACAAATTGAGTAGTAAAAAAAACTACAAAAATTGATATATTAAACTAACAATAATAACAGAATGGATTTGTTGTGTACCTTGTCCTTAGTATTGCATCCCTTAATATTATGTCCTTTGTTGCCACATTTTTTACACATCACAGTCTTTTGTTGCCTTTTCATTTTTGTTGCAGATGGACCTCTTTTCTTCCCTTTCTTCTTGTTGGGAAGTTCATCAAGCTCTCTTCTTCGTGCTTTGGTTGGTCTACCAACACCTCTTCCAAAATTTGGAGGTATTGGTGGAATGTACATTATTTCTTCCCATAATGCATCTCCATTTATGCCCATGATAGCATGTGAATACACATTATTGAAAGTTTCAACAGTGTAAAACTGACTAACATAATCATATGCATCCCCTTTTTTTATCTGAAACTGCTGCAAGTGCATGTTTACAAGGTATCCCACTCAAATCCCACCTTTTACATGAACAAGTCATCTTTTCCAAATCAACACAAAATTGGCTCCCATCATAACAGGCAATCTGATAATGATCTTTGTCACACTTGGCTGGAATGCAATCATTTACATGATCCATGTGAGCGTGTATAATCTTTTTAATCCTTGGGCATATCTTGTGCTTCCATCTCCTTTCAGCCCTATCTTTGTTCTCACTAATCCTTTTCATCAAGTATTGTCTAATCCACTCCATCATAGTGATAATTGGTTTTTCCCTTGCTTCAAGAATCGAATTGTTGAAAGACTCACAGCAATTATTCAACAACATGTCACATTTAGAAACACAACTAAAATGTGATTTGCTCCACTGTTTTGCAGGTTTATCATTGAACCAATTTGCAGCATGTTCATCAAGTTTCCTCATTTCTTGCATTTTGAATTTGAATTCTGGTTTTGTACTTGCTTGAGCTGCATCCCACAAAGCATATTTAAATGCTAACCCCCTAAACCCAGCAGATTTGAAGTTATTGTGAAGATGCTTCACACAAAACCTATGTTCAGACATTGGAAAAACTTTTCCCATTGCTTGTATCAGACCCTTTTGCTTATCTGACATGAATGTGAATTCATGATCCACAATAGCCAAGTCTTTCTTTAGGATAGTTAGAAACCACTCCCATGTTTCTCTACATTCATTCTTCACAACAGCGTAGGAAATTGGGTAGAATTGGTTGTTTGGGTCTACACCCACTGCAGATAAAAGAATCCCACCATGTGGCCCTTTTAGCCAACAACCATCAACTCCAATTATTCTTCTACAACCAGCTAGAAATCCATCCTTTAGTGCTTTAAAACATACATACAACCTGTTAAATCTGCTCTGACCTCCCTCTTCGTTATCAGTACCCAAAAGAACAGTGGACCCTGGGTTGCTCCTTCTAAGCTCCTCAACATAGTCCCAAAGCTTACTGTATTGCACATCGGAGCTACCCTCAATTATCTGCAATGCCTTCCTTTTTGCTCTATAGGCCATATCAGTTGAGATTTTCACATTCAACTCATGAATTGAATCTAGTTGGAAACCTTTCACCGATCTATTAGGGTCAGATTTGAACTTGTGTATATAGTACAAAGTTAACCACTGTGTACACATATTTCTTACATTCTGAGTGGGACAACATGTGTGCTCACACACATACTCTCTAATTTGATAGCTTTTTTCATTTGCCATTCTCAGTAAATTGATTCTCCAACCACAATTTTCAACTTCACACCTAGCATACACCCTTCTCTGGTCATTCTTGGGGAAAAAAATACTCCTCCTAGTTTTGATTGCATGTGAATCAACTGCAAATTTAAACTCTTGCTTTGTGCTGAAAATCATCCCTATTTCAAAAGTTGGATTGAATTTTTGCCTAGGGTTAAAGACTGGAAATTTTGATTCTTGATCATTATCTTCATCAGACAACCTATCTTCACAAAAATCATCTTCATTATCATAGGCTACATCTTCCTCTTCACCCCATTCACTCCTTTCACTATTTTCCAGATCATTTTCTACATTGCATTCAAATAATTGATCATCATCATCTGTTTCTTCGTCATTCAACACATAGTCATTGTCAACCAACTCAAACTCATCATCATTCAAACTAGCATATTTTTCCCAAGTATCACCCATTGAATCAATAACAGCATCTATTTCATCATCAGCATCCAAACCACCAGTTTGAGCTCCAACCCCATCGTTTCCTACTTCTTTTTCAGTTCCTACCCCTGCAAATAAGAAAAAGAACACAAAAACACATTATAAAATTAGAGTAGTAAGTGTCAAGTGGCTCCACCCTTGAAAAACACAACAAGAATACATTTAATATTGCAGAACCATTGCGTCACTTTCTCAGCCATTTAATATTGCAGAACCACACAAAATGTGATACTCCATTAAGAATCGATTAAAATAACCATGAATCTCTCTATTGGCAAGATATTTAAAATAACGATGAAAAAACTTACTGTATATGGGAGGAGATAAATCCAAATATACTCCCAATTTTTGCCGCACCATTGTTGAGTTCAGTTGGGAAGAAAGGATGGAAGGATTAGCTTAGGGCAACTTTGGGGGGAAAGGGGAAGAAGGGGGATTCAATTTTTGGCTGGGGGGAAGAAAGGAATCTGCGAAATGGGGAAGAACGTTTGGAATCTGCTTTTTTTTTTTTGATTAATTATTTTATTTTAATTTAGATTTATGTAAATTTGTATTAATTGAATTTATTTTTGTTTTGTTTTGTTTTTTTAATGTGAAATTAATGCCACGTCATCATACAAATCCACATAAGCGACACATCAGCAACTTATGGGACTAAAACACTCAAATCGGAGATTTTAAAATGGAAATTGTCCCGAAATTGCAAAATTGAGTTTGATTTGTCCCAAAATTGCGTTGGTTTAATAAATTATGGGACGAAATCAATAAACTAAATTGCGACCCCCCCTAAACTTATGGGACTAAATTTGCAATTTACCCACAAATGGCGTGCCTACGAATGAGATATTAGAGGAAATTGTAAATTTAGGACATTAACTTTGACCTATTCATCATTTAGGAACATTATCTTTATGGGCTTTGAGATTAAAACCATATTTTTCAAAAATTGGCGAATTTTACGACAAATAAGTCTGAATCGTTATGAATTTCGGGCCAATCGGGGCTAATTTTGTGCTGATTTCGAGCAACTGGGTTAGGCGTGTGACTTCTCGTGCCAATTAATATTCTGAATTTCATCAATTTGGGGTGATTTATTCCAAATTCACCCCTTTTTTAAAGATACAATCCCAATTTCAAAGCTAGAATATTAAGATAATGTCCCTCCCTAAATGATGAAAGAAAATTATTGTCTTAAATTTACAATATCCCCGAGATATTATAAACAATTTTAATATCATGAGCATTGTATCTTAATAAGTGGTATCGTACGTTATTATGCAGGTGTCTCACCTAATGATGAAAATTGGGATGTTGCAAGTCGAAACTAAAACACGCAAATTTTATATATTTCCTTATTCATTTTTTATAGTATTTCTCCCCTCCCTCCACCTCTACTAAACTTGTTAAAAGTAAAGAACAATTTAAAGTGATGTATAATTAATTTATACCTACGCTGGGCTTTGATGAGCTCAAGGATCAATTCCACCATCAGTAGGTTTGACACTATCATTCAATTGTGTCTAATAAATAATCTCAAACATTATTAATTATATATAATTTCAACAGCCATTTGAATTGTTTAAATAAGCTGTAGCTTCCCTACCAACTCCTTAGAATATTCGAATAGACTTATTTAGAAATAGTATCATCGACATTATTCAACCAAAACACAATTTAATTTGTTCACTGTTATGTCATGAAAACAAATAAAATTTTATATTCATGTCTTCCCTCAAAAATTAATTATAAAATCTCAAATCCTCACCAAAATGTAAGTCATGAATGTTTCTAACGTTGAAAATTATATGTTTGACCCAAGTCATTATAGGTTGCTTGTAAACACATCTTTCTAGACATTTCTTTCTTCAATAAAATATAAATATTATTTCAACTAAATTAATAAGTCTGAATGAGTTCATAACAAAAAAATGAGACCTCTTTCACTTCCAAAACTTCAAAGCACAATTAGATCAATTCCAAGAAAAAAGAACTTGAAAATCAATGGCATATTACAAACTCTTTTTTCTCATATATTCTTGTAATTTCTTAGGGTTTGCCACCTCCATTGATACCATAACCGTGAACCAATCTGTTCATGATTCTGATACTTTGGTTTCCAATGGTGGGAGCTTCAAACTGGGGTTTTTCAGCCCACCAAATAGCAGTTATCGTTACGTTGGTGTCATGTTCAATCTCCCTGTTTTGAGTACTATATGGATAGCCAACAGAGATAAGCCTCTCAACGATTCGAAGGGATCAATGGAGGTATCATCAGATGGCAATCTTGTGCTCTTGGATGGTCAAAAGGCGATTGTGTGGTCTACAAATTTTTCGTATTCGGGGTCTGTTAATCATAGTGTTGTTCTCTTGGACACAGGGAATCTAGTGTTGCAAGATAACTCGAATAACAATAAGTACTTGTGGGAAAGCTTTGAACATGCTTCCAGCTCTTTGGTAGAGAACATGAGGCTTTTCACAGATATGAGGACTAAGAAGACGAACACACTGACGTCGTGGACAGGTCTATCTGATCCAGCTCCTGGAAGATTCACGGGCACGATCGAGCCTGCAGAGATCCCACAGATTGTTGTTTGGAAAGAGGGCGAACCCTATTGGCACAGTGGTCCATGGAACGGTCAGATATTCACTGGAGTACCCTACATGAGCTCGTTCTATAAACGAGGGTTTGATCTTGTGAGTGATCCTCCTGAATCTGCATATTTGAGTTTCATGAACGTTGATTCCTCGCAATTGTTGTACTACATGTTGGGATTTTCCGGAGTCCTGTATGAGAAGACATGGAGTGATGAGAAGGGACAATGGGTGGTGACGTGGGTGTCGATAGCGAGCGAGTGTGACGTGTACGGTAAGTGTGGGCCCTTCGGGCAGTGTGATGCGCGGGGGACGCCGGTATGCAGGTGTTTACGAGGGTTTGAGGCGAAGAGCGACGAGGAGTGGAAGGCGGGGAATTGGAGTAGCGGATGCAGGCGACGAATGAGCCTGGGATGTGCACGGAAAAGTGAGAAAGAAGACGGGTTTTTGAAGATTGAGAAGGTTAAATGGCCTGATCGTTATAAGTGGTTTTCTACAGTGGAAGAAGGGTGTATGAGGCAATGCTTGGATAATTGTTCATGTGTGGCTTATGCGTTTGCTGCTGGAATTGGGTGTATTCAGTGGGATGATGAGCTGCTTGATGTGCAGACGGTCTCTGATGGTGGGCTTGATCTCTACATTCGTTTACCACATCAAGAATTAGGTACGTTTCACACCGTTTACTTTGATATTATAAATGAGGTCTTCTATTCTACGTTGGTGTTTCATTTCTGATGTTTACAAATGATGTGAATTAGAAGTAATGGAATAGAAGATGAAAAAAATAAATGATTAAGTTGGGGTTTGTGTGGTTGGTCAAATTGTTTTTTCTTTTCATTTAATTTGATTTTCAAAGATGGCACCTTGCCTCAATAAGGTTATCTTGACAATTTTCAAAGATGGACTAAAATGCGGCCATCTACTATTTTTTCACTATTAAGAAAAAACTTTTGCTATCTATTTTGAAAAAATATGTGAATCGTGTAAATGTCTATTTTGCCTTTAATTTAAGTGATACAACTCATATTTGCATCTCCTAGACAAGTTGTCTCATGTAATTAGTGTCGAGATAAGTGGTCTCGTAGTTCATTTAGTATTGAAACAAATTGGCCTGGCAAGTAAAAATTGAGAGAAATTGATCTCAGAATTCACTGGCATCAAGACAAGTAGTTACGAGATAAATTGTCTCGCATATAATTCATGAAAACAAGGTGGTCTCGCAATTGAGCTTCAAGACAAGTTGTTTCTTAGGTAGTTAGAGTCGAGACAATTTGATCTCGTAGTTTTACTCATTATCTTTAACCAAGTTCCTAAAAAAAAAATACCGCTTGTGTCTTTGTACATCTCATTATATTGCAGAAGGTTTAAAAAAGATCAGCGATATGAAACCATTTCCTCACAGTACTATTTCGCTATCGGTCACTCAGGAGTATTTAGCCTTGCAAGATGGTCCTTGTCTATTCACAAGTGATTTTGATTTTCTAACTTTTCTTCAGTAGTATCATTGACTTTGCCACCTCTCCTTCTCTGACTTTTCCTCAGTAGTACCATTGACTTGCCACGTCTACTTTTACGACTCTTTTCTAGTAGTACTATTGACTTGCCACGTGTGCTTTTCTAACTTTCTTTTAGAGGTTCCCTAGAGATTTACATCTACTCTATCCACATCACATTACTATTAAAAAATGATAAAAACATGTTTTAAAAATGGGTACTAAAGATCTTTTCTTGATGGAAGCAGAAGAAATCCTCCAAAATTTATCACAAACATTAAATATGTTGTGATCTATTACTAAATTTGAATCTGCATTCTCATGTTGTGTAAACAATCGTCTCCTGCAAATTATTTTAGGTAACAAGAAAGACAGGAAAACAATAATTGCCACGACAGTGGTTCTGGGATTTATAACAATTTCTATCTGCACATTCTTTTTGCTGAAGAAGTTGCTCAATTACAGAGGTAATTTCCCTAAACATATCCATTCAATATAATCAATTACGGCACGTAATAGATTCAAGATGTTGATCATTCACATATTCCTTGTCATTCTGTTTCATTAAAACAGCAAAGAAGCAAAATGACAGGATCTTGTAAAGTTAACTAATGAGGTAATGAATAATGTAGGATACTCAGAAAGCAAATTGCAGCATATTGTGCATGGATTGAAGCTTGAAGACAAATTATATTTATTTAAATTCCAGATGCTCTCCAATGCAACAGGACATTTTAATTTGATGAATAAGCTTGGACAGGGTGGCTTCGGTCCGGTCTATAAAGTATATATTTCAATGCAAGCTTCGAATTTGATAGATTTTTGTTATTACAAATCTGATGAATATATTGTCATTCTTACAGGGAAAATTGGAAAATGGACAAGAAATAGGTGTAAAAAGGCTGGCAAGATCGTCGAAGCAAGGCTTGAAGGAGTTCATGAACGAGGTAGAAGTGATATCGAGGCTGCAACACCGCAATCTTGTTAGACTGCTTGGTTGTTGTGTGGAGTCTGATGAAAATATGCTGGTTTATGAATATATGCCTAATGGAAACTTGGATACTTATCTCTTTGGTAAACAACTTTTACTTATACGAGTATCAGCACATGAGTTGCATGTGGAGGATGAATTTTTTAAATAAAAAATATTATATTACTATTAATCTTAAATAATAATTTTTTTTTATAAGGATATACAACCTATATTATATTAAATTAAATTCAAAAAAAATCTAGTAAATTAAAGTCTTAGTATAATAGAGTTTTACTTATAATAGAATTTTATATAATTTTGGTTTCGAATGCAAATGTAAAAATATTTAAATATGAAAATCATAAATTACTGTTATAACCTTAAATAAAATCTTTAATAATGATATATTAGACAATCCATATTTTGTAAGAAATATCCATAAATTAAAGTTCTAATATAATAGAGTCCTACTTATTATAGAATTCTATATGATTTAGGTTTATAATTCTAATGTAAAATTATTTAAATATGAAAATCACAAATTACTATTATAACCTTAAATAAAATCTTTAATAATAGAGTCCTACTTATTATAGAATTCTATATGATTTGATTTTATAATTCTAATGTAAAATTATTTAAATATGAAAATTACAAATTACTATTATAACATTAAATAAAATTTTTAATAAGGCTATATTAGGCAATCCATATTTTGTAAGAAATATTCATACTTTTATATAGGTAATAGATATGCTATGAGTCATTTTGTGTTGGGAATTAGTATTTAACATGTTTTATACTCTCATTCTTAAAAGAAAAAGAGAGAAGCTGTTGAAAAGGTCATGTTGGAAATTGGTAGCGTTAAATCTGATGTGGCAGTAAAATTTTGGCAGTCACAATATGAAAATTTTGACAAAAAATTATTGAAATTTGAAAATGTGTGGACCAAAAGTGATATTTACCTATAATTTTAAAGTTGTCCCAATACTTGCTTGAGCTCTCAATTTAGTTGAATTACATATCTCAGATTCACATAGAGAAGAGGTTCTTGAATGGAAAACGCGGATAGTGATCATCGAGGGGATTTGTCGAGGACTTCTTTACCTTCATAGGGATTCAAGGCTAAGGATTATTCATAGAGATCTCAAGGCTAGTAATATATTGTTGGATGAGGAGCTGAGCCCCAAGATTTCAGACTTCGGTATGGCAAGGATTTTTGGTGGCAAGGAAGATCGAGCCAATACGACTAGAGTTGTTGGAACATAGTGAGCAAATATTATCTCAACATTCAACAAAAAGTTCTTCCAATTCTAATGGTGAAATCTTGGTTTAATCTGCAGTGGCTATATGTCCCCAGAATATGCGCTACATGGAATATTTTCAGAAAAATCGGACGTGTATAGCTTCGGAGTGTTGCTGTTAGAAATTGTGAGTGGAAGAAGGAATAGTCACTTTCATGGTGATGATCAACAACTCTTCCTAATAGCATATGTAAGTAACAAATTAATCACTATATCTAATATTATAAAATATAGTTGCCATATTATGTTATATATGATCATCTTGTCATGAATACTTGCAGGCCTGGAAATTGTGGAATGAGGGAAATATAATAAAGTTGATGGATCCATCCATATATGATCCCAAAATGGAAACAGATATAATAAGATATGCAAATATAGGTCTATTGTGTGTGCAAGAAATGGCAGAAAACAGGCCTATTATTTCTGCAGTTTTAACGATGTTTAGTTGTGAGATTGCACAGCTCCCTTCTCCTAAACAACCTGCATTTGTTGGGATTCAAAGATTGCAAGAAGCACAATTTTGCAAAATCAATTCGAGAGAATTATGTTCAGTGACCATCTCAATAGTTGAAGGAAGGTAGAACTTAAACTGATGTGTGTATAGTGAAATGTTGATGATCCACTTGTGATTGCAATATGTGATCATTGTAAATGATGCTTATACTTTTTCCTTTTAATTGCCATTGCAACTAAGATTGCAGTAGTGATACAATTTGACATAAAAGTGCAACCTTTTTGTGATGCTTTATTTCAGTTACTCTTTGTAAAACGCATTAATAATGCTTGGTGCCTTTTATTTAGTTTTAGCTCATTCTTTGAAAAGGAAACTTTGCCGACGTAATTAATTTTGCGGGAAAAGTGGCAAAAATACCCCTTATATATACCACATTTACAATCCGGGACTTTAATTTTATTACTTCCTAAAACTACCTCGTAAGTTACACATTTTTGTCAAAAATAGTCCGTCACCTGCTGTAGTAGGTAACTTGATGACGTGCCCGGTTTTTTCAAGCGGGAATATAATTTTCAATTTTTTTTATTTCATATCAGATGGGAATATAATTTTTTCAGGCGGGAATATAATTTTTTTTTGATCTCTCTCTCTCTCTCTCTCTTCTCTTCTCGCCGTTCTCTCTCTATTCCACCGCCTTCCACCACCTCTGTCGCCCACCTCCTTCGCCGGGAAATAGCCGTGAAATGGTTGTCGCCTTCTGCCCACCTTCTCTCTCTATATCTATTAATTGGACGGATTTTTGGAATTCCACATACCTCTCTTCCAAAAACTTTGAAATCTCAAACAAGCATCAAATAACATTGTATTTCTCCACTAATCTTACCAACAATCACATGGATTTATTCCTCATTACATGGGAACTAAAACCTCTCATTCAATTTTGAGAAAACATGCATGAAATTGAAGAACAAAGAAATGGGTTTACAAAGCAAATTTCGAACGGTTTTGGGTAGATTGAGGCTTGTTTTGAGCAATAAACATGAAATTGATGTGAGATTATGTTTGGCCTTGAGGAGAGGATCATTTTGGTATATAATTTGGGTGTTTTGGGTGACAAATGAAGAAAATCAACATTTTGAGCTTGGAGGCTTGCCATGGCCTTTTTCCGGCGACAGTGTGTAAATTAAAGGGTAGTTTTAGGAAGTGGTAAAATTAAAGTCCCGGATCGTAAATGTGGTATATATACGAGGTATTTTGGCCAATTTCCCCTTAATTTTGCTAAAGGTTTCCACTTTTTCCATCTTGCCAATATTAATATATAGGCTAAGATTTTAGTGATTCTTGAGCTGATTTATTGCAGGGAAAATATATATACATGGGTGATAGGATATTTCTTGCTGTGGATTCTTGCAGTAGACAAAAAAATAATAACATTCATATCACAAAATTATACTTATTTGTTAGAAAGGTATAGGGAAAAATTCAATTTTGGCACTGTAGGAATGTGCTTGGGCCGATTTTGGTCCCTCAAGATCAAAATGACCCAAAAAAATCTGAAATCCACCCTCTCCGTTAGCTATTGGATACTAGGTTACTGGACATCAGGTCACTTGTTATCAAGTCACTGTAAAGAGGTCACTGGTAAGTTATACCTCATCAAACCTAGCGGTTACCGAAAAACTATCGGTAACGTGTGAGCATTAGAAGTAGACCACCTTTTCAGACCCCTAGGATATCAGCCATGCGATCAGGAAGATCTAAGGTTTGAAAATCAAATCTTGATTGTACATCTAAGCAATCACTTCATGCAGAGGTGAAAACATGCAAAACTGTGGAAACTGCCAACAACTTTATTAAAAACCGGCGAAGCAGTTAAACAGATCTTTGAAAATCTAATCTCAACCGTACGATCAACAGTTCACTCAAAACAGGGAGTGCCTCAAACTCTATATATACATGCACCCTTTACACATATCTTCATTCATATATTTTCTCATATCCTTAACCAACATGACACCTGATTGTTGGAAACCATTCTCCTCATTCTTTCTTAGCAGCACATTCTCTACAAATAATCAACCAAGCACCACCTCACGATTAATCCTTGCTAGACAGATCTTTCGCAAAAGATCCGATCTTCTAGCTTACTGTCCTCATCTCAAATCCGAGAGTGCCGAAGGACTTGCACCCAAGTTCTTCTCTTCGAGGCCAGAGGATAGAGAGAATGATCCCTCTCCAGTAACCCCAGAGCTTCAGCTCGATGATGATGACAAAAAAGGGGAAGAAACTGCGAAGGATCATGGAAGATCAAAAGTCTTCCTAAGGTGGAGGAGAGAAGATTCCAGCCCTTCTATGGGGTGGATTCTCTTCTGCTTACAAGAGAATGAGAAGGAAAGACAGTCAGAGGAGTTAGTGAGATTATAAGATGAAAGAAAGGCTGCAGCAAGCTACTGCGCCTAGGCTTTTTTGCTTCTTCACTTTCCCCTCCGATCGAATCTCCTTTCTCTCTTTTCAAACCTCTCACCTTTTTCTGCTCTTCTCTCTAATCAAAGACGAAAATCAATTGGGAGCAAGAACTTGCACAAAAAGAGGGAGAAGCCAAACAGAAGATTAAAGCTAGTAGCAAGCTAAGGGGAAAGAAAGACAAGAGCAAGAGAAAGAAGAATGGGCCAGAAAAGCAAGATAGAATGTCTACATTGTACTCTGCTTACTGCGTTGTACTGTAAATGTTTTATCTATGTAAAATATCTTCTTGTCTCTAAGCTCACTCCTTGTGACCTTTCTTTTTTACTTTTATGTGTTTGAATGAAAGCAGTCTATTCTACGATTATATATCTTACACATCTGCTTTCTGTGCTTAAATGATTGTGACTTTTTGATCTTATCTGCAAAGGTTTTGTCATCATCAAAAAGGGGGAAATTGTTAGGAAATATTTGAGTATGTTTTGATTAGACAAAACCTTAGAAAAGTAACCCTCAATCAATAAGCATAACCTATCTTATAAGGTTATTGCAACAAGGTTACTGCAGGAAGATACAACAGAGGAAACTTCAAAGAAAAGATACTGCAGAGAATGGTGAAAGGAATCCGGTAAACTAAAAGGATACTGCTTACTGCAGGAAGCTATCTGGAAGAGACCATACCAAAGCATAATACAAAGCAGCAAGCTACCTGGAAGATACCATGACAAAGCAAGCTACAGTAGCTTCAAGCTACCTGACAGAGCAAGCCTGGGAAGGAAGCTCCAAAGCAAGCACGAGTAGGAAGCTACAAAGGAAGCATGAGAAGAAAGCTAAAAGTTACCGGTAGAGAGAAAAGGAACGGAGCCAATCAAATGAAGACACGTAGAAAGAAAAAAGCTGACGCGTATAAAAAAATGACACATTAAATGCTGGAAACCTACCCACCTTTAACGGACATATTTCCTACATCTATAAATAGAAGACTGAAGAGAGTAAGTAAGTGGGGAATGAAGAAGAAGAAAAAGAGTGGAAGAGAGGGAAAAAGAAAAGAGAAGAGAGTGTATAGAAGATCAAAAGAAGAGAAAGAAGCTTAAACACTCTAAACAACAAGAAACGCTAGATTACTCAATCATTCAGTCATGCAACAAACTACAGCATAGAAACCAGCAAAAGAAGCCAAACCTTGCTGCATCCAGTTGAAGATAAAGACAAACCTTTTAAGGACTGTCTCAGAGTGCTTAGTGCTAGGACTAGGGTCCTGATAAGCTGTTCACTTTCTGAAGAAGAAAGTAAGGATCCTATGTGGGTCAGATAGGATCCTGTGTGGGTTAGTGGGAGAGTAGGCAAACAGCTGTGTGTAAGCTTGCTACTCATTTGTTAAGTCTGTGTTGTAATAGATAGGTCTGTGTAAACCAACAAGATTAACATGTTCCCTCTTGAGAAGAGGCAGAGAGGATGTAGAAGGATTACTCCACCTTTGAACCTCTGTATATCTATGCGTATGTTTGTGCTTACTTTTCTAACTGCATATCCAATATCAGATGCACATCTTCCATACTTGTGTTTTCAATGGAAGAAAGATTCCACAATATAACTCTGATAACTCCGAAGTAACCTCCCAAAAGGTTACTGTTTCTGGACTTAAGTCTTTCGGAGTAAAAAATTTGAAATTTACAGTAGGTTTATTCACCCTCCTCTAAGCCTACTAACCCTTGGGACCAACACTTACGTACACAATTAACTCATCGAAAATATTCAAACAAACATAATTTAATTGACAAAAACTTCTTTTACATGGTAATTGACTGTACCCCTAAAAAGTATTGTATGATATTAGTTATATAAGAAAGATATTAATGATGTATTTTAACGATATTAGTTAATGGCAAAAACTTTTATACACCGGTTGCACGAATCTGGGATCCGTGCAACCGGGTCGACCTGCTCACACGCCCTAAAATGCGCTCCCACGCGCCTGAAACTCGCGCTGAAGCTTACCCAAAATTCGCTCCAATAGACTTACCTTTATGTATATTTAGACATACCTTTGTGTTATGTTAAACATACCTTATAATGTAGGTAGGTCTAACTATATACAAAGGTATGTCTAATTATATACAAAGGTATGTCAAATATATAAAGGTATGTCTAACTATATACAAAGGTATGTCTAACATAACTATATACAAAGGTATGTCTAACATATATAATGGTATGTCTAACTATATACAAATGTATGTCTAACATAACGTAGTGGTAGGTGCCAAAATTCAAAAATCAAGCGCAAAAAGATAAGGTATGAAATTTGGGTTGAACGATATGTTTAACATAGCTTAAAGGTATGTCTAATATAATGTAAAGGTATGTCTAACATAACCTATTGGTATGTGAACATTTTCAAAAATCATGTGCGAAAAAAAGGACTGATCCCCCCGACCCGGATCCGACCCGGGTTCATGGATTTGAGATCCATGCACCTGATTCACAAGAGACTTACTCTAGTTACATATATAATTGATATATATTCTACATTTTTGTTGTTCAGTGAAATCTATTCGTTGTGCATTCATAAATATTAACTACTTAGTAATAATATATTTTTTTATATAATTAATTAAATATAATTTTAATGAAAGATATTAGTTGTATGTACTTTAGTGAAAGTTATTAGTTGTATATTTATAAAAAAAAAATTAATTATTTTTTAGTCTTAACTTAATAATACTCGTATTTACTAAAACACTACTTTGTCACATGTAAAATATATTACTCGAATTATCGGTTATCGATTTGGGATTGTGCACACCAATCTCTCTGAATTTAATTAGTTCATACGGCAATGTCATAAGATATATAAATTTATATTTATATTGTGACTCAGAAATTTTAATTATAAAATCTCAAACTCTCAACAAACTCAAAGTCAATGTCTCGATCGAACGTTGACTTAATATTTCGACCCAATTTACAACAGGTTGCTTCTAAACATAAAAGATGAGACATCTTCCTCGACATTTCATTCTTCAAAGTTCAATAAAATATAAACATTATGTCAACTAAAATAAATCTGAATATAAATTCATAACTGAATATCAGACTTCTTTCACTTCCAAAACTTCAAAGCTCAGAAAAGAAGAAAAAACTTGATAATCTATGGCATATCACAGTGTGCTAATTCAACTCTTTTCGCTCATATATTCTTGCAGTTTCTTAGGGTTTACTACCTCCATTGATACCATAACCATGAACCAATCAGTTCATGATTCTGATACTTTGGTTTCCAATGGTGGGAGCTTCAAACTGGGCTTTTTCAGTCCACCAAATAGCAGTTACCGTTACGTTGGCGTCATGTTCAATCTCCCTGTTTTGAGTACTATATGGATAGCCAACAGAGATAAGCCTCTCAACGATTCGAAGGGATCAATGGAGGTATCATCAGATGGCAATCTTGTGCTCTTGGATGGTCAAAAGGCGATTGTGTGGTCTACTAATCTTTCGTTTTCGGGGTCTGTTAATTCTAGTGTTGTTCTCTTGGACACAGGGAATCTAGTGTTGCAAGTGAACTCGAATAATAACAATAATATGTACATATGGGAAAGCTTCAACCATGCATCCAACTCTGTAGTGGAGAACATGAGGCTTTTCACGGATACGACCACGAACAAGACGAACGCACTAACGTCGTGGACAAGTCCATCGGATCCAGCTTCTGGAAGATTCACTGCAACGGTCGAGCCTGAAGTGATCCCCGAGGTTTTTGTTTGGAAAGAAGGCGAACCCTATTGGCGTAGTGGTCCGTGGAACGGTCAGATATTCACTGGAATACCCTACATGGATTCGTTCTATAAACGAGGATTTGATATTGTTAGTGATCCAACAAAATATGTGTATTTGAATTTCACGAATGTGGATCCGACTGTATTGCAGTACTATATGTTGGGGTCGTCGGGGGCTTTGTATTCGAATATGTGGGATGTTGGGAGGGGAGAATGGATGGTGACGTGGACGTCCATGGAGAGCGAGTGTGACGTGTACGGTAGGTGTGGGCCCTTCGGGCAGTGTGATGCGCGGGGGAGGCCTATATGCAGGTGTATACGAGGGTTTGTGGCGAAGAGCGACGAGGAGTGGAAGGCGGGGAATTGGAATAGCGGATGCAGGCGACGAATGAGCCTGGGATGTGAACGGAAAAGTGAGAAAGAAGACGGGTTTTTGAAGATTGAGAAGGTTAAATGGCCAGACCATTATAAGTGGTTTGCTACATGGGAAGAAGGGTGTATGAGGCAATGCTTGGATAATTGTTCATGTGTGGCTTATGGGTTTGCTGCTGGGATTGGGTGTGTTCAATGGCATGATGAGTTGCTTGATGTGCAGAAATTCCCTGATGGTGTTCTTGATCTCTACATTCGTTTACCACATCAAGAATTAGGTATGTTTCACTTTCACACGACCATTTATTTTTGTTATTTAGAACATGAGAAAATGACACAAACTAACCAAGTAGAGAAAGACAATGCAACCTTTGACTTAAGCCAAAAGTTTAGTTTTACTATTTTATTGTAAACAAAAAAAAAGGAAAAAAAAAGACTTATAAATTCGAATTCATATTCTCATTTTGTCTTTGTCATCATACTAAACAATTGTCTCCTCTAAATTATTGTAGGTACCAAGAAAGACATAAAAACAATTATTGCCACGACAGTGGTTCCGGGATTTATAACAATTGCAATTTGCACATTCTTTTTGCTGAAGAAGTTGCACAATGACAGAGGTAATTTATTTAAATATATTCATTGATCAACTCAATTAATAAGGACACATAAGTGGTATCCACCTTATGGTGCAGACTGCAATGACTCGATGTGCTCATTCTACTCAAATAATTGTCGTCATTCTGTTTTCTTAAAACAGGAAAGAAGCAAAAGGATGAGCTTTTAAGGTCAACAGATGAGGGAATGAATAATGCAGGAGACTCAGAAGAAAGCAATTTGCAGCATGCTGTACATGGAGTGAAGCTTGAAGAATTATTTTTATTTAAATTCCAGATGCTCTCCAATGCAACACAACATTTTCATTTGATGAATAAGCTCGGACAGGGTGGCTTCGGTCCGGTCTATAAAGTATATTTTCCAATAAAAGCTTCGAATTTCATAGAGTTCTGTTATCATAAATGTGATAACAACATTGTGTTTTTTTTTTTTTTTTTTTCCAGGGAAAGTTAGAAAATGGGCAAGAAATAGCAGTAAAAAGGCTGGGAAGATCATCGAAGCAAGGCGTGGAAGAGTTCATGAACGAAGTAGAAGTTATATCGAGGCTGCAACACCGCAACCTTGTTAGACTGCTTGGCTGTTGTGTGGAGTCTGATGAAAATATGCTGGTTTATGAGTATATGCCTAATGGAAGCTTGGATACTTATCTCTTTGGTAACCAACTTTTACTTATGTATATATTTTGTGTTGGGAATTAGTAACATGCATGTTTTATACCCTCTCATTGTTCAAAAGAAAAGGAGTTGTGTGATTTCTTTTTTTTTTTTTTGGTAGAAAAAGTCATGTTTCAAAAGTCTAGTTAGTTAATAAGTTGAATGTCTACAACACATTCAATGTGTACAGAAAAATGAAGTCATTTGAGCAAGAATTATCCATAAACTCATAGATAATATTGAAGTTACTTGTTTAAGCTTTCACTATATATAGTTTAATTACACTACTCAGATTCACATAAAAGAGGAGTTAACCTTGAATGGAAGACGCGGATGGTGATCATCGAGGGGATTTGTCGAGGCCTTCTTTACCTTCATAGGGATTCAAGGCTAAGGATTATTCATAGAGATCTCAAGGCTAGTAATATATTGTTGGATGAGGAGCTGAGCCCCAAGATTTCAGACTTTGGTATGGCAAGGATTTTTTGTGGCAAAGACGATCAAGCCAATACAACAAGGGTTGTTGGAACATAGTGAGCAAATTAATAGTATCTCATTAATTTCACACATGTACAAAACTTCTTAATTAATCGATTGCAATTCTAATCTTGAAATCATGTCTTAATTTGCAGTGGTTATATGTCCCCAGAATATGCACTACATGGAATATTTTCAGAAAAATCGGATGTGTATAGCTTCGGGATCTTGTTATTAGAGATTATGAGTGGAAGAAGGATTAATACTCACTTCTATGGTGAAGATCAACAACTCTTCCTAATAGGACATGTAAGTAACTAATTTATTACAATCTACATTAAAATATCTAATTAGAGTGTATTATTTCTATTACCTAATAACTTATCGGATCTGACAATTCCAACTACTCCCTCCGTCCCACTATTTTCAGCCTACTTGTCATTTTTGTTTGTCCCAATTAAATCTGTCAGCCCCAAAATGACAAAGAAAATTTCACTCTCTTACCCCTCCATTTGTTTCATTTTACAACTTTTGCACTCAAAAAGTTGGTTTAAATTACAAAATTGCCACTCAAAAATATTAAAATAACACATCCAATCAAAGTCAACAGTTTTTTCTTAATATTTGTGCCGGTCAAAGTAGGCTAAAAATCATGGGAAGGAGGTAGTACTAACTTTCGGGCCGATACTTTTATTCTTTAAGTTTGAAAATTCTAAAATTTAGATCTATTTTAGTCCAAAAAAAGGCTAAATTGGGTAATCTAGCCCTAGTTTCGGGCTATTCAGCCCAATTAGTTGATTTCAGACTAACGATTATATCCTTAACTTTTTATCTGTTTTTCATTTTCTTTTACTTTTTTTTAATACTCTTCTACTTTTATTGTTATTTAGTAAAAATTATTAAATTTGATTGAATTGCCTGACAACAGCGATTTGAGCTCAATTTGTCATTTCGAGTTGAAATTGACTTAAACTTGCAAATTTAAAAAAATTAAAGGATAAATTGTCGGCTCCAGAAGTTAATGGACGTCGTAATTACCAGACGCGATAATAAGTTATTGGGTGGAAAAGATAATAACAACACCTTAAAATCAATCTAATTGCCATGTTATATTGTGATCATCTTGTCATGAATATTTGCAGGCCTGGAAATTGTGGAATGAGGGAAACATAATAAAGTTGATGGATCCATCAATATATGATCCCAAAATGGAAAGTGATGTAGTAAGATATGCAAATATAGGTTTGTTGTGCGTGCAAGAAATGGCAGAAAACAGGCCTAATATTTCTACAGTTTTAATGATGTTTGGTAGTGAGATTGCACAGATCCCTTCTCCTAACCAGCCTGCATTTGTTGGGATTCAAAGATTGCAAGAAGCACAATTTTGCAAAATTAATTCAAGTGATTTATTTTCAGTAAACGATGCCACCATCTCAGTAATTGAAGGAAGGTAGAAGTCTAGAACTAATAAACTCATGTTTGTTTGTAATTGATCGATGCAGTGAGATAGAACCTAATATATATAGTGATAGGTATTTCTTTTCATTTGCCATTTGTAAATATTATATTTTCTACACTCTGTTTTTAATAAGCATTTTGGATTATTGCTTTAATTTCCCACTTCATGTAATGGCAAACTTTAAAGTTTTGCTTAATCTCATTTAAATCTCATGCAAAATTAAGCATGGTTTGTTTTTGTCTACAAAATCATAATTGTATGTTAAACAATATGTTCAATAATTATAATTTTAGTTTAGATATTATTTTTTTGATTTTAGATTTTAATTTATATTTCAAAGTAAAACATATCTTATCTACAATATTTAAATTTTGTTTTATTTGAGATTTTTGTATTGCTATGTGTAATAGTTTTAATATCTGGTCTAAGTAAATAAAAATATACTTAACAAAGTTACAAATATAAAATAAATATTATGATAATATATAAATATACAAATTAATAACAAACTAATAAAATATATATTTAAAAAAATTAGGGGTCCATTTGAATTGACGAATTTGAGGAAAAATTCAAAAATCCAAGTATTGGATAAATTAGATGTGACACCCCATCTTGAGAAAAGCCCTTCATGTATATGCATATCTTATGAAACAGTTTATTATTTAAATTGCACAGTAAATTAAATGTTCTTGGGCATTAAATTATTAAACAGACAATTTACGAATTTACTTTTAGAGTAAGTTTCCTGTGAATCAGGTGCATGTATCTCAGATTTATGCACCCGGGTTGGATCCGGGTCAGGGGACTTGCTCCTTTTTTTTCCTTTTTTTTTTTGGCGCATGATTTTTTTAATTTTGCACTTATCAATAGGTTATGTTAGTCATACATTGACACTATGTTAGACATACCTTTAAGCTATGTTAAACCTACATTTCTGCCCAAATTTCATACCTTTTCTTTTTTGCGCTTGATTTTTGAATTTTGATACCTACCATTACGTTATACTAGACCTACCTTTATGTTATGTTATATTAAGTATATCATTCTACCCAAATTTCATACTTTAAATTTTTTTAAAAAAACCCTGGGTCTGTGATAGGTAGAAAATACATACATTTAATTGTTGACTTAATTGGATTCTTATCATCTTTTATTTGATTGGATGCATTATTTTCGTACCTATATGTGCTTTTGAACTCGAGATACTTCATATTTTATTTTCTTGATTATTGTAGGATTTTCGAAAATTTTTGGAGTGGTGAAATTGATTTGGACAAGATTGAGTTGAGATGAGCCCAAGTACGAAGCCCAAGTAGTCAAATGAACAAGAACTCAAACCATGGGCTTAAGGATTAAGAGGCCCACTACCTTTCCTTTACAAAAGGAATCATATATAAGAAGAAGAGGAGTGACTTTGGCACCAAGTCATTTTTGGAGAGGAAAGAGACGGCAGTTTTGAGGAATTGGAGGAGAGAGAGTTCTCTTGACAAACACTTTCTTTGACTTTATTCTATTTTTGCTTTGACGGATCAATCAATAACTTTTGTGGATTCGATCGAGATGACGATTGGCTAATTTCTTAATTCCGGTTAGCAGGGATGTTTTGGAACCCAATTATCTTTTTATGTTTTAATTAATCCTGTTTCTCCCTCTCGATGTTTTGATTGGAATTGATTGTGTTATCTGTGATGAATGATTTCAATTATTGATGCTTGATTTAGTTTGGCCACCTAGGTTAAGTGTTTGATAATTGATGGCTAGAATCTTAAATCATGAATCCTAATTATTGTGGTTTAATTTTCATTGGTAGTAAACTAGAGGTCGCGCATCTCTAGGGTAACACAATCCTAAATTATCAAATCGAGCTTGTGAATTTGGAGTCTAGTTCACCCTATCGTCTTGGTAATTAATGCGTTTAATGAATTAAATCTAGAGAGCTTATTCTAGGTTGTTCAATTAAATAGGGTTAATTAGTGATCTTATCCTAATTTAACTAATCATAAGAGACGATTCGATTTAACAGAGCTTGTTGTTAGATTAGGGGTGATAATTCTATGATAATCTGAGAGAGGGGGTAACATTGATTAAGGCGTAATTGATATTGGGGGATAACTGAACTGTTGACTGGAATGCTTTTTATCAATTGATTTCTGTTTAGTCTGTTTTCTAGATCTTTAGTAATTTTTAGTTTAATTATCAATCAATCTGATAACCCCCATATTTCTTGTTTCTTTGAATTTAGACATAAGTAAACATAATTGAATTATCACTCTCGTGGGATCGACTCCGACTTACCCTATCTACTAGTTAGTTAGGTTAGGAAGGATTTTATTTAATTTTATCGCGTCACGACAGCGCGGTCAAATTTTGGCGCCGTTGCCGGGGAATGATTTAAATTTGATTGTGTCATCTTTTGTCTTTTCCTGTTTCTATAAAAAAAAAAATTGTTCAATTTTCTGAATTTCTGAATTTTGGTCGAATTTCACTGTTTCCAAGTCTGCTCTGTTTTGCTCTGTTTTTCACACTGGGAGCCCAGTGTGACCCATCTCTTCCAGTGTCGAATTCTGCAGACTGTTTCATCGAATTAGTCTGATTTTTCCTTGCTAAAAATTTGAATCTTCACACTCGAATTTTGTGATTTCAGGTTGTGGATGCGCACTCGTTCTCAGGGTAATAAGGACCTGGAATATTATCCTGAAATTACCCGGAGAAATCGAGTTCTAAGGCAACAAGCTAAGCGAGCTTTGGAGTTTA
This sequence comes from Scutellaria baicalensis, assembly GCA_005771605.1. Lineage (NCBI taxonomy): Eukaryota > Viridiplantae > Streptophyta > Magnoliopsida > Lamiales > Lamiaceae > Scutellaria > Scutellaria baicalensis. The sequence continues at coordinate 22,477,592 of CM016724.1, forward strand.
CACTACCACCTCCTGAATCCGATATCGGTGATTCCGAAGAAGAAGAGGGAGCAATGGCTGAAGAACGAACTTTAAGGGAGCTAGCAAACCCGAGCCTCACTCAACAACCTCTTTGCATCACTTTTCCTGAACTTCCTGATGCTATTAATTTTGAATTAAGATCTGGTTTGATTCACTATCTTCCATCTTTCTTTGGCCTTGTTGGTGAGGATCCCCATAAACACTTGAAGGAATTTCACACCACCTGTTCGAGCATGAAACCATCAGGGGTGACGGAGGAGCAAATCAAACTTCGTGCATTTCATTTCACTTTGAAAGATGGTGCAAAAGACTGGCTCCACTATCTTCCATCGGGGTCCATCACCACTTGGGATGAGATGCAACGTCAATTCTTGGAGAGGTATTTTCCTGCATCTCGAGCTGCTCATATTCGAAGGGAGATATGTGGAGCCCGACAAAGGAAGGGAGAAACTTTGTATGATTATTGGGATCGTTTCACAAAGTTGGAAGCTAGTTGTCCACATCATCAACTTTCTGAGCAATTGTTGATTCAATATTTCTATGAGGGTCTATCTCCAATAGACCGGAATGCAATCGATGCAGCCAGTGGGGGAACGTTGATGGACAAGACACCCTCAGCAGCAAGACTTCTCATCTCGAACATGGCCAAAAGTTCACATCAATATGGCAGCCGAGATTATTCGGATTGGAGCGTGAAAGAGGTAAATGAATATACTGTTGAGGATAAAATTTCTGAATTAACTGCCCTTGTACGTCAAGTTGCTACAGGTGCTCCTCGTGTGAAGCCGTGTCATATTTGCAACACCACCGAGCATACCACAGACGCATGCCGAATCTTGCTTGATGAAATAGAGGCTCATGCCAATGCTGTGGGAAGTGGAAATTATCAAGGGAGGAAATACGACCCCTTCTCGAACACTTACAATCCGGGTTGGAGAGATCACCCAAATTTTAGATGGGGAAATCAGCAAGATGCCTTCAATGGAGAGAATAATAGGCCTCCACAACTCTTGAGGAATCAAAATCATCAAGGACGGAAATTCCAATTATCAAGGGCAATCATCCGGGCAAAATTCGAGCTCATCTTTGGAGGAGATGATGAAGACGCTGACTTCCAATACCATGCAATTTCAGAAGGACACCCAATCAAGCATCAAGAATCTTGAGATGCAAATGAGTCAATTGGCGACGTCCGTGAGTCGTCTTGAGGCCCAAAGTGGAGGGAAATTGTCATCTCAACCAGAAATAAATCCAAGGAATGTCAGTGCCATGACCCTAAAGAGTGGGAAGGAGCTGGAAAGTCCGAAAATGCCTGCTGGAACTCAGAAAATTGATGAGGAAGAAGAAGCTGTCGAGCAGTCTGACACTGGGCCTCTAGTGTCGAAGCAGTCATCCAATGTTAAAACTCCGAAGTCTGCAGAGGTAAAAAATGAATTTTCCGAAAAATTTCCTATTCACTTAGTTCCTTTTCCTTCCAGGTTGGCTCGGGCAGCAAAGGAGGATAAGGAAAAACAGATTCTTGACGTGTTTCGCAAGGTCGAGATCAACATACCATTGATCGATGCAATTAAGCAAGTTCCAAGATATGCGAAGTTCCTCAAGGATTTGTGCACAAACAAGCGAAAGCTCAAGGGAGACGAGAAGGTCGTGATGGGAGAGAATGTATCTGCGATTTTTCAGAAAAAACTTCCTCAAAAGCGAAAAGACCAGGTATGTTCGTCATCCCATGTCGTATAGGAAATACTAGAATTGAGCGTGCTATGCTAGATCTAGGAGCATCGATAAATGTCATGCCACGATCCATTTATGCATCCTTAGATTTAGGGCCATTGAAAGATACACGAGTTGTTATTCAATTAGCCGATCGTAGCACCGCATATCCTGATGGGGTCATTGAAGATGTTCTAGTTGAAGTCAATGATCTGATATTTCCTGCTGACTTTTATGTTTTGGATATGAATGTTGACCCTTCAATTTCACCACCTATTTTGTTAGGGAGGCCGTTCTTGAACACCTCTCAAACAAAAATAGATGTTCGTGAGGGAACCCTCACGATGGAATTTGATGGGCAGATTATTAAATTCAATATTTTTGATGCCATGAAATATCCTGATGATGAGAATTCTGTTTTTGCTTTGAGTTTGATTGACCCTGTTGTCGAGAATGTTTTTGAGATGAATTGTAGGGACAATTCGAAAGTGGTGTTGACAAAAAACGTGAGATATTTCAACAAATTTTCAAGACTCAAAGCAAGAAATTGGAGAAAGCTCAATAAAAGGTTGAAGATGACTATGTTAGATGCTCCTACTCTGAAGCCAATCCCAAAGCCACCTTGGTGATTTAGTGAATTCTGTTCCACACTGTTATTTTTGCTTTAATTCCTACATATATGAGTCTTGTCTTGTCTATATTTTTTTGTTGTGTTTTGATGATGAGTTGCTTGAGGACAAGCAAGATTTAAGTGTGGGGGGATTAGAGAATGTTGCATAATTGAGAAAGTGTGGAATAGCTTGCATATTTTGTATGTAGTTGCATTTAGAGTCATGTAGTTGCATGTAGATTGTTATTTCCCTTTTTAGTTAGATTGCACGTTTAATTGCTTTAGTACGTTTAAATTTTGTTGGCATTTGCATATGTATAATAAAAAAAGATGGGAGCGACCCGGGTCGGGTGCTGAGCAGCCCGGCCGGGTCGCGAGTTAAAGCAAAATGTGCCGAAGGTCGAAGGTGCGACCCGGGCCGGGTGCTGAGCAGCCCGGCCGGGTCGCGTGTTTTGCTGTCTTGCGCGCCCAGGTCGTAGGCGCGACCCGGGCAGGGTGCTGTGCAGCCCGGTCGGGTCGCGTGATTAGCCATTTTACACGCTCAGGTCGAAGCTGCGACCCGAGTTCGGTGTTGTGCAGCCCGGCCGGGTCGCGGGTCGTGTCTCCAAATTCTCACATTTTGATTCTTCTTGCTCAAAATTTTGATTCCTCGTGCAATATAAAAAAAGTTTTGAGTAAGTGAGCTTGCAATGATGATTCGAGTGTTATTGATTTTATTTTTTGGGAATTCGTTTGTGTTGGATGAGGTGTTGTTGACCATTGCTTTCTGTTGGTTAAAATTGCTAAATGTCGACTCGAGAAATTGTTGTTAGGAAGGATAACATTGGTTTGAGAATTAATCTATGATTGTGAGTTGATTTGCTTTGCTTACTTATGTCTTGAGATATGCTTTTAATTCCTTGATGGAAGTAGTCTAAATTGAAATTTGTGAAAGTTTGATCACTTTTGATGAACCCCTTGGTTGGAAAAATAATTATGGGTATGGAGAAAAGGTGATGAGTTGAAAAAAATTGAGATTGGAAAAGATGATGGAGGTGTAGAATCAGCTGCCTACTCTTAGGGGTCCACGTTTGAAAGTTAAAAATGTGAAAAAAAAAATTTGCAATAAACGGATTAACCTAAGAGTGGTGTGGAGCTGCCAACCCCATCCAAAAAAAAAAAGAGACGAGAAGTCATCATCGTCTATGAAAAAAAAAGTGAAAACGAAAAGTAAAAAAAAAAGAAAAAAAATTTGGAGTAAAAGGGGTGATTCATTATGTGTGAAGTCTTAACGAATTTTGATTTTGATGAAGGAAATCGTAAAAGGAGTTGGAGTGTGTTGATTGATGTGGGTGGTGGAGTGGATTGATGAATTGTCTATGAAAAATTTGATTTCCGATGTCCTGCCTAAATTTGTGATTTCTTGAGATAGTTGCATTTAGTCCAACATGTTTTTGTTTGCATATGCTTTGTTTGACATAAATTCGAATTCCTATGAGTGTAGTAAGGATCTGAGCAAGTAATACTCATTTTGTTGTTTTATTCCCGATGTGCTTTAGTTCTTTTGTTGCTCGAGGACGAGCAATGGTTTAAGTGTGGGGGGATTTGATAGGTAGAAAATAAATGCATTTAATTATTGACTTAATTGGATTCTTATCATCTTTTATTTGATTGGATGCATTATTTTCGTACCTATATGTGCTTTTGAACTCGAGATACTTCATATTTTATTTTCTTGATTATTGTAGGATTTTCGAAGTATTTTGGAGTGGTGAAATTGATTTGGACAAGATTGAGTTGAGATGAGCCCAAGTACGAAGCCCAAGTAGTCAAATGAACAAGAAACACAAACCATGGGCTTAAGGATTAAGAGACCCACTACCTTTCCATTACAAAAGGAATCATATATAAGAAGAAGAGGAGTGACTTTGGCACCAAATCATTTTTGGAGAGGAAAGAGACGGCAGTTTTGAGGAATTGGAGGAGAGAGAGTTCTCTTGACAAACACTTTCTTTGACTTTATTCTATTTTTGCTTTGATGGATCAATCAATAACTTTTGTGGGTTCGATCGAGATGACGATTGACTAATTTCTTAATTCCGGTTAGTAGGGATGTTTTGAACCCAATTATCTTTTTATGTTTTAATTAATCCCGTTTCTCCCTCTCGATGTTTTGATTGGAATTGATTGTGTTATCTGTGATGAATGATTTCAATTATTGATGCTTGATTTAGTTTGGCCACCTAGGTTAAGTGTTTGATAATTGATTGCTAGAATCTTAAATCATGAATCCTAATTGTTATGGTTTAATTTTCATTGGTAGTAAACTAGAGGTAGCGCATCTCTAGGGTAACACAATCCTAGATTATCAAATCGAGCTTGTGTATTTGGAGTCTAGTTCACCCTATCGTCTTGGTAATTAATGCGTTTAATGAATTAAATGTAGAGAGCTTATTCTTAGGTTGTTCAATTAAAGGGTTAATTAGTGATCTTATCCTAATTTAACTAATCATAAAAGACGATTTGATTTAATAGAGCTTGTTGTTAGATTAGGGGTGATAATTCTATGATAATCTGAGAGAGGGGGTAACATTGATTAAGGCGTAATTGATATTGGGGGATAACTGGAATGTTTTTTATCAATTGATTTCTATTTAGTCTGTTTTCTAGATCTTTAGTAATTTTTAGTTTAATTATCAATCAATCTGATAACCCCATATTTCTTGTTTCTTTGAATTTAGACATAAGTAAGCATAATTGAATTATCACTCTCCGTGGGATCGACTCCAACTTACCCTATCTACTAGTTAGTTAGGTTAGGAAGGATTTTATTTAATTTTATCGCGTCACAACAGCGCGGTCAGTCTGACACATGTACCATTATGTTGTATTAGACATACTTTTATGTATAGTTAGACATACATTTGTGTTATGCTAGACCTACCTACATAAGGTAGATTTAACATAACACAAAAGTAGATCTAACTATATATAAAAGTAGGTCTATTGGAGCGAATTGGGTGAGCTTCAGCGCGAGTATCAGACACATGGGGGCACGTGCAGGCACGTGAAACACGCATGAGACCGCTTTTTTAGGACATTTTGACCAAGTCAACCCTGGTGCATGGATCTAATTTTGTGCAACCAACTCATATAAGTTTTTGTCTTAGTTTTAAATGGTCTCTAAGTTAAGGAATTCAAATTTTTGGATAGACAATTTAGGACATTTACTATCCAAACTTTGGAAATTTTGTCTCATTTCAACTCAAATTGCTAAATTTGCATGTGAATTGTCAACATGTTGCACAACATATTTTAAAATAACCATGTTTTTTTTACAATTATATTCTCAAATTCTTTGTCCAGATTTTAATTTATTTTTCTACATAATATTTTCTTATTTTAATACAATTAAATGACATGATAATCATTGAACAATTTTAGGTAGTAAAATAATACTAAAATAAATTCCACATGGAAAAAAAAAGCCATGTAGGTGGGAGTGACTAAAAATAGCGAATATTGAGGGCGAATGCAGTGTACTTGATTAAAATTAAACGACTTTTTAAATTAAAAAAACCAAAATTCATAAAATGTATTTATACAAAATTAAAAACGAACAGTAATTATGTGAAAGGACAAAGTGTTAGTCCCAAGTGGCAGTAGGCTTAGAAGGTGGGTGAATAAGCATACTCAAAAAAATTCATTCTATTTACTCCGAAGAATATTAAGTCTCAGAAAAACAGAAAGTTACTGAGCTTGCTGCAATAATGGGGTTACTGCGTGTAGAGCAGTGACCTGGAGATTTGAAAATAGAGTTTAATGCGCAACGGAAATACTTAAACAAAATATGAGTTTTCTGAAAATAGCAAGCTTTTGTGCAGTATGCTATGACAAGAATGAAACAGATAAAAATAGATAACAGATAGCAGAGACCACGATATATAGATGTTCGAGGGTGGAGCAATCCCTCTACATCCTCTCTACTCCTTCTCAAGGAGAAACTTTGTTAAGATACTACTTATACAAAGTAATCCTAACAAGACTGTTAATTCTATCACACACGAGGTAACTGCACAGTGACCAAAACTAGCCCACACAGAGCTCTTGCTCTTCTAATAGAGTGAACTACACTTGATTAAGAACAACCTCTGATCAAGTGACTCCTAACAATTTATAAAAGATAAGAATGAAATTCTTCAACAAAGTGCAGCAAGCCTAAGCAGGTAGCTCTGAAACTAAGGTTGTTTGCTACGATTTAGACTGGACTGAAACTTAGAGAATTTGAAAGATGTGCTTGAATGTTTATTTTCTTGAGTGCGCGAGAGTTTCAGTTATCTTCTATAGTGACAGTCTTCTTCTATTTATAGGCGTGAAAATTTTGTCCGTTGAAGAGAGCGTCCTATCCTTGCAGTATGCTTTGGTGCGGTGTCATAACGTAAACTTAGAGTGCGTGATCCGAGGAAACTGATTTTAGAGTTGGTTACTGCATCTCTTGTCGTATTAAGCTAGTTTCCTGATTTCCAGCGTCCTTCCTTAGCTTGCTATTTTCTTCCATACTTAGCCGATTTTAGAGAGTGCATTTAGGCAGCGACCTCTAGAGCATCTTTTCTGTGTCCTTTTGTCGCTTGCTACATTGACCAATTGTTTGGACGAATCTTGTTGTCTTCTCCTGTTGTATCCTTACTTCAGTGACCTTCATGATAGCTTGCTGCAGAGACTTATACTTAGTCATTTTTTCACTTTATAGGAGCAAGGTCTTCTTCATACTTCAAGCTTTGATCCTTGATCTTCAAGCATCCTGGCCTATTTTAAGCTTTTACAAATCAAACTAATTACAATGAATTCTAGGCCCTATCTATTACGTGTTTTTTCCTCATCAAATCTATACATTGATTGCTAACAATTTCCCATTTTTTTATAATGACAAAACTCATTTAATAGGATCAAGGACTAAAATTTTATTGAAGGATAAATCAGTAAGGTATCAGAGCAGCATGATCAGTAAACATAAAAACAAGTAGAAATAAAGTTCACGAGTAGTGAGCTTTTGATAACAAAACAGAGATTTTATTGAAGAGATTTCAAAGTTAGTCAAAATAAGATAAGAGAAAAGATAGAAAGAAACAGGCAGCATCGATCACATTTTTAGCCAGGAGGCTTTATTTCTTTTCTCGTTCCTGGAACATTTCCTCCAATTAAGAATTGATTCCTGGTAGCTTGGTTCCAGCATCCTCTTCATCTCTGGACTTTCATCGTACCTTAGCTAAAAGTCTTCGCAAAATGGGATGATCTTCCCTTTTTCCATTCTACTTCGCAGTCGAACTTGAATAGGAAGACCTTCTTTGCTGGCTAGCTCATTAAAACTTTGAAGACCATCCTTGTGAGTTTTGTATCCTCTGGTCAGGCTGGATTCTTTGCACAACTTCATGTAGTACTTTAGGTACTCTGCCCTTTTGAAAGCTTCGAACTGCAGGTAGGTTGGACTTGTATTCCTGGAATCTTGAACTTCTGACATCAGGACTTGCTTCCAGGAATTAAGCAAGTGTCTCTGGTATCTCCTATTCCTGGTCCAAGGAAGTGAAGTCAGGTTGCTTTTGTGCTGGATAAAGTCTGGAGAGAGCTTCCTTGGTAGTCTTCTCGAGCACATCGTCTATACTTTGATACATTTCTGCAGTCTTCCTTTTCTTCTCCTCCCTTTCTTCGTGCACCTTCCTCAGACCCGGATGAATGGTCCCTGAGACAGCTTTTGGTTTTCTTTTCAGTGAGCTGTTGTCTGAGTGACCTCTGGATTCCCTGCTTCCTCTGTTGCCTCCTGAATCCCTTCTTAGCATGATCGCCAGTTGTTTGCAAGTTGAAGGGTCCGGTTTCCTCTGCTGCTGCTGCTGCTCAATCATCTTCTCTTCCTCCTTTTTGTCATCAGCAAAGCCTATTATGAACTTTAGCATTGAGTGCATACTGGATAGAAGACTAGTATGCTCCTTAATTGTTTGGCTCTAATTGAATTGTTCGTCGTCAATCTTCTTCAAGGTGGATACCATCGTTTTTTTCTCAGACTCAATAGAGATCATTTTAGTTTCTTGGGCATTCACTTTCTCCACAAGCTTTTGAACCACCTCGGCAGTAGATTTGGCAGTTACTTTTAATCTCGCTACTATGGTCAGCTGTAGCCTTGAGAGCGTAGCATTGAGAGCATTTATGAAGACATTTGCCTTCACAGAGTCCTTCTTGGCTTCTAGTCTCATTCTCTTGCTGGCTTTAGCTAGAGATTTAGCAACAACTTATGCTGCCTTGAAGATGTTATCATTAGATTTTGGGTTATTGGAGGCAGGTGCCTCTAGTGCAGGTTCTTGCACATCATAAAGTAGAGAAGATGATGTTAGTGCAGTGGATTTTTCAGCTCCAGTATCACCCTGTTTACTGGTGTACCATCATCACTGTCGGATGAGCTGCTGCACTTCTCTCCTCTAGTCCATCTTCATCCTCATCCTCCTTCTTCTGAGGTGCCACATCCTCCTTCCAGGCCAAATATACCTTTATTTCCTCCTCCGTCGGCTCCTTTCTCTTCTCCTCAGACTCCTTCTCCTTTTCCTCCATCTTCTCTTTTCCTTTTTCAGAAGTCTCTGTAGGAGCAGACTCTTCAGCAGTAGGCTCTATATTAGCAGTTTGTTCTGTTGATTCCTTCTCAACAGTAGGCTTTGTGGAAGTAGTCTGTCCTGTTACGGCCTCCTCTGCAACCTTCTCACCAAGGTTCACAGGATCCTCAGAAGTTACTCCCTCCATCTCCATTGGAGTAACCTCCTTTGCCGTTTTGTCTTCCTTCATCGGTGCCTCATTAGAAATCTTTTCTGGCACGGAGGGTCCTTCTGTTGTTGCATTAGGGTCCTGAGCGACCTGCAGTGTCTTTTCTAGCTCAGCAATAACTACAAGGACTTCCAACTTTTCAGCCTCTAGAGCTGTTGGTGACTCCTTCATCGGCTAACTCAACTTCCTCCTAGTTTTGAGTAGGTACCTCGAGAGTAGGTACCTTTCCTTCTATTGCTGGTGTTGCTACCTCCTCATCCGACAGCACCACAATGTCCACCTAGTTGGCTGAATTCCCCATTTCCATCATCTTGGGATGTTGGTGAAGACATCCTTTGATTTAATGGCTCAACCTGAAGAGGGAGCTCAGTTGAACCTGTTGCACTGGAGGATCCTTCACCAGGCTAAATCGACATAGGGCTGGGCCTTATCCTTGTCTCCACCCTACTGACATCCATAGTCTGCTTCAGCATTCTCTCATCCGCCTCTTCAGCCCCAAACACCTTCGTCTGCTTCTCTGCAAAGCCCATGTCATCGCCAACCTTTACTTGATATGCAACAACATCCAAGATCACTTCATCTTTGAAAAACTTAGGCTGCTCGACAGGATTTTTCCTTTTCAGGGTCCTCGGGGATGGTGGAGGTAGGGCTAAGACTTTTGTCTCATTCTTTTTCAGAGCCCTTGCAGTGAGCTCTGCTTCAGCCTTAACTACCTCCTAGGTACTCCTTCCACTTCTTCCTCTCCACCTGCTTGAGGAATTTCTTCTCCAACAGTTCCTCAAGTTCATCTACCTCTACCTAGTTCACGGCCCACTCCTCATCTTCCTTCCAATCTGACCATTGGATCAGATCATCACTAAGAATGTGCCTGTACTGCCACCAGTTGGTGAATCTCTTCATCAGCTTTCTAAAATTCATCTTCATCTTCACATAGTCCAACACTATCTCCATCTCCTCATCTTCTTCCTCCGACTCATTCTCCATCAACCCCAACTGCTCTTTCAACTGCGTAGTAACCTCCTATACAGCTGCCTCTACCTGTACTATTGTGAGGATCTATGACTTAGCATCCTCCTTGCTCTTGGGAGGAGGTAGTTGAAGAACCACTTTTGGTGGTGGTGGTGGGGATGCTTCATCATCAAAGATCTTGAGCTTTCTCTGTACGACCCTCTTCACCCTTGGCCTCACACTCCTTGGCCTCTTCTGTTGCTGGGGAGGGGAAGCCGGTAGTTGTTCCCCCTCAGACGCACTCCCTTCTCCGACGTCCTCAGCAATAGTAGTAACCTTTCTAGTTACTGGTGAGGGCTTGGTTCCCTTCATGGCAAATATCCTGTTAGCACCTATGAACTTGCCCTTTTGAATGGGCTTCCTTTTGGAGAGGTCAAATCCCAAATACCCTAATATAGTATTCAGGATATGCCCATAGGTTGGCTTGCCCACCTTCTTCTCCACTTCCTCTTGCAGTCTCGTGAGCAGGTAGCCCACCAGTTGATCTGCTCCCTTTCTATTATCGTCATCATCATTCGATACTTGAAGTTTGTGCACTTATCAAAGGCCCCAGACCTGTTCTCGATAATGTGGCAGCAGATGTCATGGAGTATTTCAAAATCCAGTTGGAATGTCTTCTTGTTGCAGCTTCTGCTCGTGACAACAAGCATCCTCCTAGGGGGTGAACTTCACCCAGTACTCCTCCAGTGAGTCTTCTCCATAAGTTGCTAGGTTGTTAGCATCCATCCCCTCAGTCGGTAACTGAAAGATCTTGGCCTAGAGTATCGGCCGAGATTTCAAAGTTTTTCCTCCCGATTCTAGATATGATTCCAGATTTGTCATCAGTGACCATTGCATGGGAGTAGAACTCAGTCACTAGGCTTTCATTGTAGGGCATCATGTAGTGGGTGCAGAGACCCAGAACCCTGGACTTGAATAGGCAGTTCAAGATCGTCTCCATCAGATCTTGAGTCCTCCCCTCATTAGCGAACATCTGCAGCAGGACCTTCTCATCGACCAAGTGACCATCAATGATTTAGGATTTCTTTGGTGCCATTTTTGTGCTTGAAAGATTGAGAGAGATTGAGAATAAGAAAACAAGTTACTGATTGCAAAAGCTTTAGAATTCGAGAGTAATGTGAGCGTAAAATGTTTGAAAGTGACTAAGTGCTTTATTTATATGATACTCCCTGTGCTTGATTTTGAATATCAAGGGTTTTGATCAAACGGTCTAGATTCGATTTGAAGATGAACAGTTTTTAGATTGATTGTACTGGTGTACTTTATAAGAATTTGAATTTTTCAGGCACCTGTATGCAAATTTTAGTCGTCTTTTGCTGGGTAACTGTTCCTACTTTATCGCGCCCACTTCTTGGGATTGACTGTTACTCAGAGTGTGTCTCTTTAAGGTTCCTATGTAATGATTATGATTCAGATAGATTCCAGTATCCAGTTACTCAGTCTCCAGTGAGCTTCTCCAGTGACCTCTCTCACTAGCCTTTGGTTATTGATTCTTGGAACTTCTTTGCTTTAGCTTACTGAGCATCCTAAGTTCCCGCTGACCTGTATAACACTTGATAAAAATCATTAAATCAAAATTAGCTTAACTTAATTATGCTCAATTTATTTCTTAAGAAGAAAAACGAGATTCATATAGAGGTTATGTAAAGATATCAGCAAGCTATTGATCAGTGTGAATCTTTGCTAGTGAGATATCCTTCTTCTCAACATGATCTCTAATAAAATGGTGTCTTATATCAATGTGTTTTGTTCTTGAGTGAAAGACAGGGTTATGTGTAATGACAATTGCACTTATGTTATCACACATGATTAGGGTTTCCTATTCAATTATATCATAGTCTTTAAATTACTGTTGAATCCATAAGATTTGTGCACAACATCTTCCTGCAACAACATATTCAGCTTCTGCTCTTTAAGTAGCTATTGAGGTTTGCTTCCTGTAAAACCATGATACCAGTCTGTTTCCAAGTAGCTGGCAGGTACTACTAGTGATTTTCCTGTTTCCTGTAAAATTAGAGTCAGTATAACCAATTAATTTAATACCACCTTCTTTAGGATACCATAATCCAACTTCTTGTGTTCCTTTAAGGTATCTGATGATCCTTTTGGCAGCTACCAGGAACATAAGTTCCTTTGGGTTTAGACATATAGGTCTTTGGCTCAGTAGGATAGAGAGATCTTTTGCCCTTACCAGGTTGCTAGCCTATAGCTTCTGCTACTAGCAAACTGAGGTTGCTGGAGCCAGCTTTTAGCAGACTTATAACCATAGGCCACTGTAAGGGGTCTCTTTCATTTCCCTACCAAGCTTCCTTCATTTCTGCCAGTAGTTCCCCTAAATTGATGATCTCATTTTTATGAGGGGTCACTGCGGGCACAAATATTGTAGGTGCCTTGGAGGTTCTTGCTGTAGAAGTTGATGTCTCTTCACAATATCCTATACCAGCATGGTCCTTAAGACTTCTTTGAATATTCAACATAGCATCTAAGTCTTTTGAGAACTTGTTGAATGTATTTACTATGTCGATTAGGCTCTTCTTCTCATTATTTAGCTTAGTAAATAGCAGTTTTAGCTTACTGACTTCTGTTCTGAGGTCACTGCATGCTTGGCTTTCTGTTTTTCGATGACCAAATCCATCTCAAGCGAAGCATGCTCACTCTTGAGCTTTTGGTTCTCTGTCTTAAGCTCCTCATGGGTTGAGGTAATATGCTCAAAGTCACTCATGACTTTCCTGAAGGCAGTGATCATGTTCAGCCTTTCTGAATCTTTAATAGGTTGGTTCAGATAGATTACCTCATCTTCAATTTCTTCTGATTTGGCCATGAGGCAGATAAAAGCTTCATCTTCAGAGGACGAACTTTCTGAGTCATTGTCGGAGACTGACTCATCTCTTTGTATAGCTTTTTCCATGACAACTCCCTGAGTGGTTTCAATTTCTCTGATCAGTGCTCTGATCTTTTGACGTTCTTATTGTCTCATTTCTTATCTCTTTTTCCGTTCCTCTTCAGGATATCTATGAACTTCAGGATATGGACAATCTCTTGCATAGTACCCTGGTTTACGACAGTTATAGCATAGGTCAATAGCCTTAGCTGTGGACTGGGGTGCTTGATTACTGGCTGCTGCATCATTTTATTTCTTTTTGAAGTGATAAGTCCTCGCGTTTCTCTTTATGAAATTCTTAAACTTCTTCAGCAACAGAGTCATCTCTTCTTCAGCAGTGGCTTCAAAGCTAGCTACTTGATCTTTTCTTTTCTTTATTTCCTGTGGTGACATCGCAGTTAGAGTAGTGGCTTTGGAGCTTCCTTCTCCATTTTCACTCTTTCTTCGATGTATATCAAATTCGAATGCCTTGAGGTCAGAGAACAGATCAAAAGTGCTCATGGACTTTAGGTCCATAGATACTCTCATTGCCACAGTCTTGCTGTTCCATTCAGCTGGAAAGGCTCTCAGCATCTGTTCTTCTCCTTTTGAGTGTAGAATTTGTCCAATGACTCTAACTCATTCACAATTCAGTGAACCTCAAGTCCATCTACTCTAATCTTTCTCCATGAAGCATTTCGAACAACTCGAATTTCTGCGTGGCTGTGGAGACTTTGTTTTTCTTTTGTGACTTCAGTACCCTCACAAATTTGCTCGAGTTTCTCCCATATCTCTTTGGCAGTTTTGCAAGTTTTTACCTTATTGAAGGTTCCTTTATCCAGCGTCAGAAACAAAGCATTCTTTGAAATGTTGTCTAGGTTGGCTCGCCTTCGCTCATCCATTGTCCATTCTTCCCTTGGCTTCTCGATCACTGTCGGGTGTGGAATAACACCTACTTCAACTTGTCCATCGGTTGCAGCATCAATGGCTCGAGTGAACAAAGGATTTACTTTAGTGATCTTTGGTGGTCCACTAGTAATCATGAACCACATTTCATCATGCATTGCAGACAGATGTGTCTGCATACGAATCTTCCAATCATCATATTCTTCTATGGAAAACATTGACTCTTTGTGTGTATCCATTCTATGTGTGAGAAAAGGATATGCAGAATGCAGATTTTCTGAAAAAGGGATCAGGGATTGACCAGACAGATTGAGTTTTTAATCCTACCTGCTCTGATACCACTTGTTGATCCCAAGTGACAGTAGGTTTAGGGGGGTGAATAAGTCTACTCAAAAAATTTCAAACTATTTTATAACACCACAAATAAAATAAAACTCCAATTGAAAATCATGAGAATTGTAATAAATCAATTCACGAAATAAAATTTAGATCCGTCCTTACGTAATGTAGATTTGAGTCAGAAAATCAATTTGAAAATCAATTTTGATAATGGGGTTACGTATAAAATATTTCAATACACTTACCCTAAAGTTAATTACTAACTATGAATAATTTAAGTTGGCAAAACATATAAAATAGATCATTAATAGTAAACCAATATATCAATTAATTTTTGTCATAACTAAATTATATATGGTGTTAAATGATTTAATTCAATTTTAACTAATGAGGTTGGACTCAATAAATAATTTTATACGATGATCCAATTGTCCATAAACCTACATAAAATAAAATATGGACCCAAATAAAAAGATCCTAAATAATTTAATTCAATATCTAATTAAATCTAAATCAAGAAAATACAATTCCTGACTCAATTTGTAATCCAACTCTTGGTCTGTTTTCAGTGCGGAGAGTGGTGGTGAGTCATCAACATGGATGCCAACTCACCCCTCAATGAGTGACACCTCACTCTCTCTCTCCTCTCCCTATCTTCTTCCTCTCTCTCAATTGGGGATCTCTCGTTTCCTCACTCTCGCCAGATCTGCTTCCACCAGCCAACATCGCTGGACCTTCTTCCGGCGAGGGTCTCCTCGGCTTCGTCGGCTACGCCGCAAGTGGGCGGTGGGCCGCGACCCTTCTCCCTCTCCCTCTTTCTCTCTCTTTCTCCTCTCCTCCCCTTTCTTCTCCCGTTTCCTTCCGTTGTCACCGCTGATGTGAGGGCGCGGATTGGACGCGCCACCATGTGAGGTGGTACTGTTGTGGAGGGGTGCGAGCACTGCCGATCGGCGGCGCTAAGATGGTTATGACGGTGGATGATGGTGTTGGTGGTTGGAGTGTGTGGGTAGGCATGTGGCTGTGGAGAGCGGGCCGCCGGCGAAGGTGAGCGCGGCCGGAACGGGCGACGGCGTGCACGCAGGTAGCGGCAGCCACTGCCGCCGCCCCTGTTTCCTCCTTCCCCCTCCCTGTTTCTCCCCTGTCTTTCTTTCTGATCTCTCTCCCTATCTCTCTCTCTCGTTCTGTCCAGCGGGCGCGGTGGTCGCGCTGGTGATGTCGGGTTCGGCCGCCGCTTCCAGCGATGGCGTTGGGATTGACTTGTGTTGTTTGAGTGTATGTATACTGCGTTTTGTTTGTGAAGTGTGCGTGAATGGTGTTCTATGTTGGGTGGCTTTGTTGCTATTTTTCGGTCGGGCTTTTGGATGGGATCGATGGGGGTGGCGCTGTCGAGCATGGCAGCACTGTGTCGAGTGTCCAGGTGTGCGCCAGCGATGATTCCATCGTGTGAGTGTGTTGGGTTCGTTATGTCGTGTTGAGTGTTGTTGTATGTGTTTCGGTGAGGCATGCGAGTGTGTGAAGGCCAAGGGTGTGTTGTGTGCGGTACACTATGACGTGGCTCGTCGACGACGAGGCTGTACAGTGGCAGGGAAAAGGCTGGATAATGTCAGTGACCACGCAAATTCCACGTAATTCGATAAGTTTATAGCCTTTTTCGCAAATGTTAATATCTATTGAATTTGCAATTTAATCGTTACTCTTTAAATAATTATAAACAAATAATTATATATTTAACTCCTGAAATTACCGAAACTTATAAGATGGACCATATAATTTATGAGGAAATTGCCTTAATTACCCATTTTCTTAAAAAATGGCCAAAAATAACCTTCATTATATACTTCACCCAAATATACCCAAAATTACCCACTTTTTCAAAGTAAAAAATAGGACATGATTTGATACTCTGACATATTGATTTATACGCTAACTTCCTCTATTACACTATGGATAGTTAGAATATGGAGTTATGTCACGTGTATATATGTATTCGTGTAACCCATATTTTAGGGGTTACACGAAAACCCTATATGTTCAAATTTTGATTACGAAAATTTGGGACTTTTCGTGTAACCTCAACGTAAGGGTTACACGAAAACTAGGATTTCAAGAGTTTTCGTGTAACCTTGATTTCAAGAGTTTTCGTGTAACCTTAATTTGAAGAGTTTTCGTGTAATCTTGATTTCAAGAGTTTTCGTGTAACCTTGATTTCAAGAGTTTTCATGTAACCTTAATTTGACGAGTTTTTGTGTAACCTTGATTTCAAGAGTTTTCGTGTAACCCTATTTTTAGGTGTTACACGAAAACTATTATATTAAACTTGTTTGGCCCAATGGAACTATAGCTCAATTTGCTCATTGTAGTCCTGAGTTCGATTCCCACAGGCCATAGTGTGTCCCTTTTTTTTTTTTTTTACCCTACACGAAAACTTTTTTTTACCCTACACGAAAACAACAAGAGAGAGAGATTAGTCAAACGCGCCGTCCAAGACGTGGGACATGACTGTAAAGTGTCCAGTTTCTCTTCAATTCCCCACAAGATTCTTTTCTTAATTGATTTGACAATCTCAATCAAGTCAAAAAGTGAGTATATTTAGGATAAATTTTAGGTTTTTGGTTAAATATGGGTTTATGTTATAGAGAGGGTTTTTTTTGTCTATATTTATAGTAAATAGGCTATAAATGACCTCTTTCCCTATAATTTCTTGAAATTATAGTTTAACCATTTAAAATTACTAATACGGTTAATACATCCTAAATCTATATAGATTGTGGATTGGACGTCAAACTCTTATTAATATTACAATTAGATCTTTACAGTTTGATACCTCCAATTTCAGTTCCTGATTTATAACGAAATAGCAAGATTAAACTAAAGAATTTAGAATGTGACACTTTAACTCTAGAGACCTATCTCATGTCTAGAAATTAATATGTTGCACTATATTGAAGAGGACTTTAATTTAAACTCTATGATATATATAAGGGTAATTCTATACACACCCCAAATAATACTAAACACACCTCATCTATACATATGAAAATTAAAATAATAATAAAAGAAGTATGTGCATAGATGGGGTGTGTTTAGTATTGCTTGGGGTGTGTATAAAATTGTCCTATATATAAACCTTTTATTTAAATAAAAACTACGATAAAATGATGTTATGTTTCTGGCAATGAACCATAAGTTTATATGCAAACCTATAGAGCCTTCATGTCTACAAATAAAGGTTTACTCAAGCTCATTAGAACCCTACGTACAAAACCCTAATTCTCCAATTAAACCCAAATTCTAGAAATGTTAATAATTAACCTTATTCCAAGAAATTAACTGAAGGTTTATTTCACTACAAACAATTAAGTTAAACTTTAAGGTGAACTTATATTTTGAAGGGATATGAACGAGAAGCTTGTTCAGATGACCATAGAGATAATAGTTGCAAGCCTCTGATCCAGGGATTACGAACAGGAGACACGACTAGGAAAAATAGAACAAAGGGCTTTACAAGCGCAACTTCTGAAGGTGGGGGTAAAATCTTACATATGATCTTAATTATACAATTTATTATGTTAATTTATGTGAATTATGTGACTTTGAATTCTGTAATTATGTGGTGTCGATTTCAAGCTGAACGTCATTATTATATAATTGATATTCAAGTAAATATTATGGTTTCAAAAAGGTTATTGATTTCAAGAGATACAAATGCGACTGGTTTCATATGATGATAAGTCGGGATAGTTCCTGTACAAGAGGGGTTTCTTTAGAAACCAAAGGAATGTCGAAGGTTTTCTTTGTTAATATGTGATTATCGTGAAATATGTGCCCCAACATGAACGTGATTAATGTGTAATATGTGTTATGTGAGAAACATTATGTGAAATGTAATTGCGCATGCACTTTCATGCCAAGTAGGGTATTCTTCGGAAACCCAAGACAGAGGGTATTCTTCGAAAACCTGATATGAATGGTGTAAAAACCCATAGGGTTAGGGCTTGGGGCCCTGATAGATTTTCTTCGGATATCTATCCAGACGATTTTCAAGGGACTACTTGGGAGTCTGCAATGTGTAATATTTATATGTATATGATATGACTACAATATTATATGTCCCTTTCACAGTACAGTAGACCCACTGAGTGTTTTCTGGCACTCACCCTTATGTGTAAAAATGTTTTCAGCTTAAAGTATTCAGGACGTGGTGTGCGAGCAGTGAATGCTGGTAGCCGATATTATTAGGTCGTAGAAGATTTTAATAAAGAGCTTTATTTTCTAAATTCCAGACTTGTGTTTTTATGTAAATGTTTATTTTATCGTTCTTTTTAATGTAATTAAAAATGTGTTTGTAAAGAAAGGAATTTTCAAGCAAATCGTTTCCGCTGCATTTTCCAAAAAATACATATTCCATAACGATGTTTTATGACATAATACTTTATAGTTATTCCTAAATTATTTATCTTTATTATTATATATATATATAAAGAGTCAATTTCTATAGTAAGTAACACCAAAACAAGATTTTATGCTTTTAAATAAACGGGGCGTTACATATTTACTCCGAAGAATATTAAGTCTCAGAAAAACAAGAAGCTACTGAGCTTGCTGCAATAGTGGGGTTACTGTGTGTAGAGCAGTGACCTAGAGAGTTGAAAACATAGTTTAATGCACAGCGGAAATACTTAAACAAAATATGAGTTTTCTGAAAATAGCAAGTTTTTGTGCAGTATGCTATGACAAGAATGAAACATATAAAAAAGATAACAGATAGCAGAGACCATGATATATAGAGGTTCCAGGGTGGAGTAATCCCTCTACGTCCTCTCTACTCCTTCTCAATAAGGAACTTTGTTAAGATAATGTTTGATTTGAAAAGACACTGCTTATACAAAGTAATCCTAACAAGAATGTCAGTTCTATCCCACACAAGGTAACTGCACAGTGACCAAAGCCCATACAGTAGCTCTTGCTCTTCTAATCGAGCGAACTACACTTGATCAAGAACAACCTCCAATAAAGTGACTTCTAGCAGTTTATAAAAGATAAGAATAAAATTCTTCAACAAAGTGCAGCAAGCTTAAGCAGGTAGCTCTGAAACTAAGGTTGCTTGCTGCGATTTAGACTGGACTGAAACTTAGAGAATTTGAAAGATGTGCTTGAATGCTTGTTTGCTTGAGTGCGCAAGAGTTTCAGTTATCTTCTTCAGTGTCAGTCTTCTTCTATTTATTGGCATGAGAAATTCTACCCGTTGAAGAGAGCATCATTTCCCTGCAGTATGCTTTGGTGCGGTGTCTTCATTTCATTGGTTCATACATGAATTCTGATATGGTTGTACACCGTTGCCACTCCCGCCTTGATTTTCTCTGCAAGATTGTCCTTTTGATTCCTCTAGTGACATTCTCTGATTGGCTTCATACTGATTGTTCATAATGAAAACTTAGAGTACGTGATCCGAGGAAACTGATTCTGGAGTTACTGCATCTCTTGTCGTATTAAACTAGCTTCCTGATTTCCAGCAGTCCTTCCTTAGGTTGCTATTTTCTTCCATACTTAGCCGATTTTAGAGAGTGCATTTGGGTAGCGACCTCTAGAGCATCCTTTTTGTGTCCTTTGTCGCTTGCTGCAGTGACCAAATGTTTGGACGAATCTTGTTGTCTTCTCCTATTGTATCCTTGCTTCAGTGACCTTCATGATATCTTGCTGCAGAGACTTATACTTAGTCAAATTTTCACTTTAGAGCAGCAAGGTCTTCTTCATACTTCAAGCTTTGATCCTTGATCTTCAAGCATCCTGGTCTATTATAAGCTTTTACAAATCAAACTAATTACAATGAATTATTGGCCCTATTTATTACATGTTTTGTCCTTATCAAAATCTATACATTGATTCCTAACTCAAAGAATAAGTTTTTTTATATATGGACAGAGAGGCATGCTCACAGCCACAACTCTAATCAATAATAAGAAATTATAGCTAAATGTTTCTTTCACTAATCAATAATTTAAAGTTGGCCGTTATATCTCAACACAAATTTTACTTCTATTTTCCTTTTCATAGTCTTAAAAATCACAAAAATTCATATATAAAATATATCACACTTCTTAATACAGAGCCTGATTCGATTCACCTTATTATAACTTAAAAGTTTAAGCAGATCATTCCGTGATTGTCTCACAAATATAATAATCCATAAATCCGTTACACAAAATATGGGAAAATAATCAAATTTCGTCCGCTAAGTAAGACCCTTTCCAGTTTTTGTCCGCTAAGTATCGTGTTTCCAATTTTAGTGTTTAACTTTTTTTTTTCTGATTTAGTCCGATTTTCACCGGAGGCTAACGTGGCCACCGGAATTTGCTTACGTGGACCGGAACCCTAATCCCCAATTTCTGAAACACTCCTCAACCCCCATTCAATTTCATAAATGCATGTGTGAATTTGGAGAATAATGAAATGGGTTTGGGAAGTTCATTTTGGAACGATTTTGGTAAATTGAGCTTTGATTTGAACAAGAAACATAAAATTGATATGAGATTATGTTTGGACTTTAGGAGAGGATCATTTTGGTATATCATTCGGCCATTTTGGTGGGGAATTGAAAGAAATCAATTTTTTAAGCTTTGAAGTGGTGTTAATAGTGTTTTCTGGCGAAGTTACTGACGACCAATCCTGGCGGCTGGCCGGGGGCAGGGGTGGAGTTGCGGAGGGGGAGGGGGCGAGGGGTGGAGTTGCAGATGGGGAGCGGTGGGGGTCTTGGGGAAGGAGAAAACATTTTTTTTTGATTAATTTTATTAATGATGAGGCAGCCACGTGGCTCGACCACGTCATTCTAAAAAATTTGGGATTAGGGTTCCGGTCCATGTAAGCATATTCCGATGACCACGTCAGCCTCCGATGAAAATCGGACTGAAATTGGAAAAAAAAAGTGAAGTTACGACACTAAAATTGAAACACGATACTTAGCGGACTGAAAACTGGAAAGGGTCTTACTTAGCGGACGAAAATTGATATTTCCTAATATATATATATATATATATATCTTCCAAAAATAATTGAACCTTTTTGCATAACGAAAGTAGGTAGAATTCAACATTAAAAAAAAAATAGAAACAGGAACAAATATTCCATTACAATAATTAAGCTGCTAAATCCAGCTGAATTCTAATCATGCATACACAATATATACGCATATGCATATCATCTCCTAAACTACTCAACCTAAAGCCAAATTTAGCACCTGTTCCTGTTCCTAAAACAACCCCATAATGAAATATTACATGATAGCTAATAGTACTAACTTCATTACAACTTTATTAAATCACTTAAACTTTATTTCCTTAATCAATTGCACATCCACCATGATGATGAGATGGCCCAGATAGCCTACATCAATACTTGCACAGCACAACAACGTGGCCTCAAGTTATCTTATCTCTATCACCTTTTTTCCTCGGATTTTATTAGACGTTAAAATTCGATTTTATCGATGCTACACCATGAAACACATATAAAATGCAGTATACATTATCCAAAAAGGCAAACGTATAATAATGCCGTTTGTTGCATATGGATAGTGTATACTGCATCTAGTGAGTTTCATTGGGAGTAAAATCTATAATACCAAAAAACAACTATTATTATTCCCTTTTTTTTTTTTTCTTCTTCTTCTTCCTCCTTCTCTATCTGAAGCTCCCTCCGAATGTAGGAGACCAGAAATCTGACGTCTCCGCCGCGACGGGGAAGGTGCTTGATATTGGGACAAGGCAAAGACCTCTGCTCCTTAGGTCTTTTGTTGCTTCTTCACCCTTCATTTTATCAAATATCTTAATGTTATATAGAGCTAATTATACTAATTTTGGAACTAAACAATAAGCTTTTTTATTAACAGTAATTTATTAGCAGCTTCAGTTATCAAATGAAAATGCAGTACAAAATAGAGAAAAATGCAAAATTAGTCTAATAAGTAATGACTATAGAGGTGTGGGAAAATTACCCTTTTTTCTTTTGAAAGTAGCAAAACTAAATTAAAGATTTTATGACAAATTACGCGATAGTTAAAATGAAATGAAATAGTTCTGTCATTCTCCTAGTGTCATGGTACAAATTTTACCTTTTTTCCCCTACGAAAATATATAAATTAAGGAGATAGTTTCATTTTTAGTCCTGCTTGTCCGATTTTGATCATATTATTTTCCAGTTATGAATTTTAGTCATGCAGTTGAGAAATATGTCAAATTTCAATCTTTTTTTTACCGAAAAGACAACTTATTAGGACAACCATTGTGTGAGACTCGCCAAAAAGTGGTCGAAAATTAGGATTTCGATGAAAAGAGGACTGAAATGGTCATAATTCTCAAATATAGGACTGAAATCGATGATATGAAAATAAAATGATTAAAATCGGACACCTCTAGAACAAGAATAAAAATGAAATTTATAACTCATAAATTAAGTATCAAGTGGTCTATGAGTGGAATGAAATTAATTATATAAAATTGATGTATTTAGGTCGTCCTACCTGTTGGGGCTGAAGTGTAGGAGAACCATTTTTCAGATATGGAGTACTTAATACCTGAAAGCAAATTAACAATATAAAATAAAAATGTATATCAACCCCCACAAAGATTATATGTTAATAAAATTAAACTTCTGTAAAGCATATATAAGTTTGAGTGGGATAATTAGGAGGGGTTGTTACATATAGGGAAAGTATGAATTTTTAGTACACTATATATATTTTTGCTGCACTAATTTTGTTTTTTCTAATTTGGATAAAACTTATATACCCCTGGGGCACAAATCTAAATGTTATACAAATGCTCTTTAGGTGTTATATATATACTCTATAGGTGTTATACTTATATTCTACAGGTATCATATGTATATAAGAACATACATATAATACCTAAAAAGTATACATATGATACTTGTAGAGTATATATATAACATCATATAATAGGTTAAGTTGAGGGCACCGTGCCCCCGGGCACACAAGTGTAACTCTTCTAATTTTGGTCACTTAATTGTTGATCCTTATTCAATTTTAGTCCTCTTTTGTCGGAATAACAAAAATTTCTGATGTGGTCGTCGGAAACTCTGGCAACCGAATTCCGACAACCACGTTAGTAAATTTAGTTATTCCAACAAAAAAATGACTAAAATTGGAAAAACTCGAAAATTAAGAGATTAAATTTCGAAAAGGTAAAGTTAGATCACTAAAATTGGATAAGGCTTTATAAGTTGATGAAAATTTGATATTTCCCGATATATGTATATGTAAGTGGGAATGAACTTACAGTGACTTGATCATGGAGCAACTTGATGTATTCAATGGCTTCATGAAGTACCGATGCTGTATCAGTCTGAAAGAGCATTCAAGAGATTATGGTTAGATGCTACTTTTAGACTTAGTTGCATCAGCTGCAATATCCACCGTTCATCTCATATATGTGCATTATTGTGTTTATATATATCAGAATAAAGTAGATGCCTTATTTGGTATATTTATGTAATTGATACTATTAAACTAAGTCCCATTTTTTGGTAGATATTACTTTGCAGAGAAAAAAAAAAGGGGGAATATTTGGTATAACTCAACACAAATAAAAGTACAGAACTTGACTCCGAAAGAAATAAAACATTGGACTCTAAATTAAGACTTCGCAAGTATTGTGTACCGAAATAAATTAATACACTACTAGAAAACAATCAAATTCCAACAGAAATTCCAACGGAAATAATAACCGTTGGAATTTCCAATAGAATTTCCAACGGAATTCAACGCTGTTGGAAATTCCGTTGGAATTTTTATAATTTCCAATAGAATTTCCAACGGAATTTCCAACGGAATTCAACGCCGTTGGAAATTCCGTTGGAATAATTTTGGAATTTTTTTTGTGATTGTATATTCCAACAGAAAAGTACCGTTGGAATGTTCCGTTGGAATCATTTTTCCGTTGGAATTTCCGTCAAAATTTAAATTCCAACGCCCCTTTTTCCGACGGTCCACTTCCGTTGGAATGAAGAATTCCAACAGAATTTTGCAAAATTCCAACGGTATTTCACAAAATTCCAACGGAATTGTTCCGTTGGAATTTAAGTGATTTCTAGTAGTGATAGTACATGTTAAAATTGCAATTTTGGGACAATAAGCAATTAAGTTTTGAGGATTCTTAGAATTTCAAAAAAAAAAAAAACGACATAAGCTATTTATTTTGTCAATTTAGAATAGATTGGTCGGAAATCCCAAATTATGTCGATCTATTTTCACGCGCCACTTTGCGTGACTTCTTATTTATTGAAAAAATTCATTCAATTCTCGCTCAAATCGGATTTGAATGGAATTGTGTTGAGGGAAGTGTTGGTTTAGAACACGTACATTTTTCTAAGTAGTAGATAATGTTCTAAATTTGCGATATTCCCTTCAAAACATTACATATTAATATATATTTGATGGGGTGAGAAATGTAGAGTTTTTATGATCAAAAAATGAACCTTTCCAAAAGGTGAAACCAACTGCTGAAGAGCAGTGACTCGGTCCCCCAGCTTCTCCTTTCGGACCTGTTGATCAACACACCTCAAACTTAATTATACTCCATTTTTTGCACAAACAAAAGAAATCAAACTTAATTCCTTTTATATAAAGTTGTACAAATTAACCTTGTAAGTACTTTTTATTGTATACCTTAAAAGTTGGCAATGGCGATGGAGTTTCAATCCGAGCACGTTTAGATGCAGGTTCGCTCCCAGCTTTCTTCGCCATTGAGTCTGTGTCTCCCACCTTTTCATAATGATGCTAAAGAAATTACGAAAAAATGTTCCTCCATATTAGGTTAAGAACAAAAAACCTAGGAACATGCTAAACTATAGTATATAGGTACCTTTGTATGGGGATTGAGTTTTGGTTTGGTAAGAGGTGAAGGGATGAGTTGAGGGTGAGTCGTCGAAGTAGGAAAGCTCGGGCGAATGTGTCTGGAGTCAGCTACATGAGCCAATGCATTCCAAAAGGGTGTGTTGTTAGCAAACTGAAAATTGTTAACAATCTGTTGTTTTGGCAAAGATGGCTTGATGAGCATAGTGGAGTTCATTTGGTAATTGGGAGGAGATGAATAGTTTGTTGATAAAGATTGATGATGATGCTGAGATGAATCTGCATCGAACAAGGTTTGCAACAAGGAAGAAGTGTAGCTATAAGAATCCGAACTCAATGGAAGAGTTGGCAAGGAATTTGGTTGGTGTACTATTTGGTCTAGTAGTGGAAAGCTTGGATTCACTTGTTTCAAAGTGTTTAGGAAATGGGAATAATTTTCTTGTGATCTTCCACTATCATTGCTGCAAGATGACAAGCACAAAAGTGTGAGTTTCTTTGGATCAACTTGCCTTCCTTTTGCATGTAATTACAAAGAAAACAAGTCGAAAATTACTCAGCTTTTCACTCCGGTTTTTGGACCATTAGGGCAAAGTGATTTTCAATGAGACAAAAGATGTCTGTTGCAAAAAGAAAAGAAAAGAAAGGGAACTAACTCAATTGTGTAAGAAACTTACTGCAAATCTTGATTCCAATCATGAGTGGTTTGTAGAGTGGGTTGATGAGGGTTTTGTACACCTTGAAGAACTACAGAGCCGCCGCCGTCGGAGGCGGAGGCGGAGCCGGCGGAGTCGGTGCTGGTGGTCTTCACGGCGGTGGCGCCGCCGTGGTTGTACCAACCGAAGTCGTTGACGGCGGAGGAGCACGGCGACGAACCGAAGAGATTTCTCGATGGATTCATCCACCAGTTTCCTCCACAAACCCCACCTTGAAATTCTTCTTCCATGTTTCTTGCCAAAATATATATATATATATATATATTGTTCGACTTTTTTGGTAAGAGATGAAGCAGAAAAGGTTGTGTGATTTGTGAGTTGTGTTTATATGAATTTCATGGCTGATGTTGTGCGTGTATAATACTACATACTAATATATGTATGTGTATTATATATATTGGGCAAACTTGTATTTAATTATTTAGACATTGAACATATGAGAAAAAGGGATCGAATGTGGTTGACATTTGTAAGAGATCTTGATAAGAAAAATTAGAACACAATTTCAATGGGAGGTTTTAGGGGTGGGGTGGGGTGGGTTGGGGTAGGAGTATGGAATTATGAAGCAACTGAAAAGTTTTCCTTTTTTTTAAAGGATTTTGGGTAGAAATTGCTTCTCTTTTTCTCATGTAATGATGATTCTTTTATTTTTTATTGTCCCCACAATTTGATTGTTGTATTTTTTTATTTTTTGGAAAAATTAGTTTTATTTAATATAATTAAGTCGCTTATAAACAAAGGAATGTGATATGGTGTGATGGGTCATGTTTGGAGGAATATAATACCTTTTTAATAGTCAAGAAAATTCCGTGGTGCTAACCGGAATTTCATGCTCACTTCGCTTTCAAGATTAAGATACATAATTAAATTAATTAATCCACTTTTAGCAGTTTGAATTATCTATCACAAGATATATGTAATAGGTTCTTTCAAACAATTTTTAAATTTAGTGATTGTTAACAAGTTCATTAGTTGAAAAAGCGAGTTGTGTTTGGATGAGATGTGTAAAGTTGAGAAAAAGTAGAAGTACGATTGTTTGGTTTAAAAAAAAAAAAAAAAGGTTCAGCACCAATCAATACTTATTTAATAAAATGATAATGATATTATCTAAATCGGTACAAAGTGCAATGTAAGATTGAATATACGTTATCTCAAAAAATAAAAATGTTGGAAATGTCAAGATGAACTATTAGGAAATTTATGTTTGTTGTAAAATATCAAGAAATTAAACAAACAAAATAGAAATTAAATGCCACTTATATATAAAGTCCTATTCTATTACAATGTGAAGCAACAAAATCTAGTCGAGGGAATCCCTCTCTCTTTAAGATAAAAAAACGCACGATTAGTTATAAAAACACAATTTTTTTTGTGAGAATTTAGAATGCAAAAGTATTAATATCTTCTATAGTCAAATAAATAAAAACTAAAGTAAATAAAGAATTATTTCATCATCTCTAATAATTAAACAAAAATAAGTAGTTCTTAATAATGATGGTATGATTATATTCCATGACAAAAAATGTTTAAATCAAAGAGAATATTGACTATTCCAGAATAATGTTTTGCTACACTTATAATTATTAGTACTATATATTATTTGTGTTAAATATTGTAAAATATGGTCACCTCCCTTGCAAAAGTGCAGCAGCCAACCCCTGGATTTTCCTGTTTGTCCTTTTGCAAATGGTGGAATGTTCTGTAATTAATTAGTTGACCCTCAATATCATATCATCTTCTACCTACCTTTGTATCCCACCTAGCTTCTACATTAAGGGATATTGAATTTTTAAATATTTTGTGGCAAAATCAAAATATGAAATCAAATCCTTTTATTTGAATAGACTTGTCAATTTGTACCAAAAAAGATTTTTTTGATGTTCTTTATGATATATTATACTACCTCCGTCCCAAAATAAATGACGTTTTAGCCTTCTGCACATATATTAAGAAATGTGATAAAAAGTCCAGTCTACCCCTATTTAAGTTTAATTAATGAAGAGCTTTTATCTCTTTAACACATTTAATTTGAGGTGAGTAAATAGGGGCATATTTGGTATATTGCATGTAAATATGCTTTGGAATACGAAAACGACAATTATTTTGGGACAAATTTTAGTTGCTAAAACGTCATTTATTTTGGGACGGAGGTAGTAGTTAAATGTATTACTATCATTTATTTATATACAACTATTAATGTATACAAATATTTAGTAGTACGTAGGTTTAACTGCATATATAAAAATTAGTGAGATTTGAATTACAATACAAATTTTCATCTTTGAAAAGGTAGATAACGAACCATGAATTTCTTTCAATTGCAACATATATCGATCTCATATTCCAACATATGATTACAACACAATCACCATCATGTGACGTATCAAGAGAAGGTCGTCCCAAATCCACCGCCAATTTAGGATTCCGACGCAACAATTGTTGTGAAATGAAAGTGAGAATTAGGTTTGCTACAACTTTCCCCTACATTTATGATGGTAATACGAAGAATGACAAAATTAATTTATAGTTAGACTGTTAACTTGAGACAATCTTGTCGAGATGCATATTCCACTAATGATGGTAGAAGTTGCAATTAGATTCCATAAAATAAAATCAATTTGGATCCTATATTAATCTATCAAGTATCAAAAGTATAATTGACTTAAAACCATTAAAACCTAAAAAAAAAAAAATAATAAGAAAGAGCATTGGTCAAGAATGATGGTTGCCACTAATTTTGTAGTGCAAATAACTTCAACAATTTAGTTATATATTAGTCCGATATCAACGTACATAAACACAAACCCATAGCATATTGCATCCCTCTTTTCTTGAACCAATATTAATTAATTACTCCAATTTAAAATCAATATTATAATCGATATTATGAAAATGTAATCATGACAGAAGAATGTGAAACACAAAACATAAATACAAGTAAATATATAAAAATGACATCAAGATGACGTCACCTTGAGGTGTGGTAAAAGACAAAAACCTACGTGGCAGTCGGTGGAAGAGGGCAAATGAGACAACGCCACAACTCCACAAATTCATTTAACTAACATAAAATTTATAATATTCAATCGTGTTATAAATATAGTATTGTGATATATAAATTCATCGTTTAATTACAATTCGAATTCGTTTTTACAATTACTATTTATTTTGTAAATTGTATATTATGAATTAATCTATCTCAATATATATATATATATATATATATATTTATTTAAGGTTTTACAAGAATCATGCTCTTTAACTAATCAATAGAAGTTCAGAGAAATTCATAAGTCCCCAGCCAATAATTTCTTTTATGTTGTTTAATTAAAGATTTAACCATTGAAAAACTAACATGCAACAATTGAAAAAATAGTAAATATTAAACGTTGACCATTAATTAAGACTGAATAACGAGCTAAGTTACATATTTTATAATAGTCGTTAAAAAGAGTCCTTGTTAAAAATTCTCAAATAGTCATAAAAATCATTATTATAAAGTGCATAAAAGAAGATAGAAGTATGAAGATACAATTAATCTTAATTGGATATATATACACACACATATATTTAATTCTATGACCAGCTTTAGACTAATAATATTAATTAGTATCACTTAAAGTAAAATCAATTTATTGTCTACTCTGATCATAAAAACTTTCAAATATGCTTATTTATACCTATCTTTATATGAGTAGTATGTGTTTTTCTTTTATCTAATTCCTTATAATTTCCTTTGTCTCATTTATATTGTCAACTTTTTTCTCATCAACACACATATATTGAGGATATTATATATGAAGAAAGCAAACTATACAAATATATTTCTTAATACACTATTCTTTAATGAGTTGGATAGATAAGCCCATCATTAATAATTAAACAGAAGCATTAAAAAATTAATGAATTTCTTTCCACAAAAAATTATAATAAAAATTCATAACAATTTGCACAAACAATTAGAAAGACTTATTTGATGTTTCCGTAAATACATTAACGACAACAACATTATCAACTGTTTATAGATAACAACAAAAAAAACATAGTACTTTCACAAAATATTTATAAATAATTTTATCAATATTTTTGCTACGTACAACCATTTTTTTCACTGATACGTTTATTTTATTGTAATGCATGCTATAAGCACATTACATTGGACCATGAAATGTGGAAATGAGTTTTTTCGATATAATATTCACAAAATATTTGGAAGAACAGTGGGTATAAACCCATAGTTTTAATCAAAAATTTTAACAAAAACTTGTAACTACAATTGCATTATTTTTGTATTAGTATTTAATTAATTTCCTAATATATTTGTATACATCAATGACATCCACTACCAAAAAAAAAATTATGATAAGATTTTTTGCGACAACATATTATTGCAAAAATGCTTATATAAATTGACAATGTGTTGTCATAAAAAGTGATGAAAATGAATATATAATTCTGTCTTTTTTTCTTTTTTGTTTATTATTATGCAATTAAAATTACATGGATGTTTATTGCTATTTTTTGTGAGTATGATTGATTTAGTGATGTGCTTCCATGTGTCTTGATCAAGTATAAGATGATAGAGTCAATCATATAGTGTATGTAAAGTGGTATATATATATATATATATATATATATTGATGAAGTACATATATTTTAATTTTATATATAATTAATTTTAACTAGTAAGTACATATATAATTAATTTTATATATTTTTAGAGACTGGTACCGAGCTCCAAGACCACTCACGAGAAGAGTTAAGGGCCCCGAAACTGTCCTACTAGTATTGAGTTGATCCAATTCAGGTGGCTAGGTACCCTGATTCATTGGAGTTGCGCCACATTAGTACCATGTCTAAATCCATTGTATATTATTTTCAAGTATTATTTTAATTAGTTGTGTTTCTAGTTTTCTTTAATGTTTCCAAGGAAAAAAAATGTCTTATGAGATTAGATGATGTAATTGCAAAGCATTTCACTTATAGTATTGACCTCATATTGCAGATCAAGACAAAGATTACGTGTGATGCAAAGAGGTAATAACGTTGAAACATGATTGGTGGTGACGGCGAAACCTCGAAATTAGTTTAGGATTTTTCATGAGTTTAATGCTTAGTTTGACATTATGATTAGATGCTAAATTTTGATTTCCGAATGTTTAGATAGAACTAAAATATATAACATGTTGCTTAAGAAAATTTATTTCAGTCGCTTTTGTTTTAAAAAACAAATAAATACTTCTAATGATTATTCATAAGTAATGACCCTCCAAGAATGGGTTGTTAAATTTGTCACAACAATGTGGTCGCCAATTATTAATGACAACAATGTTGTTGTAAAAAACTATTAACAACAAAATTTTGTCAAAAACTTATATACCTCTGGGGCATATAGGGGCACAGATCTAGGTGTTATATACATGTTCTTCAGGTGTTATATATATACTTTATAGGTGTGGTGTTTCTTGGTATTATAAATATACCCTACAAGTATCATATGTATATAAGAGTATTCATGTGATACCTGAAGAGTATATATATGATACTTGTAGAGTATATATTTAACATCATATAATGATTAATTTGGGGGCATGCACCATGCCCTGGGCACACAAGTGTCACTCCAAAACTTTTATATATAATTTGGTGAGAAAATACTATGGCAATTTTATTTTTTTACGGATAACATTTTTTATTACGTAGTGTTCATTACATAAGTAACAATGTAACATATTCTAATATAAATGAACATAAGATATTGATCACTATTACCACTTCTGATATATTGGCTATTGGGATTTCTATATTTATGAAGCTTATCCTCTTAAACTTTCTGTGTGATTAATATTATATACACATTATCTTCATGTCGACAAAGGGCAAGCATAGCCACACATCATTAATATAATAAAGGGAGAAAAAGAAAGAGAAATCAAACCCCAACAATTGCTTTTTCTTTTTACTTTTTAGCTTTATTATACTATTTATTGAGTTAGTGCCAATTACAAACTTGTTTAGGTTTGCATTTCTTATGTTTACTTTTTAATAATTAAAAGTGATATAGTTGACACAAAGTGACCAAATTATTGAATAAAACTTAACCTTCAGTACCAAAAATAATGTGGGATGTTGCACTTATAGTCATATCTTAATTTTAATTGACGTTTGAAATTTAATAAACTCTTTTTCCACCAAAATTAAAACAAGTCTTTGCAAGTCGTTACTCAATGACTAGTTGACTTAGGTAGCTTAGTGTACCAATTTTTTGGCGTGTGGGGATCACGCGTACAAATCAACTCTTCATTTAAATTATAATTTCGTGAGATAAAATCTCACTATATATATCCGATATATGTTTATTTTATATGACATTCCTCTTTATAAAATTAATAAGAGGTTCTTACAAGAATCATACTGTTTATTATTACGTTTCTAATGAAGAATGTCATTTATTTTTCACATTCTGATGTGCCTGTGTATGATATATAAAATAATATTAACACAAAAGTTTAGATGACATCATCTCATGAATTGCATTTTGGGGACGAAAATCCAAACATTTTGGATAAAATGAAAGATATGAGTTTGCATTTGAGTTTATGTTTAACGCATCTTACAGTCTTAAGTTTGTGAAATGGTCTATAATAATTAAATCTCATAAAATTAATAGTATTGCTTGTGACAATAAAATTTAATGAGAGATTATTGAAATATGTAACTGACGAATTTGTGTATAGTTAAATAAAGTCTCTAGTAATATTAATTGCTCAAGTTCGTGACAAAATTAGGAGAGAATAGATTTAATAAAATTGACATGCGTTTAAAATTAATTGTTGTTTTACAAAATAGAATTTATTTCAATTTACTTATCGCCATTTACTTTAGTTTTATACATTAAAATCTGGATGACGTATTCATTTTTAGTTTGTACAAAATTATAAATATTAAATATTATCTCGATAATTTTCTAGAATTAACATTAAACGATTGTAATTAATTTGAAACATAAAAGCAAATTTGTTCTTATTATAGCCTTTTTTTAATTGCTAAGGTGTCATTCTTTTAATCAAACTAGTAACTCTACTATTAACTCTACATTATTATAATACACTTTCTTTTTTTCCGTGGTTCACAAATCACAATGTAGGTTTATTTTATTTTATAAAGGAAATTATTATCATTTTATATTTGTTATGCTTGTGTGTTGTCAGAATGTTAGCTGAGATAATGATGACATAGTGATTACGTCATCATGTAGCAAGTTTGGGATTGGTAGTTATATTGTATTTGGATCAAAGCATTTGGGCCCATAATGAATTCATACACACATAATTCATTTTGGTTCAAGTCCAATTAAAGTATGTGATGGAGTTGAGAGGTGACTAATTGGACCTACACAATGTTTGTTCATCTTTTTTTTTTTTTTTTTCAATATTCCTTACAAAATATAGTTTAAATTTCGAGAATTATTGTTTCACAAGGATTGATATCAGACTGTCTTACAAATATAGTTTCATGAGACGTATGAAACTTAATTATACATAACTTTGTGGAATACCACTTGAACTGCAAGATTCGTGATTAATTATTTATAACTTAAACAAATGTTTATATATTAGTGTTTAGTCTATGGATTATTGATGTGGGCTGGCTTGTCTTTAACTTAGTACAATTATCTCATTAGAATATGTTCCTCTTAATTGTTGATTGTATAGCACATTATGGATCCGAGCTCATATATATATTACAAATAGATCATAGACATACCCTTATCCTAGCTATGTATCTAAATAATTATTTTACTTGACAATTTTGTCAAGTATTATTTTTACTTGAAATTATTTGACGTTGATTTAATGTCGCTTTATCATCAAGTATACCTTTTATGGAAAGTTGAATCCTCACCACTCAAAAGTACTCATTACAAGACACTCTTTCTCATGATTTCCTTTTTTTTGCTTTTCTGTATTTTGGCCTTTTCTGTCAAATTTGGAAATATGATTGATGCATTGAGGAGCTTTTTAATTTAACCTTTTTTTTTTTAAAATACGGATTGAAGTCTTAAACAATATATTAAAAAGAGAGAAAAAAAAAAAAATACAAATCTCATGAGTTCTAGTAGTTATAGCTTTTTCGATGATCAATTAATTTCCCGAGCATCTTTAACAATAGCCAAATTGATTTGATGTGGTGATTTTTTTCTCCAATGCAAATCTTTGTGTTAAGATTTCTCAACTGTCGGTTTTTTTACCAACTATCCACAGGTCAGTGTCTGCGCAATCCCTATTTTCTTTTATTTTTTTCATTCTTTTCAATACTGAATATTAATAATAAATGAAAAATTAAAAAATGAATAATAATGAATACTATGGAATATTCCTTTTTGGTGTAGAGAATAGTGCAGACTTAAAGAACAATGATGGTTATTACATAAAAATAATGTAAAAATTATCAAGTAAAATGATTTACACTATTAAAGATGATCAACATCCTATTTAGTTGTTCATAGCCATACAAATATCCCACAATTTGTAGAATACTATTAAGATTATGTAATTAGTAAAAGTCTTGTGTGATGTTCGTATATATAAGTTTTACTATTTATATTTTGATATGAAAATCATGTTGAACACAAAAAATGATAAATGTTTTGAGAGAATTCCAATCTAATTTATTGCCCGTGTAATGCATGGCCTAAAATATTAAATATTTCGAGTGTAATGTGAAAATGATAATTTACGAAATATTTACTATTTACTTGTTACAACGGCTTTGATATGATTTTTTTCTTTTATTTTATTGATTTTGATATTTTTGAGTTGTATTTTACATAAGTAATTTCTATTTTTTCTTGCCTTTATTTCTTTTCACAATTTCATATGAATATAGGAGAGTCTCTTAAATAAAAAAATTAAAGGAGGTTCATGGCCAGGATGAAAGATGTGCTAGTATCAGTAATTTTAGAATAATGTATAAAACTAAACTTCTCTATAATATATCAATCTCATTTGTTACCTTTGCTGGACAAATAAATTTCAATTGTCAGTTACTTTTTATATAAAATGTTTACCATAAAATATTATATATTTCTCCAAAGTTACTTCAATTTATTTTATCACTAGACCCTTATAATTTATGAATCTTAAATATTTCTTTTTTTCACCAATATGTACATTGTCTAATTACTTTACTAATTGTTTTTGTCACAAATATTGGCGTAGGGAAAAACCTATGTAAATATATGTTCAATAACTTAATTTGTCAGCAAAATAGTTATATTATTGTACATTATAATTAAATCTCGATAATATTTTAACCATGTAGCAGATAAATCAAATGTCACTTTTTTATATAGATAAGGTGAAAAATAACATAACTCTTCAAAGTTATTTTAGTGTAATCATATGAGTTATGAAATTTAAATATTTCTTACTTCTATTATTCCATGTTTGACTAATTAAGTTATTGTGTTTGTGACAATTGGCCTGAAAAATACATATGCTCGATAACTTCTTTATAATGTCGTAAAATTGTGACATTATTGTGTTTTACTCCAAAATAAATTTTCTCAATTAACATATCACTAAAAAATCTACATAATTTCTTTCGGAAACCTTAAAATCAAAATTTATCTTTTAGAAAAAACATATTGGATGATAAACATCAAAATTTAATAAATCTAAAATCATCAAATTACATACTACAGTAGAAATTACAACATATAACTTTATCGTTGTTCACAAAACTATGAACTTCATACAACCATAATAACGCGAAATTTGAAATTTGTATTTGCTTTTTAATCATGGAGGAAATATTATTTATTCTTACATGTTTTTTTCTTTTTGTGAATATATTAAATAATTTAAATTCAGGTATACAAATTGCTATTCACAACTTTTCATATAATTTTAGCGGATAAAATCCTACAGACCCCCTCTTGTTATACAAATTCGCCTATGAAAAAAAATTGCAAGAAAAACACGTCGGTTTTGATTAAATCGTGTGAGACACCCAAATCCGTTATACTTGACGGATGTGCAAAGGACGCGCTTCAGGTACGATTTTTTATTGTTTTTGACCCTATTTTAAATGTAAAAAGACAAAACTACCCATAATTGTTCATTATATTTTATATAATTCCATTTTATTGTTTTTTTATAAATATTTCATTTTATCTCATTCATGAACAATTTTTTTTCTATTTTATTGGTATTTGATTTATTTGTAACATTTATTATGTATTTTTAAATTATTGTGTATATTTTTTTTATATTTTAACAATCTTAATGAAAAATTAATTTATACTTAAAAATATATTCATTTTAATTTAACTTTTTTTAAAACATTATATACATATGTTCTATTCCTTAATAATTTAAAAAATAGCAGTTTTATAATGTATATTTAAATCTGAAAATAATAATTTTATAATATATAATATATTATTTAATAATATTATTATTAATTAAAATCTTTACCTCAATAAAATTCATAAAGCCTAACAGAATAATTTAAAATCAAAATTGGAAAAATTTAAAATAAATCTTTACCTCAACTAACAATTGGAAAAATGAAAATCGGAAATTCATAGAGCCTAACAGAAGAATGAAATTTCAACCACAATGAAGAATGAATTCCAACCAAGACTGAGAAAAACAAGATGCTGATCATAGATATTCAAATTGGAGAATTACATCAAAAGCACAAATATTGAGGGCAATTTCAAGAATTTGTAAATGGATTTTCCCCAAATTGTGAAATGCATTGTATAAACGAGGCTCAATTTCTTTCGCACCAACATCAAACCGAGGCTCAATTTCTGGCAATCTGGCTAATAACCCCAAATTGTATTCAAATGTATTGTAGCTTCGACTGAAACCCTCTCCTCCATCAGCCCATCTCTTCACACCGCGAATTGCTCTGACTGATCCTCTGCAAATAGAAACAGCCATGGAGTGGCCACAAAATGACCTAACTGCCCCCGCCGCCACCCAACCTATGTCAAAGAACGCTCAGAAACCGTTGCTCAAGCAGCAGAGGTACGAGGCGAAGAAAGTGGAGAAGAATGAGCAGATGAAGGAGCACAAGAAGAGAGAGGCTGAGCGCAAGCAGAAGGAGTGGCAGGAGAAATTGGCTAGCGTCAGCGAGGAGGAGAGGGAGAAGATTATCGAAGCGAGAAAAGATCTTAAGAGAGAGGCGGCGACTGTTTCGTCGCTTAGAGAGGGAGGGAGAGAGAGGGGGAGGGAGAGAGAGGAAGATGAGACGGCAGTGGCAAGGCTGAGGAGGTGGCGGCGGTTTTCCCTCATTTAGAGGGAGGGAGGGTGGGAAGAGGAGAAGGGAGAAATAAAATACAATTTTAGGGTTTGTGTTTCCAATTTATATTAAGGACATAACGGGAATTAATGTGGTAAAATTTAACGTCGTTAGCAATTGTTAGGTGTTGTGGGGTGTGTGTCGATTTTTCAGTATCCCACATGTTTAGTATGCAATTTCCATCTTATAAGGGGGTCCGATGTTAATTTTCCAAAACACGAGGGAGTTTCGCACAATAAGCCCTAATTTTAGCATGTCGTTATTGTCATTTATATATAAATCATGCAAAATTTGTGACATATCAAATATGATTAGTTTACTTTTTATTCTCAAGTTTCGAGTATTTACCATATAATTTTCATACTTTGAATAATAGAAAATTTATGAATTTATAAGTTTCATATTACTTCCAATTTATCATATATTACTTTATTATACTCAATATATATTAAAAATCTTTAAGATTTTTAACATAATTAATATAGCATAGATAAGTAAATATTTTAAATATATCATTATTTTTATTATTATATTCTTCTTCTTCTTCTTCTTCTTCTTCTTCTTCGTCTTCTTCTTCCTCCTCCTCCTCCTCCTCCTCCTTCGATTTTGCAGAGGATAATTGTATGGGTTTGCTCTAGGATTTCTTTGCACAATGTTTATGTGATAATAATTCATATGAATTCTACAATTTACAGAAAAAAAGAGAGGAAGAATATGATATAAATCGCCATTTTATTGTTTAGAAATATTAAACTCACCATACAGTAATGTAATACCTATAGAGTACATATGTGATACCTATAGAACAAAAATTCGAACAAATAATTCATACCTTAATTGAGTTAGTTTGTAATACCTATAGAGTATACATGTGATACCTATAGAGTAAACATGTGATACCTACACAAAAGTAAAAACAAATAATTTATACTTTTATTGAATGAACACATGATACATTAAGAGTATACATGTAATACCTATAGGGTATATGCGTAATACCTATAGTGTATACATGTAATACCCATCACTGAATCATCAACTAGGTAATCAGGTGTGTGTGGATGCACACCAGCTTAATTAGGGGCGCGCGTGGAGGCAGCCCACGCGCCGGGTCGGGTCGAGGGCACGGATCTAAGATCCGTGCCCCCGGTGCACACAAGTTTTTGCCATTATATAATTAGTATTATTACGTGGAAGATATATTAATATGTAGTAATGTATATATTTTTATTATAATTTTTAATATATGTTTCCAATATACAAAATAAAAACCATTAGTTTATTTATGTTGTGTTATTTATGTTAATTAATTTGATTATTATATATTTATTGAGGTATATTATAAATATATTTATAATTATATATATTGAAATACATAAAATGATTAGGATATATTTGCATAATAAGTCAACTTATATTCAAAATAATCTTTTTGTTATATATTTAATTCTCTCTCTATATACGTGGACAAAATTATATATATGTGTGTGTCCAGGTGTGATACAACATTTATTTAATAATTTTTTTTACTTTAATCATTTAGAATACTTGAAATCAGATAGTTGCATTAGTTTAATTTATCCAACAAACATAACTTTAATATTGATTATTGTAAATAATTATTATACATTTATTATATGTTATCATATTAACATTCATATACCATATATAGATTATACTCCCTCCGTCCCACCTTATTTTGCCTACTTTCCACTTTTGCTTGTCCCAACTTATTTTGCCAGCCCAAAAATGGTAAAAAAAATTTTACGACCTTACCCCTTCATTTCTTTCATTTTACAACTTTTGCACTCAAAAAACACACATTAATTACAAAATTGCCACTCAAAAATATTAAAATAACACATCACATCAAAGTCAAACAGTTTTTTCTTAGGACCCGTGCCGGTCAAAGTAGGCAAAATAAGTGGGGATGGAGGTAGTATTTTCCAAGATTTAGTCAACATCATAGATGATATTATTACCATATATATATATATATTGTTTAGTAAAATATTACTAATTTTTAAATTATAAACATGAAATAATAAATAATTTTTTCCTACTTTTGGGAGATGGAAATGGGTCGGAAAACTTTGACATTTCTATTTTGAGAAGGGTAATTGTTATTATTATTATATATATATATATATGAGACATTAAATGTTAAAACTGCCAAAATTATATCATCTTACTTTCAAAAATTATATTTTGACATTAATAATGGATGCGTGTGACATGTAATTGTAGAAGCAGAAGATTAAATCACTTTAATATTGATTATTGTAAATAATTATTATACATTTATTATTTGTTATCATATTAACATTCATATACCATATATAGATTATATTTTCCAAGATTTAGTCAATATCATAGATGATATTATTACCATATATATATTGTTTAGTAAAATATTACTAATTTTTAAATTATAAACATGAAATAATAAATAATTTATTCCTACTTTTGGGAGATGGAAATGGGTCGGAAAACTTTGACATTTCTATTTTGAGAAGGGTAATTGTTATTATATATATATATATATATATATATATATATATATATCAGACATTAAATGTTAAAACTGCCAAAATTATATCATCTTACCTTCAAAAATTATATTTTGACATTAATAATGGATGCGTGTGACATGTAATTGTAGAAGCAGAAGATTAAATCATTCAAATTCTAGGTAGTAAAAGCCAAAGGGAGGTTAAGTTGCTCTCTCAAACAACAAACATTAGTTATATATGAACAAAGAAGTGTGAGACTTTATTAGATAGGGAGTTAGAAAAATCATTTAAATCTAGCTAGCCCTAATATGTCACTTTTTATGCTACAACCTTTTTCCCAAGATTAGGTTTAATTTCATTAAAAATATCAAATTTTATGGGTCAATTCATATGCCACACTCAATAATTAATATATAAATTTATGAAAATTAATTTCGTTAATGGGTAAAAATAGTTCGTCTCACCTGAGTTTTGTATTAAATATTTAATATGATGGACCTATTGAAACCCATTATTAATTTCCTAGTGAATATGTTAGTGGATAATGCTTATATTGATAAGAAGTTTTTGAAAAAATAAAAAATTTGAGAACAATTAAAAAAATGTATTTTCAGATGCCCTATATATATTGAATATTGTTACATGAATGTAATATATAATATATATGTTGTAATTTTCAAATAATTAAATCCACACATGTGCATGTACTTCAATTGATAAGAAGCATTTTGGACAAGAAGAATTGATCAAACAAATGTATGCGGATTCGATTCAAAGCAAATAGTATCATATTAGACATCGATCGAAAGTAATAGTTGTCTACAAATTATTCAGATACCTATGTACGTACAAATCTAGAATTGACCGTTATAACATATCTATTACATATATAAAAATATTGATATTTTTTACAAAATATAGATTGTCTAATATATATTTATTTAAGATTACACTTAAGGTTATAATAGTAATTTAAAATTTTCGCATTTAAATAATTTTACATTAGATTCTATCAAAATCATAGAGAATTCTATTATGAG
Source organism: Scutellaria baicalensis (assembly GCA_005771605.1). Classification (NCBI taxonomy): domain Eukaryota; kingdom Viridiplantae; phylum Streptophyta; class Magnoliopsida; order Lamiales; family Lamiaceae; genus Scutellaria; species Scutellaria baicalensis. Next base: position 22,518,278 of record CM016724.1, read on the forward strand.
TAGAACAAGATTCTAATTTAATATAGATTATATATCCTTATAAAAGACTATTATTTTAATATCTTAATAGTAATTTAATATTTTAAGTTTAAAAAATTCATCATTCACGTGCGACGCACGTGCTGTATACTCGTATATTATATATATATATATACACTAATTCACAATCTCTTATATATATAAGTTTACAACCATTATTTGCTACATATATATACTTGAAATCCTATCAACTAATCCAGTATTTGCTCCTCCTATGGCACTTAACAAAATTGATCAAATTTGAGGTTTCTAAACTTTGGAGATATTATAAAGAAAAACAGAAAATAATTGTTAAAGTCGGGGACGCCCGGCACCAACTCACACAATGAAGAGTGTCATGTAATGAGAGAGTCAAAACCACCAAGTGAGAATCCATCCTAAAACCAATTGACAATAGGAGGAGTGGCTGAGTAGGCTTAAAAGAAACTCTCTCTTGAAGTATTTTATCAATGTGGGACAACTCACATGTGAACATTTATCATTTAAATTCAATATTAATATTATAACAAGAATAATAAAAAAATGAAATTAGGTTGTTGGTATAGGTATTTTCGCTTATGTTAATAAAAATGACTTGTGAGTTATATAAAATGATGGCAAATCCTCTCTTGTGCACTATGGCAACCTGATCCGCATCCACTTGACCTTTTTTTTTTCTTTTACCTATTTCTGATTGAGTCCTATATATTGCTAAGGATAATACAAGAATAGTAAAATTAAACTGATTCCATTAATCTCAAAACTCAGATTGCATGCATGAGATACATGTGTATATATACAAAGATAAAGCTACAAGTTGTGACCTATCTATACTTCAACATATATTGTATTAGTATGACCTTAATAACCATATTTTGGCTAACCTAGCTTGCTTCGTCCCTCGAGATTCGCTAGTAGTGGACAACTAGCTAGTTAACTTCGATCCGTAACTAACAAAAGGTAGGACTCACAGACTAACTCACTTCGGCCAAGGAAACATATTGGTGTGACATTTATATTATATAACAGTGACCTTTATGTACAAATATGGTGACATTTATGTTCAGTAACTTAGAGAAAAATGACTATTTTGAATTTTTTTTTTTTTTAACTTCAGGTTGAAACTTTATGTTGTATTCGTGTGACCTTTATGTTGTTGTGACCTTTATTTGCAAATATCATGACTTTTATATTCTATAACTTTGAAAAAATATGAAGATATAAATATAAAAAAATTCAACGCATTTTTTGGATCAACATACTTCTTGTGATATTAGTCATACATTTATTTCATTTTAATTCTACATTTATATATTCACAAATACTCATATGCAACCGTCTCACATGCGACGGCACTTGCGCACGGTCGACCGTGTCCCAGGACACGACCGTGCGCGAGTGTAGTGTATAAGTATGTCTTTTTCAATAATAAGTATGTGATTTTTCACTATAAGTATGTGATTTTTTTTTTCTCGCCCACGACCGTGCCCTGGAACAGACCGTGCCCTAGAACACGACTGTGCGCCAGTGCCATCGCACATGAGACGGTCTCACAGGAGTCCAGCTCTTATATATTACATAAATATGCAACTAATATCTCATAAATATATATATATATATACACACACAAATTTTACTAACATTCTTCATTTTTTCCTTCTAAATTAGAGTACATAAAAGTCACATAATATATACATAAATGTCTTGTTTATATAATAAAAATGTTACGCAAATATAACATAAACATCTCAACCTAAACCTAAAGTAAATTAAAAAAAGAAAAAAAGGAACATAGATTTGAATCAACCCAATACTGATTTGATTGCATGTGCAGTTCGGACATGGTGATCAACTCTAAAAATGATTGTTTATTCATATATTTATAAAGGATTGTCATAGACCTCAACCTAAAGATGTTCAAACGGTTCAAACCGGGTGGTTCCGGTTCGAACCGCCGGTTCCGCGGTTCTGGATTGGTGGAACCGAAATCGAACCGGGAGGTGTTCAGTTCCGATTTCGATTTGGAACCGCCGGTTGAACTGAAACCGCCAGATTCGGCTGGTTCGGCGGTTTGTTTGTTTTTTTTTTTTGTTTTTTTTGCACTTTTTCTTTTTAATTTTAATTTTGCAACTCCGAATTTGTTTTTTAATATTTGTTTCATTGTAATTCATGACTGAAATAGAGTACAAAAAATCGAAGTGAACAAATGTTTTCATTATAAATTGGAAAATTATTACAAGTTATAATGGAACTCAATTTCTAAGTTTCTAACCTAATGATTGAAATTCTAATGAATGTATAATCTAATTCTAATCTATTAGACTATTACAAACTAAATATATCTATTACAATTTACAAACTAAATATATCTATTACAATTACAAAAGTCTATCTAAAGACTAAAGAAAAGAGGAAAAAAAATTGAAAGAGCTTGAGTTTCATTCTAAGTTTGGAAATGAAATTCAATTCCAAACTTATAAAAATTGTCTACGTACGTATCCTTAATTCGAATCAAATTAAGGAATCAAAGCTCACGTAGTTCTCTTACATCAACTTACCTACTTCAATCGTCAAGGTTGGTGGCGGTGCTAGCGGAGGATGTTGTGTTTGAGTCGTAGCCATAAATATCCTCGCCACCTTCTTCATCCACTAGAAGAAGGTCAAGATGTTGTTGACGTCTAGCGGCTTTACCCCAATCCTCAAGAAGCATGAGGTTTTGCACATTTTTCGCCGCCAAGTTTGATCGTCTTGTACTCAACGTGTGACCCCAATACTAAAGGCAGCTCAACCGATCGAAACCGTCGAGGCGGGAGTTGCAAACATTTCCTTAGCAATAATGGTAAGAATAGGATACATGGTGGTCCTTTGTGACCACCAGTTCAACAAATCACTTGAACTCTAAAAAACAATAGATTCAAAAGTAGCACTTAAATAAGAGTTTAACTCTTGGGTAGGGTTACCGCTAGATCGTTTTTGTGTCCTAATGTCATAAAAGTTGTAAAATTGACTAAGGTGTCCAACTCCAAAACTAGATGAAGATGAGGAAAACTCTACATTTTGATGTCCTAAATCATGACTACTACTAGAATCACCATGAATTGCTTTATATTTTCCATATAAATCATATAAAAGACCTTTAGCTTTAGCAACTTCTTCCCTAGGATTAGACACATATTCAACCATAGTGGAAATGTGTCTTTCTACCCAATATACATAACATAAAATGAAAAATACCCACAACATAATAAAACAAGTTTTCTACCCAAAATGAAGTTAAAATTACTCAATTACCCTTTAAAATTGAGAGGGGGAAAATATCATTCACTATCTAAAAATTACTCACAGTGAATTTTCAAAATTCCAAAATTCAAAAGCCAGAAAACAAGTCTTCTCCCCTCAAACTCCTACAAGATTTACACCTATTCCGGCGACTCATTCCGGCAACCCAAGTTCTCCCAACGAGGTTTCAAAAGTTTGAGGTTGAAGAAGGAGGTTGTGGTAGTTTGATAAGAGTGAGGCTCTGTGGTGAGAAGGAGAAAGAGGCGTGAAAAATTTCCACAAAAGTGGAAGGAGAAAGACTGTAAAATTTTGGAACCGAAGGGGAAGAGGCGCTGCTGTGCAAGAGAAGGAGAGAGAGGCGTGAAAAATTTCCACAAAAGCGGAAGGAGAAAGACTGTAAAATTTTGGAACCGAAGGGGAAGAGGCGCTGCTGTGCAGAAAGAGGCCTGAAACTTTTTCGCAGAATGGGAGAACAATCTGTACGTCTTTACTTTGCTATAAAATCTTTTTTCCTATTTTCTAGGGTATGAAATATTTTTACATATATATATGTTTATTTACACTTCCATTACAAGATTCGTATGAATCCTTGTTGTAGATATTTTTATGAATTATGTGGATAATTTGAAGAAGAAAAATTAGTTATAAACATTTTAGGGTTTTTAAAATTCCTTAGATGTCAGATGCAAATGATAAATCACGATGGTATAATAGATCTCGGTGATGTATTTGTTAGATCTCGATGGTAATTAGATAACGATTCAATTGATAAATCACGATGGTATAATAGATCTCGGTGGTTGTATTTGTTAGATCTCAATGGTAATTAGATAACGATTCAATTGATAAATCACGATGGTATAATAGATCTCGGTGGTTGAATTTGTTAGATCTCGATGGTAATTAGATAACGATTCAATTGATAAATCACGATGATATAATAGATCTCGATGGTTGAATTTGTTAGATCTCGATGGTAGAATATATTTTTGTGTTACTCATAAGTCATGGTAGTGATGAGTCATAATTTTTATAATATAATTATCTCAAATAGATATATTAAAAAAATCAATCAAAGACAAAATATTATCACACAAATATTTGTTCGATATATATTATCAAAAGAAATAAATATCCTCAATAAATATCCTCAATAAATATCCTCAATGTTGGCATTAACGGTGAAAATGTTGGATCAATTTCATGATTGTGCTCGGTGACAATTCATGATTGTGCTCAGTAACAATCTTTATCATCATCCAATATGATAAGGTGTTTCTTCTCTTTTTTATTTGTCTAATTCTAATACCATCAGAAAAAAAAAAAAAATAATAGTAGTAGTACATAAATTATGTTTGCCTAGTTATTATAATCTGATGGTTGAGAGCAACTCATTCTTATTTATTGTCGTTTTGATAAATAATAGTATTTTAAATTTTGTTTTGATTTGATTTCTTAACAGTCACAGTGGAAGTGGCGGGGTCGTATAAATTTATCGGCTAGATGCAATACATATTGTTCAAGTAAGATTATTCAAGACATTTATGTTGAGCTTAGGCATTGTGAGAGGTTAGATGTCTTCCTACGGTCTTGCTTTGGTCACTTTTTGAGTTTTGATGGGGATACACATATTAGTGGTCGAGGGCTTCTATATTTATTGGATCGAGAGGTTATAATACCAGAAGCTGGTACTCACGAGCATTGGTTTCGTGTGGGAGATAGTATATCCAGGTTCTCCAAGTTGGAGTTTTGTATGATCACTGGTTTGAAGTTTGGAACTTCAACATTTGATCCAGATTCTTCACCTTGTGAGCCACCAGACGATAGTCTTTATAAGAGGAGTTTTAAAGGACAAGCCGTGGTAGCTAGCGATTTATGGACTCGATTTAAGAATGAAGAGTTTCGAAGCCGCCCAAATGATGCACTAAAACTTTCTTATATATTGCTGCTCACCATATACCTATTTGGTATGGATCAACGTTCCCCTGTACCCCACTGGCTATGGAGTTTGATCGAGCAACCGACTGTATTTGATACATTCCCATGGGGTTCATATGTCTTTCAGAGATCACTCTATTATTTGGATAGTTTACTGCAATCTTTGTCTTCAGGAAAAACAAGAGCACTATATCATTTGTATGGATATCAGATAGCTTTACAGGTATATTTTAAATGTTTAATATTTGTACTCTTGAAGATAATAAATTGTCCAAATCATTTATGATTAACAATAGCCATATTCACGTATTAGATTTGGGCTTTTGAGTGCATCCCTGAGTTTGGCAACCAATTGGGAGAAAAAAATTCAGATGATTTTCCAAGAGGTACCCGATGGCGAAGTCCAGGAAAGCGTCCACATGTTGTCGACATCTTCAATGCATGTAATGTGAGTACTGTGAGAATTTCAGACTACTTACTAGTGTGTATTTGAATTTCGAATATTAATATTATTTGTATATGTATCAGATTCATTGTATTCAATTAGAACCTACACAGACAGAGAAGGAAAAACCATATATGATCGACATTGAGATGGACATCTTATCTGGTGTCAAATATGTCCCTCGTGATCGACCGATTGGTCGTAGGAGCTCACATGGAGACACTGTGCCAAGACTGTCTAGGTCCGACACTATACGTGCTAAGGAGGCAAGTCTTCCGAGAAAGACTAGTTGACCTTTAAAAAGGCAACATATGGCTGATAAAGAAGATGACAAAGGTAGTCCAACAAAGTCGAGGGATGTTTCCCAGAAGCGACATAAATCCAAGAAGAAGTTATCCGCTCGAGCGACTGATTTGCCTCGCTGTGACCATTATAGTTTAATTAGACTTGTAATTATATAAAAAAAATGATATGTAAAGTAATAATGTACCTGAGAGCTTTCATTGCATGACTACATGGTATTAAATCCAACTGAAATTCACAGCATGTGCATGATCTACGGCCCAAATCAACAACATGATTATGAAGACCATCTTTCACATTGAAAACAGAGCCACTAATCTCAAATATCTTCATACGCTGACTATCTTGTTGAGCTTCTTGTATTCTTTGAAGAATATTTGGACTTATGATTGACTCCACACTTGACCATTTGGCACGTCGTTTGGAAAACCATGTTTGAAGCAAAATCAAGAAGAGCACATATTGGCAATTTTCTGGCCCATAAGAGTTTTGAATTCAGAGACTCCGCTGTGTTTGATGTCATAATTTCATACCGACGCACCGGACAACATGCACGAGCCCATCTTTGAACCTTTGCTTTTCTCAAGTTCTTCCAGCCCTTCTTATTTACTTCTTTAATTTGATCCATATACTTCTTATGCATCTCTCTTGTATATGAATATGCAGCTTTCTTATACAAGCTCACAAATCGAGCTCCATATGTGCGAAAGTTCAACTCCATGTGCCATGAACATAGACCTTGAAATGCCCCTGGAAATGCACTCTCAATTGCATTTTTTATGCTTAGATGACGATCTGTTAACAACGTCATAAAAAATCACCATTATCTCAAACTTAATTACTTCACCCATACAAGATACAGAAAAATATTATTTATACCTGATACAATTATAAGATCATTTGGATGACCATATGCTTTCTTTAGCTGAGTCAGGAACCAGTGCCAAGATTCATCATTCTCCTTGTCACCAACACCAAATGCTAGAGGATAAATTTGTTTATTACCATCCTGAGTAGCAGCAACAAACATAAGACCCTTGTATCTGCCTTTCAAATGTGTTCCATCAACCACGATTACAGGTCTACAACATTCATGAAATCCTTTTATAGAGGCACCAAGAGCTATGACCACATACTTGAACTTATCATCTTCATCTGTTTCAAAACAAGTCATAGTACCGGGATTTGATCTTTTGAGCATATACAAGTATGAAGGTAACATACTCCACGATTGATCAAAATCGCCATATATCAAACTGTGTGCATGATAATGAGCTCTCAATGCCTTATCATATTGAATCTCTATACCATGGTGTGTAGAAACATCATCCATGATGTCTTTCGGCTTAAGTATACGACCTTCTTGAAGCAACGAAGGAGCAAAATAAGCCCCAATTATCTTCGATGACAATTGACTAGGTCGAGTAGTCATATCCAGATGGCAATTATGTGGACCTTGAAACTTTTTCACTGTCCACGGACCCTTTTGAGTTCCATTAGCATGCAATAAAAACTGGCATCCTATTTTCTTACAAACAATTGTATATCGTTGCTTGTCTGAGCGTTTCACTGCATACTCAACTCGATTCTTCATGTGGTAAAAGCCCACACCATACACCAACTGCATTTTGCTATCAAAGATTGCACCGACCTGTAGCCTTCTTTCCCCATCAGCTGGACATACTTGGATAGGATCAGGATCATCAGTGTGAAATGATGCCCCAGGAATAATCCAATCTCTATTTTGATGGCGTGCTAATTTCGGTCCTGACTCACCACTTGAACCATCTTCTCCAATCATGATGGTTCTGTTTCTAAGAACTCGATCATGACTAGAACCAATAATGACGTCCTCACTCTCATCATAATTCTCTGATACAAAAAATTGATCTGTTTCCATTGTTCAGTAAATAACGGACCATGAAGTACATCATCATCATCAGCATCAGCATCACCATCATCGTCACCATCATCATAATCATCATCATCATCATCGTCATCGTCGTCGTCATAAGTACAAATATTAACAACCCCTGCAACAATATCATCATCATAAGCAGTAAAAGCATCATCATCCTCATTTGCAACCCCTGACACAAATGCAAATGTACCATCATCATCCTCATTTGCAACCTCTTTGTCGTGAATGAATTTGGAATCATCATTATCAGCAGTAAAAGCATCATCATCCTCATTTGCAACCCCTGACACAAATGCAAATGTACCATCATCATCCTCATTTGTAACCTCTTTGTCGTGAATGAATTTGGAATCATCATCATCAGCAGTAAAAGCATCATCATCCTCATTTGCAACCCCTGACACAAATGCAAATGTACCATCATCATCCTCATTTGCAACCTCTTTGTCGTGAATGAATTTGGAATCATCATCATCAGCAGTAAAAGCATCATCATCCTCACTTGCAACCCCTGACACAAATGCAAATGTACCATATCATCACATTGCAACCTCTTTGTCGTGAATGAATTTGGAATCATCATCATCAGCAGTAAAAGCATCATCATCCTCATTTGCAACCCCTGACACAAATGCAAATGTACCATCATCATCCACATTTGCAACCTCTTTGTCGTGAATGAATTTGGAATCATAACAATTATTGAAATCATTGTGTTGTTGTTGTGGTGGGCAACTATTTCTTAGAAGATCATCAACAGATAGTGAAATATGCTTCGAAGAAGAGTTAGATCTTGGAACCTCCAATGGATTGCTAGAACAAGCTTTGAAATGTTCAATATGACTTTGCACATAACTCAGTTGACCTTCATATATATTTGAATTCTGATGAATATACTGTTGTTGAGAATTCAAAAGTTGAACAAAACCACCCCCCTGACTCGCATATGATAATGGAACATTCAAATGAGGCTCTATCAGTTCAATAGAAACAAATAACTTGGGGTAATCGTACACCTCAGCAACCCTCCTTAAATCATCATCCGACTTGATTTTAAATTTCACTTCTCCAGAAATCTTCGTCGGCATTAGACAATGCAATGAATAATCACATGTCGTACGATCTGCTCGGACAATATCATGAATTTCATCCAATAGTTTTACATAAGAAATTGTATGCAATGATGCATATATCAAACTCTCCTCTCCATTTTTATAAACCGATCCATCCCAATATCCACGATGAACTAGAATGATTTCATCATTTGTCATCTAGAATTACAAAAAAATTATTAGACTACAATTAGACTATTCAATAATAAGACATTCAAGAACAAAAAACTATTCTCAAAGAAGTAAATATGATGACATCAAGACAGTATTTTTAGATTTCATTTTAAAATTGTATTTTTAAGAAATTATTATTATTACTACTAATTTATAATATTTCGTAATTTACTTTTACAGATTTTAGGACAAAAATTCAATCGGTTAAAAAAAAACTATGATTTTCACATTCATAAGATGCAATACAAATTCAAAAAAGTACTTATATATAATTTTTTAAATTTATAAAAATTAATTCATTGCAAGACTTCATTTTTTAATTAAAAAAAGTCATTGTATCGAGATTTAATAATATTAATGATAATGATAATAACATAAATTAAATTAAATTTTAGTATCTTAAAATATTTAAAATAAAATTATGCATTTTTTTAACATTTTGAATAAATATTTAACTTACTGATATTAGCATTAATATTAACAAAATAATATTTATATTTATAAATAGATCACGATGATGATTATAGATCATGATGATAAAACATCATCGTGATCTATGTGTAACATATCATGGTCTGTTCAACTTAGATCATGATGATAATATACCATTGTGATCTAAGTGTACCATCATGATCTGTTCAGTCTAAACCACGATAGTAAATAAATCACGATGATAAAATATTATCGTGATCTAAGTGCACCATAATGATCTGCTGGGGCTAAATCACGATGACAAATAGATCACGATGATAACATATCATCGTGATTTAGTTGCACCATCATGATCCGTTTAACTTAGATCACGATATATGGTAAAATATCATCATGATCTAAGTGTTCATCATGATCTGTTCAACTTAGATCACGATGGCAAATAGATCACGATGGTGAAATATCATCGTGATCTACGTCCACCATCATGATCTGTTCAACTTAGATCACAATGGCAAATAGATCACGATGGTAAAATACCATCATGATCTACGTCCACCATCATGATCTGTTCAATTTAGATCACGATGGTTTTACCATCGTGATCTACGCCCATCATCATGATCTGTTCTTTGTTCAAATTTTCATTTTTTGGAGGTTTTTTCTATGTTTTTTAGCTCCAACTTTCATCTAAAAACACATATCTTAATTCAAAACATTATAAACTATATTATACGAAATTTTAAAATAATCATCATCTTACCTCTTTTGAGCAACAACCAAAAGATAAAATTTCACTTAAAGATTGTATTTAAAAAATATGACGAAGAGATAGAAATATATGAAAGAGGTCAAAATTGAATTATCTCAACATATATATGAGAGAGGGAATAGAAGTCATAAATGTGGTGGGTGAAATCATTAAAGTTGGTGGGTAAGGGCATTTAAGACATTTTATCTCAATTTTGGGTAAAAAACTTATTTTTTTATAAAGTGGGTAAAATTCATTTTTTGTTATACTTATTGGATAGAAATATCCTCCGCCCCTTCAACCATATCATAGTCAGTAATTATACCATTTGGGAACAATCCATTATAATACATAGTTAATAATTACTCTAATCCATCTTCCCTAATCCTAGGATCTAATAATTTTGCATACGAAAATAGAGGGGGTATCTCAAAATAATATTTCAACCATTTTTGTTTCATCATAATATTGAAATTAGATAAAATAGGATCTTCTTTATATGAGTCAATTACCAAAGCAACTTTCACACATTGATCTAAGGCTAGAGGAGATATAGGATAATAACATCCACTTACTTCCTTAGTAGCTTCTTCAAAAAATTTAAACAATTTCATCATGTGTATACATGAATCCCATGAATGAGCAAATAACATAACTTCACTATTACCATATTGCATAAAAAAAGCACATAAAAGTTCTCTATAATTATAAGAATCTTGAAACATGTTATAATAAGTTGAATTCCACCTACGTGGCACATCTTTCACAATTTTTTTTACTTCCATACCATTATGCTTACAAAATTTAGCCCATTTTTTACGCATTAGTACGGTATGAGCAATTAAATATTGCTTCTCTAATTGTAGCTATTTCCTCTTCTACGGTTTTTAGGCAATCTTGAACACATAAATTAAGCACATGACACATGCAACGAACATAAAAAAGTGCACAATTTAGTGGAGGTTTGCAAAATTCCATTATAGTAGGCAAGCTAGCTTTATTATTACTAGCATTATCTAATACTATAGCAAATAATTTATTTAGTAATCCATAATCATTTAAAACATGTATTACTTTTTGAGCAATATGTAAACCGATATGTCTTTTGTTAAAATCACAAAAGCAATTAAACGTTTTTTATGATTCCATGAATCATCAATCCAATGGCAAGTAATACCTATATAATCAAATCTTTCATACGGATCCTTCCAAACATCACAACATATAGACACTTTTTGATTAACTTTAGCTAACTCTTGTATTAACATAAATTTATTTTCTAATACTCTTTTCTCTATATCACGTGTGGACCGTATTCCTATTTATCATTCTAGCCGGAGGTTGTAAATATGTACTCACATAACCTTCATATCTTTCATCACCCGCAAATGAAAACGGTAGATGGTTACTGACAATAAAATCAGTGGTGTCTTTCCTAAGTTCAATTTGACTAAATTTAAAGGTTAACGAATCCATACCTTGTGACGAGTCGGTGAACCCTCTTAGTTGTGTTTGAGAGCGCTCCAATCCAACCTTGTCGGGATGCTTCCTCGAGATGTGGTTGTTGAACCTTCCATACCCTCCTCCATGTTTGAACTTGTATTGCTTCCCACAATGGTTGCACGTCACTATGTAGTCGATGTTACTACCGGGGGCGGCCTCCTTTTTGAAGTGGATGTAGAAAATATCATTTCGAAGTGGTGGAGTTGAAAGAGTTGAAGTGGTACGAGGTTGATTCAAACTTTCTTGTGTCGGACCCTCACCCGCTTCATCCTCTTCTTGATCGCCTTCGTTTATGGCGGCTTGAATTTGTTCCCCCAAATCAATATCTTCATCTAGTGACTCACACCATCGATCAATGATATCATCTTCATACGATGGTGGAGGTGGCATGAGACTCTTTACCTTCCCACGAGAAGAAGATGTAAAAGCTCCTCTTTGAGACATAATGTAGGTGGAAGTAGAAATGTAGTAGAAGTAGAAGACTAGAAGTAGAAAATAAGAATTAGAAGTAGAAAAGTAGAACCTAGATTTTGAAATATAACAACTAAAAAGTGAGACTAATGTTGAAAGTTGAAACTTGAAACAAGAATTTGTGATTGTGAATAGAAAGTGAGCTAGAGATGCAAGAGAGAGCAAGAGAATTGGTGTGAAAAATACACAATTTGAACCCCTATTTATAGATTTCCCAAAAAAAAAAAAAAAAAGGACGCTCGGTTCAAACCACAGGTTCCGGTTCGGTTGAACCAGCGATTCGAACGATCTCGGCAGTCGATCGCCAACGGTCGAACGATCTCGGCCGCACGTTTCGAATTTCATCAAAAACCACCGGTTTAACCAGCGGTTCCGGTTCGGTTCCGATTTGGCCGGTTCCAAACGGTCAGATCATCCGGGCAGTTGATCTCCAACGGCTATTTCCGTTCGAATTTGGACCGTACACGTGTCACCCCTAAAAATAAAAAATAAAAAAATGTATAAACCGACGGTTGAACCGCCGGTTCTAACCGGTCCGGTTCCCGGTTTTTCGAACCGTTTGAACATCACTACTTCGACCCATGGGACTTTTTAATTATTTCTTCAAAGCCTTTTAATTATTTACGGAACCCATCACATGCACTTCACTTATGAGTTAATTAATTAATTAGTTAATTAATTAATTAATTAATTATACATAATTTTAGGGGGAATGAAGATCAATTAATCATACATATATGAAATATAAGGATAGTAACTTTGATCCATTCATCATTTAAGGACATTATGCACCACTAGAAATATATCACTCAAATTCCAACGGAACAATTCCGTTGGAATTTTGTGAAATATTGTTGGAATTTTTCATTCCAGCGGAAGTGGATCGTCGGAAAAAGGGACGTTGGAATTTAAATTCTGACGGAAATTCCAACGGAAAAAGAATTCCAACAGAACAATCCAACAATACTTTTTACGTTAGAATATACAACCACTAATAAATTCCAACATTATTCCAACGGAATTTCCAACGGTGTTGAATTTCGTTGGAAATTCCGTTAGAAATTCTATTGGAAATTATAAAAATCCAACTGAATTTCCAACAACATTGAATTATGTTGGAAATTCTAACTGTTATTATTTTTGTTGGAATTTGATTGTTTTCTAGTAGTGATCTTTTCGTGTTTTGAAATTGAGACTGTATCTTTCATAAAAATAGCAAATTTATGACAAATCAACACAAATCAATGAATACTGAGCTAACTGGGTTAGACACATACTCCTAGTGCCAAATAACCCGAAATTCATTGATTCGGGCTAATTTGTCCTAAGTTCGCTCATTTTGAAAGGTACAACCTCAATTTCAAAATCCTAAAAGATAATGTCCCAAAATGATGCAATGTTCTAAATTTGCAATTTTCAAATGAATGATTATTTAAGATTGATTTGTTGATATAATCATCACATCTTGATCTTTGGACCTATTTCTAGCTTATACCGCAAGTGTACGGTGTCAACTATAGATAGGACGAACAAGGTCGATCCCACAGAGACTAGTGAATTAGAACGATGTTAACTACCTAATTAATTTACCTAACTTTATCTACGTGATCGAATTGAACCTAATTAATCTATGTCTAGAAATAAATAAATGGAATAAAATATGGAACAAAGCAAGTATCAAGAAAATCAATATTCAAACAAGGATCCTAAGACAACGAATACTTCAATCAAGTTTACTAATCTAGCAAAAATCAACCTCAAATCCAATTATTTTATGTGAGCAATCACGATTGTAGATTAACCTCTCTCTTGAGCAACTTAACCCGTTGATTGATTCTTAATGTCTGTATCTCTACCTTGCAGTTAATAACCAACTCCTAAAATCTCCTAAGATCGTATTCTCACCCTAATTATTTACCAATCTCTCGAACCAACCAATTTAATTGAGTCATGCATTCCCAAATCTATAATAAGATATCTTCTCTCGATCTCAATCCAATTAATTAGAGCATGCATAAATTTGACCAGGATTCACACATGGAATAAGCACAAGGAAGCATGAATAAAATATCATCCAATTAATTAGAGCATGCATAAATTTGATCAGGATTCACACATGGAATAAGCACAAGGAAGCATGAATAAAATATCATGGATTAGAGGAAAAATAAAAACTACATATTCAACAAGAAATTCATAGAACTACTCTCGTGTCCTAAGACAACCCCAGCCAAAAATTATGTTCGTAAAGCAAAATTAATTACAAAACAACATGATCAAAACTAGAAATAAAATCAAAGAAAAACTTATTGAATTTGTGATCGTTGGTTACTCCTCTGGACTCTTGAATCTTCAATTCCTTGCTTGTTCTCAAGTTGTGGATGTGTATTTGGATGTGGCTGAATCCTTGTGTATCTTCGTATCTATCTTCTGACTCCTCAAGTCCTAATTTGTATCTAAGTAGGTGAAAATCGGACTTGGAACAAGTTCTATCCAAATAGGAGTCCAAATGGGGTTAAAAACCCGTGACCCGACCACCGACCAGGCCAAGTGACCCGGGTGGCCCAGAATCCCGGCTTTAAGCCTCGATTCGGCCCTCTTACGCTCATAATTGGGCTTCGACTTCTTTCATGAAAGTTGTGGTCCTTCACGTTAGCTATCCAATACCACTAACTTCAGCCCAATATCAGTTTTGTACACCAAGTTATACCCAATTTACTCAAGCCCTGTCAAGACGAAAATCAGGACATTCTTGAACGACTTTCAACTTCTTGTACCATTCTGCTTTCTTGGTGGCAGAATTGATGAAAACTTTCAACATAAAAGTTGTATAACTCCCTCTTAGCTTTTCAACAAGACAAGAAACATTGAATTTGGACTTCTAGAGCTCGAGGTATGATTTTTCTCCCATAACTGCGCGTTATCGACTTCCTATCTCGACTCCAACTTGACATTAAATTCCGTTGGACTTCCATTTTGTGCTAAAACCTATCAAATTCATTTCAAATCAAGTAAAAACGTGAAATCTTAAAAGGATTATGAAATCTAATTAAAATCCCACTATTGCATGCTTTTCAACACAAAACGATATGACATTAAGCCCAAAATGCATCAAATAACGAAATTATCACATCTCTTTAACGATAATTCATGTTTATATATAAAAATTGGAAATAAAAACAATTATATTAATTACGAGTTCTTTGATTTAACATGTAAAATAAAATATGTATAACTAGCAGAAGCATGATAATTCCCTACATGATCATTTCTTGTTTCATAAATATTTATAAACTTCAATTGAGATTCTATTTTATTTTATAAGCACATATGCTTATAATATATTACAGATATATATTAAAATTTAGTTATGAAATCAAATCAAAAATAACTATAGATCTTGTAATCTTGACTCTCTACTAGTGATCGAATATATATGACACTTGGTCAAATAGTTAGACATAAAATATAGAAAACTTTTGCGTCACTTTAGGATAGAGTAGTTTGCACGTTTGTTAACATAATTATGGTTTTCTTTCATGAACTTTTTGTGCTGGACTTTCACCTAATCTAATTCTAGTCGTATGCCTCTTCAGTCTTTTATTATTAATAGTCAACTAGCAGTGCACCCGGCACGGGATTAAATTTTAAAATATATCTTTGTAAACTACATTCGTCGTTTACAAATTTTGAAATATTTTTGTGTAAACTATATTTGTCGCTCACATATTAGAATCATGAGTTCATACGGTTTGTGACTAATTATTGTAAATTACAATATTGTTGTCTACATTGTTGTTTTATTGTTTTGTCAATGCTCTTTATCACATATTAGAATTTTGAGTTCACTATGATAAATAATTTTAGAAAAAATGATTATATAGATGTGAAATAGGTACACTACCACAACGGTTAAAAACTGTTGTCTTACCGTTGTCTTTGACCTACAACAACGGTTTTTAACTGTTGTCATAGACTATAAAGACAACAGTTTTAAACCGTTGTCTTTTTAGCGTTGTCTTTTACTTTTGCATTTTACAATTATTATATATTGGTTGATATTCTAAATATACAAAAATTAAAATTCAACAAAATATACAAAATCAAAATATAGTCATATCAAATTAAAATATTCATCTAATAGTCCATACAACAAATATCATTCATTGTAAATCCATTAATCACATGATAAAGCCAAAAGTAAATCCAAAGCATCCTAATTTCACTAGCAAAACTACAATACTTCATCCAAAAACATCAAGAACCATTCACATGCAACAGATTACAAGAGAGTCATGAATCCATCATGCTTCATCTTTCTCACAAATGAAATTTCAGCAGCCATGGCTACAAATATGATCTCCAAGAATCACCGAAGATCCCCAACGAATCAAATCCTACAGAAAACAATACACAAGAATTACAGAAATTTGGAAATAGAAATTCAAGTGAGGAAGGTGAATGGAATAGAAGAATAGACAAATGGGCTATGAAAAATGCAAGAAAACCATGCAAAGAGACACATGGGCTACCATCAATTTTTTATGGATTAAACTATAATTGCATAATGCAAACATCTTTTACGCTTAATATTCTATATAATCAAGTTGTTATATACATCATGTTGTAAGAACATATAGAAAGAGAGGGGGGGGGTCGTTTACTTACTAAATGATAAAGTACAGCCATAACACCATAGCTAACAAAGGGAGAGAAAAAGGATACTGCTAGAACCAATCTATCTCTAATAAAGAACATACTATACCCTTTCACACTCCCTGAAGCAATGACAAGAAGCTGAGTTGATTTTAAACAGCAAACTTCATTTTTCTATTCATGACAAACAAAGTATTTTAAATAGACTGCCTACTGATGCCAAAAGAACTCTACTGTAGGCTTAAAGTTAAGTAAAGGCCTCACTTGCAGAAACTTGTTGAGATTTACTATCAATCTGTAAAATGATGGATTTGCTGCTTAGTTTGATAGGATCAATTGCAGTTTGAGCAGGCAGGAAGTCTTCTACTGCAACCGACTTGTTTTCGTTCTTCTTGTCTATTCATTCATTCATGCACCAGTTAAGAAAAAAACACAGACACACACACTGGACATCATTATTAATTGAATAGAATGAAAAGAAAGGATACAGTCCTCAAAGAAACGACGGATTTCAGCAAGGCGGTGAGGTGGGAGATCCTTTATGTCTGTGTAGTGGCGGAACTCAGGGTCGTCAGCGCAGACAGCGATGATCTTGTCATCCCTCTCACCCTGATCTATCATCGGCATGAGACCAATAGCACGTGCACGAAGGTAACTCCCAGGAAGAACGGGTTCCTGCATCAGGACCAGCACATCTATGGGGTCGTTGTCTTCACACAGAGTTCGTGGGATGAAGCCGTAGTTGTGTGGATACACGACTGATGAGTATAGAACCCTGTCCACCTGTTGTTAATCCTTCATTAGCATTATTCTCCTTCAAAGCCAGCCACTACAAAGCAAAGGAACTGCTTACTTTGATGAGCCCACTGGCTTTGTCAAGCTCATATTTTACTTTGCTGCCTTTCCCTATCTCAATCACCTAAGTACACATCCACAATAAGAATACAATCTATATGCAACCGAGATGAAATCGAAGAAGCACTCACGCAGTTGAATATTGCTGGAGCTCCCGGCCCTGCCATATATACATTAGGTGACAGGGTTAGTCAGCATCAAATGAAATGAGAAGCATTCATTCACTTTATTACCAATTTCCAAGTCATGCCATGGATGAGCCGCGACAGATCTTCGTGACATCGAAGACAGGATCCTTTCATTCAAGGCTACACGATAGTTATCCATACTTCTTCCAGCCATTTTTAACTAACTACAATTCAAATAACACATCATACTCTTCAACTTCATTTCAATCAGGTAGTGCAACCTATTTCTATCTGATCAGATCAAAATAAAGTCTCAAACTCCCATTCTTGAGAAAGAAACCATCTTGAAAACAGAAATTATCAGAAACACTATAAACAACAATTAAAAAAACTAGCAAGATACACAAAGCCCTGTTGATTTTCACATTTTAATAAATATTTAAAAACAAGAACTTGAAAAAAAAAAAAAAAAACACAACACAAGAAACTAGAGTAGTGAACATACACCCAAAGTCCAAACCAGCTCAAAACCACAGACAAATACATAATGCCACACGATGCATCATTAATTTTACTAGAAAACAACCAAAATAGAATACAAGTTGATTGCAATCTTGTCATCAATTCAAACCTCTTAAATCAAGTTGATGAACCCCACAAATAGTTGACTTTTAGATAAAATTCAACCTAAGATTTCAAGAATTTCACTAATGACTTGAACTCGATCGTACTTTTCAATTCATTATTACTTCCCGTCAAGCAAATTCTGTCCACATATTCCTTATGAATTATCATATTATGCATGTACTTAGGATGCTTTGAATTGGGATTTAATTTCCACACTGTATTTTATTTTACATGTATTTATAAGTAATAGTACTTAATAAAAAAATATCAAGTTAATTTACTCTACGACAACGCTAATACGAGGTTAAGACAACGCTATAAAGTTACCATTGTCTTAGGGATTAATGACTACGTCTCAACGACAACCTCGTATCATAACCATTGTCTTAGGTATCAACAACTATGCATCTACGACAACCTCATATTATAAGCGTTGTCTTAGGGTTCATTTTTTATCTAAGACTACACCTTTATAACAACCTCAAGTCACCACCGTTGTCTTAGGGCTCAATTTTACCCTACGACTACGCCTCTACGACAACGCTAAGAAAAAACCCTTGTCTATGAGAGCATTTTTGCACTCTACGACAACGGTTTTATCTACGACAACGCCAATTTAAGTTACGACAAGGGTTTTTTGACAAAGCACATGTCTTAGGGGTGTAGTCTATGAGAGAATTTCTTGTAGTGGTATATATATGAGAATATTAATAAATGTGTTTAGAAAAGCTGATTATATAGATGCGAAATAGATATATGTGAGAATATGTATAAATGTGGTTAATAAAAGCTGATTATATATAGATGATTTAGGGAAGCTGATTATATATATATATATATATAGATGCGAAATACATATGTGTAAGAACATATATAAATGTGGTTTATAGAGATTGATTATATAGATGAGAAGTAGATGTTTACCAAGTAGGGTGATGTTAAAAGTGAAAATCATAAGTATATAAGTATGTATTACTGCTATTTTTCAATTGTCTTTAAAAAGCGAAGATCGATATAACTAATAAATAAATTTTCAATTGTAATAAATATATTTTGAACAATTGAAAAACAATTATATGCTCAGTTGAAAATATAATCTATGAATATATAAATATATTGCCGTGGGAATTTATCAAATCAATCAAGCAAAAAAAGCAATTCCAATGAGAAAACCAATCACATAAAATAACAAACCAACAATGGAAGAAAACAAGAACAAACACACCGATTTAGAGTGGTTCGGCTCGAGTCCACTTGAGCCTACGTCCACTATGAAATGAAGAACAACTTTAGTCAATCACCACAAAGATCCAAGAGCAAATTACAAAGAACTCTCAAGAAACACTCAAACTAACTAGATGAACACTCGCTCAACTTTCTCACTCTATATATATATCTCTCTCTCTCTAAACGCTATCAATGAAAACTTACAGAATGAATATGAAACTACAACAAGAGAGCTACTTATAGAAACATAAATGAGCTGATTTCATCAAGAAACACGTGAGATATCACGCCTGGAAGTTGGACTCTCAAAACAATGAATAACCAATTCAATCTTAGCCGATTTTCTTGAAACCCGTGCCCAACGGTTTTAACCGTCTGAAAGCACGTTTCCGAAGTGCGACTTTATTAGTGAAAATGCGATTTCTTCCTTAGCCAATTTTCTGATTTGAGCTCACTTCTTCACACACACACACACACACATATATATATATAATTTTTTTTTAAAATTTGAATTTTTGTTTAGGATTCATCACACTTGAATAAAATTATCTTATTGAGATCTAACATTATTTTCTTCTTTTATTGTTATAGATAGATGTTTAGTTTTTCGAATTTAAAACCCTCTAGTATATATCAATGTTTAAATATTTTTGATATTCGACTCAAATAGTAGTGGAAATTCAAAATATAAAGATTTGTCGTCTAACAAACCATTTTATTTATTCCACTCAAATTTAATATCAAACTGAAATATTTTATCTTATTTTTTCTTCGTGTGGGATGAAAATATAAATAGAGAATATGAATCAATATTCTTTTTTTAAATTTTCGTTTGAGAAAAAATTGAAAACATAAAATGTGAATTATTTTTCATTTAAGGATTTGTTTGGGATTCATTACACCTTCATTGAGTTCGATGAGATCTAATATTATTTTCTCCTGTCATTGTTATAGATAGATGTTTATCTTTTGAAATTAAAAACCTCAATATTATATATCAATAATTAAATATTTTCGATATTCAACTCAAATAATAGTAGAAATTCAAAATATAAAAAAAAATTATCATCTAACAAACCATTTTATTTATTCCACTCAAATTTCATATAAAATAAAAAATTATTTTATTTTTTACTTCGTGTGGATGAAAATATAAATATAGTATGAATTAATCAATTTTTTTAAAAAAAAATTTGTTTGAGATAAAATTGAAAATACAAAATATGAATTTTTTTAATTTGAGGATTTTTTTTTTAGAATTCATTGCACCTTCGTTGAATAAGATTATTATATTGAGGTCTAATATTATTTTCTCCAATGGTTGTTATAGGTCAATGTTTATTTTTAAAAATATAGAATATGAATGATTTTTTTTTTATTTGAAGATTTGTTTAGGATTCATTGAACATTCATTAAATAAAATAATTTTATTAAATTTTAATTATTATGTTGACTGCAAATGTTGAAGCTAAAACTATAGAATAGGAATTTTCATAAGATTTGATGTATGGAGATATTTAACGGAGGATTAACACTCATTTTATTCATATCATAACTGAAAATATTGAAATTAAAAACATAGAATATGGATGAATTAAAATTTGAGGATTTTATTTAGATCAACATTTAAAATTCGATTCACACTCAATTTATTCAAATCATGACTGAAAATATTAAAACTATAATTTTAGAGAATATGAAAGAATTTTTTTAAATATGAGTATTTGTTTAGGATTTATTAAACATTCATTGAATAATTTTATTAAATTTTAGTTATTATCCTGACTGAAAATGTTGAACAAAGAATATTGAATATGAATGAAATTCAATTTTCATAAGATTTGATGTATGAAAATATGTAACGAAGTGCATGCAGAATTGTTTTTCATTATTGAATATATTGCATGATAAGCATGCGTGGCAGTATATTTGTCTAGGGTTAATTTTGTAATTTCCAGTTTCATCTTCATAAGCTTTGCCACGTCAGTCTAGTTAGTTAAAGTTAGTTAGATTAGATCCTTCTAGATATTTTGATCACACACACATATATATATGTATCATTTTTGAAATGAATGGAAAATATCTTCTCTCTTATACACTTTAACATTAATGTATCATGCTCCCCTCCTTCTCTCTTTTTCATTTCTGATTTCTGAGCTTGTTTACTCTTTGATCATGACGAATATCAGTTTGCCAATGTTTCCAACACTTACTCTTCGACTTGATCGGTCAAATTTCTCGTATTGGAGGTCACAAGTTGTGTAACTGCTCGTGTATTTGATTCAATCCTCTTTGGTGATGAAGATGGTATTCCGAATGAGTTTGTGGTTGACGATAGTGGTGCTGAGGTGAGCGGAGCTGAGTTTATGGATTGGATCCGTCGAGATCAACTTCTAAAATGTTGGTTGCTGAATTCAATTTCGGAATCCATGCTTGGTTTTGTCAGCCGATTTATGCATGCATTTGAATCTGGAGAGCATTAGAACAACTTTTTCGATCTCAATCGAAGGCTCAAGCGATGAATCTTCGCTTTCAATTACAAACACTTAAGAAAGGTGACTTAGGAATTGCTGATTACTTCGTGCAGTTACAAAATATTTCTGATCAGTTGAGAGCTGTTGGTCAATGTGTTGATGATGATGAATTGGTTCTCTATGCTTTATGACCGTGCTATACCGAAGCGATAAAATTATTTAATTGCTTTCATATCCTAATCAACAAGCAGCTAGGGCAAGTAAGAGTCGATTCCACGGAGAGCGACAACCAATTATGTTACTTATGTCTAATTCAAGAAAACAAGAATGATAGGGGGTTTTGGATTGATTGATTACCTAACAATTAACTAACTAAACGATCAGAAAAACAAATTAAACAAAAAAAAATCAAAGGATGGTAAGCATTCTAGTTAACAATTCAGTTATTCCCCAATATCAATTATGTCTTAATCAATGTTACGCTCCTCTCTCAAATTATCATGAAATTATCACCCCTAGTCTAACAATAAGCTCTGTTAAACCGCATTAATCACTAAGATGATAGGATGAACTAGACACCAAACACACAAGCTCGATTTGATAATTTGGGATTATGGTACCCTAGAGATGCGCGACCTCTAGTTTACTACTGATGAAAATTAAAACCACAACAATTAGGATTCATGATTTAAGATTCTAGCAATCAATTATCAAACATTTAACCTAGGTGGTCAATCCAAATTAAGTATCAACAATCGAAATCATTCAACACAAATAGCATAATCAAATCTAATTAAAACATCGAGAAGGGGAAACAAGATTAATCAAAACATAAATAGATAATGCGTTCAAACATTCCTGCTAACCGGAATTGAAAAACTAACCAATTATCTTCACGATTGAATCCACAAAAGTTGAGGAATAATCCATATGAAAACAAACTAAAATCGAATGATCAAATTCTCTCTCTCTCACTCTCTACTCTCTACTACTCTCTCGCCTCTCACTCTCTCTGCGTGTGTGAATGACTTGGGACTTCAAACTTGGGGAGAAAGTAATGTAATCCAATGTTCATGTCTCTCCTCTCCTTTGTTGATGTCACAACTCCCCCAATTTTGGTGAAAATGGGCATCTTTATTTGTTAAGGAAATTGATTATTATCTAATGACTCAAGCCCATTAGTCAATTCTTTGTTGCTTTCTGATATGGGAAGGATGAGAATACGAAGGATGGTCTTTTAAACTTGCAATTATTATATTGATAAACAAATATCACAAAAATACGAAATACCAGAAAAATCCCCGCATGTGCAAGACACGGCTGCAGAGGTGCTAGAGTCACATTCGGCAGAAGTAAAGATATCATGTTGAGAAGCAGACGTACAAGTCCCGCACATCTAGACACGGCTGCAGAGGTGCTAGAGTCACATTCGGCAGAAGTGAAGATATCATGTTGAGAAGCAGACGTACAAGTCCCGCACATCCAGACACGGCTGCAGAGGTGCTAGAGTCACATTCGGCAGAAGTGAAGATATCATGTTGAGAAGCAGACGTACAAGTCCCGCACATCTAGACACGGCTGCAGAGATGCTAGAGTCACATTCGGCAGAAGTGAAGATATCGTGTCAAGTAGCAACCGAACGGATTCTGTACACTCGAAGTAGAGGATAATAATTCAGAAGTAATGATGGCAAGCATGCTATAGGGGCCTGCTGACGTGGCCATAAAGAATAACAGAAAATGGAAGATTCTGGAGAAGGAGAGGTGTACTTGGAGCAACAAAGGAAGTACCTTGAAAGAGGAATATGAGAGATGGCTTAAGCAACAAGAAAATATTGAAGAGAAAATGGCAGAAATACCCTCTCTTATAGAGGAGTAGTATAAATAGAAGAAAATATGTATTATCAAAGGGCCGGGACACTTATCTTCAATACAAAGAATATCTTCTCTCTTTCTTTTTTAGCAAGTTATCATTTCTATCTTACTTGTGTACATTTGGTGTTGTTGATTTTAATATTACATTTATACTTTGTGTTACTTACTCCATAGTAACAACAATGGCGCCGTCTGTGGGAAATTTGAGATGAGAAGTGAGTATCCTTCTTGTCCTGCTTGATTTCCACTATTTCTGTCTATTGCATCGAGCATTTTTCTTCTACTTTGCACTTTTGTTCTTGGGGAGAATTGGAAAAATCAGGTTGAGTTAGTAGAATTGATGGAAAACCGGGTGATTCGAGATCTGGAAGGAGATTTTCAAGAGGTGACAGGGCCAGAAACGTCGAGAGTGAGAGAAAGATCGGAGGAAAGAAGGGAGCCAACTATTCCGGGGCTATGGACTTTCACTCCGGAGCAGTTGGATAGCTTTATTCACTCGGCTGTACAGAAGGCCCTAGGGAAAGCTGCTGCCGAGAAAGACAAGGAAGAAGGCGGAGAAGAGAGGCGCGAGGCCGTGGAGGTACGGGGCCAAAGGTCTCTGCTCAAGAAATACGGTCGTGTCGGCCAGAAATGGTTCTCGAGCACAGTGCAGATAGCCACCCACACAATGGAAATATCAAACACCCGGGGCCTCGTCTGTGGACACCTCTATACAGCACTTACAGGATCGAGAAGTACAAAAATAGATTGAAGAAATGCAACGGGAAATACAGCTTTTGCGACAGAGGATAGGAGCCACCAGTCAGATCCAAGTGCCCGGGGGAAGCCCATTCACGATGGCTGTACGGATGGATGAGCTGCCTGCGAGCTTCAAACCCCTAACCTTTGAATACGATGGGACCACTGACCCATATGACCACCTTCTGCGATTTGAGAACGTTGCTCTTCTGCATCAATATACAGACGGAGTTAAATGTCGGGTATTCCTAACTACCCTCACACAGGCAGCCCAGAGGTGGTTTGGGCAACTGGCCGAAGATAGTATTCATTCTTTCCATGACTTCAGTTCTGCATTTCTTCATCAATTCGCCAGCGCTAGGCGCCAGAGGAGGACCTTCCAATCCTTGTTCACCTTGAAACAAGGGGCTGAAGAATCTTTGAGGGCGTTCATTAAGCGCTTCAGCACAGCTGCTCTAGAAGTTCCTTCTGCCACGGCAGAGGTAAAGATCAGTGCTGTGGTACAAGGGCTGCGAGAGGGAGATTTGTTTCATTCCCTAGCGAAAAGGCCAGCTAATACATTCGAAGAAGTCCTCGCTTGAGCAGATAAATTCATCAACCTGGAAGATGTGAGCCGAGCCAAAAGGGCAGAGAGACCAAATCCCAGGGACGCCAATGTACGAAGACCGGTAGAGCCCCGACCTGAAGGGAGAAGGCGTGAAGAAGACCTTGGCAGAGGAGACTATACCAAGTACACCCCGCTGAAAGCTCCTCTGGCAAGGGTGTTCCAACTCTCTGAGAAAACAGCCCCGTTCAGATTTCCCCCAAACAGGGCCCAGGCCCCGACGTGACCAAAGGGGCGGTACTTCTGCTTGTTCCACAATGAGTACGGTCATGACACAAATGAATGTAGACACCTGAAGAATGAGATAGAACGGCTCGTCAGAGCAGGAGTGCTGAATGGTTTTGAGGATAAAAGAGGGGGTTATGCAGGAAATTATGGAAAGAGAAATGAAAGGCCAGATGAGGGAGAGGTCGGCCAGAACAAGGAAAGAAAAGAAGAAGAGAGAGATCTGCCACCGCCGCCAAAGAAAGGTTTCATTAATATGATCGCGGGTGGACCCCACGGAGGAGACTCAAACAGGGCTAGGAAGTCAGCCCTAAGATATGCACAAGGCTGGCATGATCAGCACATGGAGGTGTCCGAAGTGCAGCCCTCTCCTGATATAGTATTTGGCGCAGCAGATGAGACTCCGATGCTGAAGCCACACAATGATTCCTTGGTAGTAACAGCAGAAATTGCTGGATACGACGTGGCAAGAGTATTTGTAGACACGGGCAGTTCTGCCGATATCACATATAAGGATTGCTTTGAGAGAATGGATATCAAGACGTAGATCCGTCCGGTGAACACCGCATTATACGGCTTCACTGGGGGAGCAGTTCACCCTTTGGGTGTAGTAACCTTGCATGTTCTAGTGGGAGAGTGGCCGCGCCAGAAGCGGTTGATGATGGACTTCTTGATAGTAGACGCGCCATCCGCATATAATGTTATCTTTGGACGTCCAATACTGAATGAGCTCAAGGCGGTGGTCTCTACTTACTACATGAAGGTTAAGTTTCCCACCTCCGCTGGAATTGGGGAATTAAAGGCAAACCAAATTCACTCCAGGAAATGCTATGTCGAGTCTATCAGAGTGGCACACAAATGGGCTTTGCCGGTTGCAAGCAAAGTCGCAGAAGAGGACGCAGGGGTGAAACGGCAGAGGGTGGAAAAGGAGGAGGAAGAACACGGTAAGATGGTGGTGGAAGGAGAGCTTTTGTCAGTAGAATTATACCCGGGAAAGGAGGGGTTTTGTATGAAAATTGGCGTAGAGATTCCAGCCGCCGAACAAGCAGAACTGATTGAATGCCTTAGGAGGAATGCTGATTTATTTACCTTTCAGGCAACCGAAATGAAGGGCATTGATCCCGAAGTGGCTGTTCATCGTCTGAACATCTGCCAAGACGTACGGCCTGTTAAACAGAGACTTCGAAACTTTGGAGCGGAAAAAGACAAAATTATACAAGCAGAGGTGCAAAAGCTGTTGGATTCAGGGCACGTTGTGCCTGTCCAGTTTCCTGAGTGGCTGTCTAATGCCGTCTTAGTGCCAAAACCCAATAAGAAGTGGCGCATGTGCATCGATTTCCGTGATCTGAACAAAGCATGCCCCAAAGATCACTATCCGCTACCCCGCATTGATCAGTTGGTGGACTCAACGT
This sequence comes from Scutellaria baicalensis, assembly GCA_005771605.1. Classification (NCBI taxonomy): domain Eukaryota; kingdom Viridiplantae; phylum Streptophyta; class Magnoliopsida; order Lamiales; family Lamiaceae; genus Scutellaria; species Scutellaria baicalensis. Next base: position 22,545,445 of record CM016724.1, read on the forward strand.
CTGGGTGCGCACGTCTGTCTTTAATGGATGCTTACCAGGGGTACCATCAGATCCATTTGGATCCGGCAGACGTCAAGAAGGTCTGTTTCATCACAGCTGCGGGCACGCATGGATATGTACGAATGCCCTTTGGTTTGAAAAATGCGGGGGCTACATACCAGCGGATGGTGGACAAATTGTTCAAGCCTATGCTGGGGAGGAACATGGAAGTTTATGTGGATGACATACTTGTGAAAAGCAGGAAGGCAGAGCAGCACGTCGCAGACCTAGAGGAAGCCTTCACCATCATACGAAGCAGTGGGATGAAGCTGAACCCAGAAAAATGTAGTTTCGGGGTAACGTCGGGAAAGTTTTTGGGGTTCATGGTTACCAAGGAAGGAATAAAGGTCAATCCAGAAAAAATAAAGGCCGTAATGGATATGGCACCGCCCAGGAATGTGAAGGAGGTGCAAAGGTTGCTAGGGAGAATAACCGCATTGAGTAGGTTTGTCTCCAAATCAGCCGACAAGAGTCACCCATTCTTCAAAATCTTGAGGAAAGGATGTAAGTTCCAATGGACGGAAGAATGCAATCGTGCCTTCAAGGAGTTGAAAGAGTATTTGGCCAGTTTACCCCAGCTCTCTAAGCCAGAGAAGGGTGAAACTTTGTTCATGTATATTTCAGTAGGAGAAATGGCAGTCAGTACGGTCTTGATAAAAGAAGTGGAACATCAACAAATGCCGATATATTATGTAAGCCATATGTTACAGGGCTCAGAGGTCCGATACGCAGAGATTGAGAAGACAGGGCTGGCTGTTATCATTACGGCTAGGAGACTCCGTCCATACTTCCTCTCACATAAGGTCATTACACGCACAAATTATCCATTGGCCCAGACCATGGGCAGAGCTGACACTTCTGGAAGAATGGTGAAGTGGGCAGTAGAGCTAGGGGCATATGATGTGGAATTTGAGCCACAGAAGGCTATTAAGGCACAAGCTCTGGCAGATTTCTTGCAAGAGTCACTAGCTCTGCCAGAGGAGGACAGGATTTGGAAGATTTTTGTGGATGGATCTGCAACCAAAGACGGCTGTGGCGTGGGAATTTTAGTGGAATGTCCAGACGGGCAGAGTATGCAATACTCCATCAAATTGAACTATTCCGTATTAAACAATGAAACAGAATATGAGGCGTTAGTACGAGGCATGAATATCGTGAAAAATGCTGGTGGGAGTAACCTCGTAGCGCATACAGACTCACAGCTGGTGTTCCAGCAACATGAAGGATCATACGAAGTCAAAAAAGAGTCATTATCAGAATACCTGAAAGAAATTTCTAAGATTAAGCTGTGTTTTGAAACATTTGAATTAAAGCAGATTCCGAGGGCAGAGAACGTCCAAGCAGACTACCTGGCAAAAATTGCCAGCTCATACCCGCTTTTGCAACCACGAAAAATAACCTTGTTAATAGCTGAAAAAAAGGGTGGAGATGCAGAGGTCGCAGAAATGGAAGAACTGGATGATTGGAGAACTCCCATCATCAACGAATTGAAAAAAATGGAAACATCGGCAAGCTTGAGCTGGACAAAGGAAATGCTAAAATATTGCATCATTGGGGAGCAGCTCTTCCGACGTTCCTTTTCACAAGCATACCTGCGATGTCTGAACAGAGAAGAAGGATTATACGTACTGCGAGAGGCGCATGAAGGATGCGGAGCCGACCATGTGGGGTCAAGGACGTTGGTACGAAAGGTTTTACATGCCGGGTACTTCTGGCCGACAATGGGCACAGACGCAAGAGAATTGGTGCAGAAGTGCCACAGCTGCCAGATCCACGGTCCCTTAATACACAGCCCAGCGGAAGAATTGGGAAGGATGCAGTCCCCATGTCCTTTCGCCCAATGGGGGATAGACTTGGTCGGACCATTGCCACTGTCTAAGGGGCAAAAGAAATTCTTGATAGTTGCCATAGACTATTTCACGAAGTGGGTAGAGGTAGAACCACTGGGGAAAATAGATGAGCAGAATGTCATAAAATTCCTATGGAAACATATCTGTTGCCGATATCGGGTCTCTCGAATTCTAATTTCGGATAACGGCACGCAGTTCTGTGGAAAGAAAATAAAAGCTTGGTGCACAGAGATGAAAATCATTCAGAGGTTCGCGACGGTAGCACATCCGCAAGCAAATGGCCAGGTGGAGGTGACCAATAGGACCATAATTAACGGGTTAAAAACGAGAATAGAAACCTTTAAAAGCAGCTGGGCAGAAGAGCTAGATTCAGTCTTATGGGCTTACAGAACAACACCCAGGGTGGCTACAGACATGACTCCTTTCAACCTGGTATATGGGGCTAGCACGGTAATCCCAGCAGAAGTGGGAATGGAAACTCATAGAATAATGACATTTGAAGAGGGGCAGAATAAAGAGCTCATGAAAGAAAACCTAGACCTGTTAGAGGAAGAAAGGGAAATGGCTCGACTGAAGATTGAAAAATTCAAGAGCAGAGTCAAGGCAGCATACGATAAAAGGGTGCGATCATACCAGCACTAATGCACCGGACCCCATCGAATAATACTTTCACTTTAGGCCCGAATAATTCTTTGGTTCCAAACAATTATCAAGCCCAGACAACTCCATTGCTTGGCCCACGATCATTTTACTATAATCCTCCAAAACTCCTAAATTAATTAAGAAAATAATGTATGAAATATTTGGAGACCAAAAACACATATAGGTATGAAAATAGTGAATTCAATCACATAAAATATTACAAACATTCAATTTAATCTACATTAAAATGCACCTATTTTCTATCTATCAAGTCCTCCCTTGTCCTTAAGCAACAAAAAGAAATAAAGCACAATGGGGATAAAAATAAGAAAGAGTATCGTTTGCTCAAATTCTTACCACACTCATGGAATTCGAATTCATATAAAACAAATCATACACAAGCAAAGACACGCTGGACTAAATGTAACTCTCTCAAGAAAACACAAGTTTTGGCAGGATATCAGAAATCAATTTTTTCCTAGACAATACATCAATTCACTCCGCCACCAACATCAATCAACACACTCCAACTCCTCTTATGATTTCCTTCGTCTAGATCAAAATTCATTAAAACTTCACACATAATGTATCACCCCCTTTTACTCCAATTTTGTTTCTTTTTTCAGATGGGGTTGACAGCTCCACACCACTCTAAGGTTAGTCCATTTATTTGTGATTTTTTTTTTCGCATTTTTTTTTCATACGTAGACCCCTAAGAATGGGCATCTGATTCCATACCCTATCATCCTTTCCAATCTCATTTTTTATTTCAATTCAACACCTTGTCTCCATACCCATCAAATTTTTTTCCAACCTACGGGGTTTATCAAAAGTGATTCAACTTCCACAAATTTCAATCTAGACTACTTCCATCAAAGAATTACAAAACATATCTCGAGATAAAAGTAAGAAAAACAAATCAACACATAGTCATAGATCAATTCTCAAACCAATGTATCCTTCCTAACAGCAATTTCCCAAGACGACATTTTGTAATTTTAACCAACAGAAAACAATGCTCAACAACACCTCATCCAACACAAATGAATTCCCAAAAATAAAATTAAACAAACCCGAATCATCATTGCCAGCTCACGTACTCAACACTTCTTTTTCATTCATCTTTTTTATATTTTCCAATTTTTTTGTTTTCTTTTTTATATATATGCAAATGTAAACAAAAATTAAAAGTGCTAAAGTAAGTCAACGAGCAATCTAACTAAAAGAAAGTAAAAAAAACCTACATGCAACTGTATGAATCTAAATGCAACTACATGCAAGATATGCAATCTATTACACACTTTCTCAATTATGCAACATTCTCTAATCCCCCCACACTTAAATCTTGCCTGTCCTCAAGCTACTCATCATCAAAACACAACAAAAGATGTAGACAAGACATAACTCATATATGCAAGGAATTAGAGCAAAAATAAAAAGTGTGGAACATAATTCACTAGATCACCAAGGAGGTTGGAATTGGCTTCAAAGTAGGAGCATCAAACAGAGTCTTCTCCAATCTTCTATTGAGCTTTCTCCAATTTTTTGTTTCAAGCCTTACAAATTTGTTGAAATATCTTAGGTTTTTGGTCAACACCACTTTCGAATTGTCCCTGCAGTTCATCTCAAAAACATTCTCAACCAACGGGTCAATCAAACTCAAAGCAAAAAAAAAAATCTCATTATCAGGATATTTCATGGCATCAATAATATTGAATTTAATAATCTGCCCATCAAATTCCATTGTGATGGTTCCCTCACGGACATCTATTTTTATTTGAGAAGTGTTCAAGAACGGTCTTCCTAATAAAATAGGTGGTGAAATCGATGTGTCACCATTCATATCCAAAACATAAAAATCAGCAGGAAATATCAAATCATTGAGCTCAACTAAAACACCCTCAATTACCCCATCATGATATGCAGTGCTACGATCAGCCAATTGAATGATAACTCGTGCATCTTTCAATGGCCATATATTTAAGGATGCATAAATCCAATGTGGCATAACATTAAATGATGCTCCTAGATCTAGCATAGCACGCTCAATTTTAGTATTTCCAATGCGACATGGGATAATGAACATACTTGGATCCTTTCGCGTTTGAGGAAGCTTCCTTTGGAAAATTGCAGACACGTTTTCTCCCATCACTACTTTCTCATCACATTTGAGGTTTCGCTTATTTGTGCACAAATCCTCAAGGAACTTTACGTATCTTGGAACTTGCTTAATTATATCGATCAATGGTATGTTGATCTCGACTTTGTGGAACACGTCAAAGATCTGTTTTTCCTTATCTTCCTTCGCTGCCCATGCTAACCTGGATGGAAAAGGAGCAAAATTAGTAGGAAATTTTTTAGAAAATACATTTTTTACCTGTGTAGATTCTAGAGTTTTGGCACTGGATGACTGCTTCGACATTGGAGGCCCAGTGTTAGACTGCTCGACAAATTTTTCCTCCTCATTTTTCAGAATTTTTGTTGGCTTTTTCGGATCTTGCAGCTGCTTCCCACTCCTCAGGGTCATGACACTGACATTTCTTGGATTTACCTTTGATTGGGACGGTAATTTACCTCCATTTTGGGCTTCAAGACGACTCACAGCCGTAGCTAGTTGATTAATTTGTGTCTCAAGATTCTTGATGCTCGATTGGGTATCATTTTGAAATTGAGAAGTGTCATTTTGGAGCTGCATTGTATTAGACGCCAATGTCTTCATCATTTCCTCCAAGGATGGAATAGAATTATGCCTGAATGATTGCCCTTGGTAATTATGATTCCCCCCTGTGATATGGATTTCTCAATAGTTGAAGGGAGCCTATTGTTCTCTCCACTGAGGGCACCTTGTTGATTTCCCCATCTAAAATTTGAGTGATCTCTCCAACTCGGATTGTATGTGTTGGAGAATGGGTCGTATTTCTACCTTGATAGTTTCCACTTCCCACAGCATTGACATGAGCTTCTATTTCGTCAAGTAAAATCTGACATGTATATGTGGTGTAGTCGGTGGTGTTGCGGATACAACATGATTTCACATGAGGAACACCTGTAGCTACTTGACAAACAAGGGAAGTTAATTCAGCTAATTTATTCTCAACAGTAGACTCACTTACCTCTTTCACACTGTAACATCCCCAATTTATTTAAATTTAAAACCAAGAAAACGTGTATAAATTAATTTTTCTTTGCAGCGGAAATTCATAAATAAAAATTTGAAACAAAAATTTAAATAATTACTCAAAGGCTATTTAATGGGAATGTTATAGAAAATTCTTGACTAACATGCAAATTAAAAACGTCATAGATTTTCAAAGAAGTAGTGAAGATAATAAAATGCTAAAATGGAATGATTTAGAGAAAAACGTCCAATCACTAGTTATTTTAAACAAAAGATAATAAATTGTCTCTAGCCACCGCACAACCACCATCTTGCGTCCATGAAAAATTAATCTGAAATGTTAGATTTGTTTGGGGTGAGCAAAACACGAGCTCAGTGGGGACATGCTTGTCTAAATTAAAGGCAACATGCGAAATAAGACAAATATCACAACATGCATAAAAACATTTTCCTTGTCTTGGGATTGGCCAATCAATAGCACGGTGGGCAAACCCGAAGGCCTACTTATGACCCATGGACCTTTGACGGCCCCTGGGTAATTCAGAGCACGGCGGGCAAATCCGAAGGTCTATGAAGACATATGGACCTTTGACGGCTCCTGGCTAGTTCTCATGCATAGATCATAAATCATAGCAAGCATTTTCATAAATAACTTTCTTCAGACACATTGCATCAATTCATCAATCACATCACATAAAACATTTAATAGAGACAAACAGGTAAAAGAAATCCCCACCTTAACAGTTGAAAAAACTTGAATGCTATGAGAATGAATGCAAGCTTATATCTCGTGGTTCACACCTTCTTCGTCACCTAGTCACCCAAAATAAAAGGGAAAACACACTTAATATTTATTCTATATTTTAATAATCTCTACTATTTATTTTAGATTGAACTAAAGCTCTAAAGGGTCTTAAAATAAATCTGGACTAATCTGGAAATTAAATTATAGTCTTTTAGGCTTAATCTGAAATTCTAAAATACTACTTATATCTGATTTAAAGTAAAAACAGGTTACAATAGAATCAATTTCAGGTGTGTTGGACCACATTATAATACAATTTCTCTCTCTTCAGTGGACCCCACACCATCATTCATCTCTTTCTACACTCTCTCTCCTCTCTCTGTCCTCTCACACGTCAACCCCTCCATCTCCTTCTCTCCACTTTTCTCTTTCTCTCTTTTTTCTCTCTCTTCTCTATGGATCCTCTCTCTCCTCTCCCTCCTTTCTCCCTCTCGGCCACCCTCTTCTACTCTTTATTTCTTTTTTTTTTAATCAAAACATACCACATCTTAAAAAATAGAATATCATCAACATGAAGCACAACCTAATTCCTTAAGGAATTTTGGAATTATTGCAGAATTTAAGTATGAAGAAATTATTATCTAAGTCTACTTGATTCTACTCCTAATCAATTCTATCATATATCCCTAATTAATTAACTAGAGATTAATCATATATTGATTCAAATACTACTTTTAAAGGTTTGAAGAAAAGAAACTGGGAGAGAAAGAAAAACACGTACCTTTCTGCCTTTTTTTGAAAACTGTCAGACCTTAGAATCCTATTCCTGATTATTTATAGATTGCTTTTACGGGCCCTCAATCCTTGTTGGGCCACACTTAATAATTATTTACTTATGGGCTCACCACTAACACAACCCATCTTATTTTTATTATCTTAATTAGTTTAATTTGCTATAAGATACTAATAATTTATTAATTATTATACTAGAATGCTATTAAAATTTGGGTTGTTACATCCTTACCCCCTTAAATTAAATCATCCTCGAAATTTAGAACTTACCGGATGTTGGAAAATCTGGATATTTTGCTCAAAATTCGTCCTCTCGTTCCCATGTAGCCTCTTCTGCCGCATGATGACTCCATTGTACTTTAATCAGACTGATCTCTCGATTCCTTAGTTTGTGAACCTTGCGGTGCAAATTTTTCTCCGGATACTCCTCATAAGTCATATTAGGGTTGATCTCCATAGTCGCATAGCTGATGATGTGTCTTGGATCATACACATACTTCCTCAACATGGATACATGGAAACTCGAGATTCAACTTTGCAAACTCTTTCACCAACTATTCTTGTGTTGTGAGCATACTTGTTAATTCCCCTCTTGATTTCCGGCTTAATGCATCAGCTACCACATTAGCTTTGTCGGGATGGTAATGAATGGTACAATCATAGTCCTTCACCAATTCTAAGCCATCGTCTTTGTCTCATGTTTAGCTCCTTCTGTGTGAAAAGATACTTCAGACTTTTGTGGTCCGTATATATCTCGCACTTGCCTCCATACAGATAGTGACGCCAGATCTTCAATGCATGTACAACGGCTGCCAATTCTAGGTCCTGTGTAGGATAGTTTATCTTATGCGATTTCAACTGTCTCGAAGCATATGCAATAACCTTGCCATGTTGCATTAAAACACATCTCAATCCTTGTTTTGATGCGTCGCTGTAAATGACAAACTCCTCAATAGGGTCAGGAATGGCCAAAACCGGTGCAGTAGTAAGTCTTCTCTTTAACTCTTGAAAGCACTCTTCACACTTATCAGTCCACACAAACTTCTCTCATTTTCTTGTCAATCGCGTCATTGGGGATGCTAACTTCAAGAACCCTTTTATGAATCTTCGATAGTATCCGACTAAACCCAAGAAACTGCACTACCTCGTTCACACTGGTTGGCGTTTTCCAACTATTAACAGCCTCAACCTTGCTAGGATCAACCTCGATTCCATGTGAAGTGACCATATGTCCGAGAAAAGCCATACGTTTCAACCAAAACTCGCATTTCTTAAACTTCACGTACAACTTTTCCTTCCGCAGTACTCCCAATACGGTCCTTAAATGCTCCTCATGTTGCACCTTATCTCTCGAGTATATCAAGATGTCGTCTATGAAAATGATCACAAACTGATCCAAATAAGGGTGAAATACTCGGTTCATCAAATCCATGAAAACTGCAGAAGCGTTGCTAAGTCCAAAAGGCATCACTACAAACTCGTAATGACCATAACGTGTTCTGAAAGCTGTCTTGGGTATATCCTCCTCCTTGATCTTTAGCTGATGATAGCCCGACCTCAAATCAATCTTCGAAAACACTCCAGCTCCCCTCAGTTGATCAAAAAGATCTTCTATCCGAGGAAATGGATATTTGTTCTTTATTGTTAGCAGGTTGAGCTCTCTGTAGTCAATGCACATCCTCACGGTCCCATCTTTCTTCGTCACAAATAAAACTGGTGCTTCCCACGGCGAAACACTGGATCAGATAAAGCCCATATCCATCAACTCTTGTAACTGAGTCTTTAACTCTTGTAGTTCCTTTGGTGCCATTATGTAGGGTGCCTTCAATATTGGTGCTGCTCCAGGAATCAAATCTATGACGAACTCCACTTGCCGATCTAGGGGAATTCCAGGCAGATCTTTCGGAAAAATGTCTGCAAACTCACGTACTATAGGAACGATGTCAACAGTATGCTCAACGGACTCTAAACCCATCACATTCACTAGATACCCTTGACGACTCCCTTTTCTCAACATTCGCATTGCCTTCATTGCTGGTATGACACACGGAACAGATAAACATCTTGCCCTGTCACATCCCGATTTTCTAAGACTTTTGGAATGTGAAACACTACGTTAGCTAAAAAAAAATTCATGTAAATAACAACAAAAAAGAATAAAATAATATTTTCTTTTAAATTATTAATCAGAACTTGATTAAATAGAATTTCATGAGTGTGCAGCGGAAAATAATGCATTAATAATTTAGCAATTTTACAAAAATTATGCAGCGGAAGACTCAATTATAAGAAACCAATTAGTTTAATTTTATCAAAATAAATAACATGGAAAATAAAACATGATTTTAAGGAATTATAAAAAAAAAACATTTCATAAACATCAAAAGAACTAAATTAAATAAACTTCTTGACTTCAGCCACTGCGCATCCACCCCGCTCCACGTCATGCATTTTATTCTGAAATGTTAGTTTATATGGGGTGAGCAAAACACGAGCTCAGTGGGGACATGCTTGTCTACATTAAAGGCAACATGTAAAAGTAAGACAAATATCACAACATGCATAAAAATATTTTCCTCGTCTTGGGATTGGCCAATTAACTCTTAGCACGACGGGCAATACCCGAGGACCTACTTTTGATCCTTGGACCTCTCGCGTCCCTGGCTAATCCTCATGCGTAGATCATAGATCACAACAAGTATTTTCATAAATAATTTTCCTCAAACACATTGAATCAATTCATCAATCACTTCACATAAAGCATTTAATAGAGACAAACACGTAAAGGAAATCCCCACCTCAACAGTTAAAAAACCTTGAATGCTATGAGAATGAATGCAAGCTTATTCCTCGTGGTTCACACATTCTTCATCACCTAATCACTCAAAATAAAAGGGAAAACACACTTAATATCTATTCTATATTTTAATAATCTCTATTATTTATTTTAGATTGAACTAAGACTCTAAAGGGTCTTAAATTAAATCTGAATTATTCTGAAAATTAAGCTAAAGTCTTAGGGGTAAATCTGGAAATTCCAAAATATTATTAATTTGATTTAGGGTCAAAACAGAAATACAATTATATGTGTTGCATCACCTAACATCTATATCCTCTCTGGTGGACCCCACACCCACTCTCTCCTCTCTCTCCCGTACACTACTCTCTCTCTCCTCTCTCTCTCTTCCCCTCTCTCTCCTTCCCTCTCTCTTCCTCTCTGTCATCTTTCTTTCTCTCTCCCTATCTCTATTTCTCCTCTCTCTCCTTCTCTCTCGGTCCCCACACTTTCTCTCTCTCTCTCTCTCTCTCTCTCTCTCTCTCTCTCTCTCTCTCTTCCCTCTCTCTCCTCCCCTCTCTCTTCCCCTCTACCATCTCTTTTTCTCTCTCCCTATCTCTCTTTCTCTTCTCTCTTGATTTCATTCTTCTTCTCCTTTTTCATATATCACATCTAAACATTAATATGTATAATCTATTATTTTACAACGTATTGAAAATCTATACCCCAAGAATTGAATTATTGTAGAATTTAAAAATGAAGGAATTATCATTTTAGTCTACTTGATTCTACTCCTAATCAATTATATCATACATCCCAAATTAATTAGCTAGAGATTAACCTATTGATCCAAAAGATTTGAAGAAAAGAAACTGGGAGAGAAAGAAAAACACGTACCTTTCTGCCATTTTTATGAAAACTGAGAGACCCTAGAATCCTATTCCTAATTATTTATAGATTGCTCTTACGAGCTGATAGGTAGAAAATATGTGCATTTTATTGTGGTTTGATTTGAGATTTTATAATCTTTTATGTGATTGAATGCACTGTTTTCGTATTTATATATGTTTTTGGTATCAAAATACTTCATATATCATTTTCACTATTATTCAGGAATCTTGGAGTATATTTTGATCAAGAGATATGTTCATGGGCCGAGAAATGAACACAAATCGAAGTTGGGGCAGTTTGGGCCCAAAAGCCCATCACACTGGATCACCCAGTGTCAGCCCAGTCTGCCAATGTGATTCGTCAGCAGCCCAGCCCAGCGAGATTGTGTACGAGATTTTGGACCGAAATAGGGTTAAGACCATCTCCAAAGGGCTTAAAAAGATATGTTCACACATATAATTAGAGGGAGATGATTCTTTTCTTTCTCTCCAATCCACTCTAGAGAGAGAATTATTTTATATAGATTAGTTTCTTTTCTTGTGGATTATTTTACAACTTTTATGGATTCGATTTCAAGGATGCTTGAATAATTCTTCAATTCCGGTTAGCAGGGATGTTTGAACCCATATATTTATTTATGTTTTGATTAATTCGGTTTCCCTTCTCGATGTTTGATTGGAATTGATTATGCTATCTGTGTTGAATGATTTCGATTATTGATGCTTGATTTAGATTGATCACCTAGGTTAAGTGTTTTATAATTGATTGCTAGAATCTTAAATCATGAATCCTAATTGTTGTGGTTTAATTTTCATTAGTAGTAAACTAGAGGTCGTGCATCTCTAGGGTAGCATAATCCTAGATTATCAAATCGAGCTTGTGTATTTGGAGTCTAGTTCATCCTATCGTCTTGGTGATTAATGCATTTGATGAATTAAATTTAGAGAGCTTATTCTAGGTTGTTCAATTAAATAGGGTTAATTAGTGATCTTATCCTAATTTAACTAATCATAAGAGACGATTCGATTTAACAGAGCTTGTTGTTAGATTACGGGTGATAATTCCATGATAATCTGAGAGAGGGGGTAACATTGATTAAGGCGTAATTGATATTGGGGGATAACTGAACTGTTAACTGGAATGCTTTTTATTAATTGATTTCTGTTTAGTCTATTTCCTAGATCTTTAGTAATTTTTAGTTTAATTATCAATCAATCTGATAACCCCCATATTTCTTGTTCCTTTGAATTTAGACATAAGTAGACATAACTGAATTGTCACTCCTCGTGGGATCGACTCCGACTTACCCTATCTACTAGTTAGTTAGGTTAGGAAGGATTTTTATTTAATTTAATCGCATCACGACTGCGCGGTCAAATTTTGGCGCCGTTGTCGGGGAGTGATTTGAATTAAATTGTGTCATCTTGTGTTTTTTTCTGTTGTTATTTGAAAAAAAATAAAAAACAAATTGGTTGAATTTTCGAATTTTGGTTCAGTTTTTCTGTTTCCAAGTCTGCTCTGTTTCTCACACTGCACACCCAGTGTAACCTGATTCTTCCAGTGTCGTTCTGTGCAGTTTGTGTTCTGCAAATTTTAGGTGTTTTTTAGGATCTTTTGCAGGTTGAGGATTTGTATCAAAGTGGGAAATGGCTGCAAATCAAACGTTGAAGGAATTGGCTACTGCATTTACTCCTCAATCGTTTTGCATTAAGTTTCCTGATTTTGATGAGAATGCATATTTTGAGCTTACCTATGATTTCATATTCTTATTACCTTCTTTTCATGGCTATGCAGATGAGGACCCATATAAATTCTTGAAAGAATTCAATTTCGTTTGCTCAAGTGTGAAACCTTCAGGAGTGACCGACGATCAAATTAAGTTTAGGGCATTTATATTCTCAATGAAGGACTCAGCAAAAGATTGGTTGCTTTATTTGTCAGAGTCTGTCACCACATGGGCCGAGATGGAGAGATTATTTTTAGAGAGATATTTTCCTCCATCTCAAGTCACTACAAGAAAAATGCACATAGACTACGCCCCTAAGACAGCGGTTTTTTGAAAAAACCGTTGTCGTAGCCAAAATTGGCGTTGTCGTAGACAAAACCGTTGTCATAGGGCTGAAAAATGCGCTCATAGACAACGGCGCTTTATTGGCGTTGTCGTAGAGGCGTAGTCGTAGGGTAAAATTCAGCCCTACGACAACGGTGGTGACTTGAGGTTGTCGTAGTGGTGTAGTCTTAGGTATAAAATGAACCCTAAGACAACGCTTATGACATGAGGTTGTCGTAGATATATAATCGTTGATCCCTAAGACAACGGGTACAATATGAGGTTGTCGTTGAGGCGTAGTCATTGATCCCTAAGACAACGGTAACTTTATAGCGTTGTCTTAACCTCATAGTAGCGTTGTCGTAGACTAAATTAACTTAATATTTTCTTTTATTATTACTATTATATATAAATGTAAATACATATAAAATAAAAGACTTGGAGAAATTACACCCTCAAATTCAAAATCCCCAAATTTACACTAGATATCCCTTCCCAATCGAACCCTAGACTTCCAAATCTAGCTTGATAATAGCGTTATTGTAGACTAAGTTAAGTTGAAATCTTTTTTTTATTAAACTTGAACAAATTTTTTTTAATTAAACTATAAATGATATATATGGTGAATTAAGTGAAATAATTATTTTTTTGAATTAAATTTTATTTGTTTATGATTCATTTTTAGAAAATATCAAGTAAATGAAAAACTAGTTTAAATATATATGATAATAAATTGAGTTATAATTATTTTATTATAATATTTATTATAAGTAATTTGGTTATTTACTAATAATATAGTATCACATTTATATGTAAAAAATGACTTTAAGTATTTAAAATTCAAAACCCCCTTTCAAAACCCTAGCACTCTCCCTCTTCTACACATTTGCTACCCCGCCGCCACCGTCCCGCTGTTGCCTCTGCCGTCGCCACTGCGTCGCCTCCCGATGCGCCGTCCCCGTCGCCGCCGCCTCTAGCGCTCCTGCGGACGGGCAATTTCTGGTTAGGGTTTTCCTCCCTAGCCTGCTTTTTCTGCTGATTAAACTGCTGCTGCTGCTTTTTCATGGCTACGAGATCTACTTTCGTGAATCGAGCAGCGAACTCGTTATCGTACACCGATTTCTTAGCTGGATCGGAGAGAACGGCCCAGGAATCGGCCACGAGCCGGAAAGCGGAGTCAGAAAAGGGGAATTTGTTCTTATCTGGGTGGAGAAGAAGGGCGAGACGGCGGTACTGCTTCTTAATCAGCTCAGATTCGTCGGAGCGTTGAGGGATTTGGAGAATGGCATACCAATCGGGCTGATTGTTGCTGAGCCATTTGTTGTCGGCGGCTAGAAGAACAAAAATAATTTCTGCAGAATAAGTCCTTGCAAACAAAAATTCTTCAGTCTGGAAAATTTCCGGAGAGTGTTCTTGGTGCGTAGACCATGTCTTTGGATTCGCTTCTCTTTTTTATATGGCAAGTTGACAAACATATTTTGCAATCACTAATTCATACATTGATAATATTGATAGCTCTTGATAGAATCAAAAGACCTTTGTATGAAAAGCATCCAATGTCAAAGTTTTCCTGGACTATAATGGAGGAGATCGACACGGTGCGTTATTCTCTTGCCTAAATATGATTTATTTCTGGTTATAACTAATATATTGGAGAATGGAGAAGTGTTTGAAGTTTGCTCAACTAGTTATGGCTCAATTTTATTTGCCACATTCTGTGAACTTCTGCATTGGCATTATAGGCAATATCCAGATTTCTTTTCAGTTTGAATCTTCATTAAGTATCTTTTGGTAATGAAATTTACAAACACATATGGAGCCTTCTGTCAATCACTCACTACTGTGGCTCTCATCTCTATGTTGATCTGACATTTGATGGTAACACTTGCTGCAATGGTTGTTGCCCAGCAAGTTCAACAAGTCTGAGACAAGAAATATACAAGGAAACAGCTATTCCAATCCTTCTATGAAAAAATTTAGTATTCTGATTCATGATTTTCCTTTACGTTTCTGTATGTTACTGAATAATTTCTCACAGTTTTTGGGTATGGGTTCTAAAAAACTTGAGAATTATATGTAATGTTATGAAGGTGCTTCAATTCTGTTGTTTGTCATGGCTTTATGAAAGACCTAATACCATGTGCATCTCTGAAATCAAAGAATTGAGATTCAATTTTGCTCTATGTCATCTTCAGGATGCTGAAATATTTGTTTCATTTTTCTGTGTAATTTTTATGGGTATGTCTCTCACGGTATTATAAGAACTCATCCAAGCTTTTATTTAATATGTCTGTTTGTAGAAAATCATTTGTATGTATTATTGATGCTCCTCAACAAAACTGATTTTGTTTTGGAATGTATTGACAAGTAAGATCTATGTTTATAATATTTGAATTTTGACCCATAAGTATATCATATGCTGCAGAAGTTTGTGAGTCTCTATTTTTATTTATCTGTTAATTTTTGTTTATTGTGTTCAAAGAGTTGATTTTTATGAACTGGGTTCTTGATTGTGTAAAGGGAAGTTTGGTGATCTGGGATTTTATTGGATTTGGTTTTGTGGGTTTTGATGCTGGCTTTAGATCTTTGATCTTACCTGTTGAGAGAAACAATTTTGATAAATTGGATAGCTTGAGGTTGAATTGCTGTTATTTGCCGACAAATTTGTGGAGTTGGATTGGTGGATTTTAGCTTAGGAGGCTATCAAGAAAGTGAAAGATGTATAGAATGTGATCATAGATGTGGAATTATGGGAAGAAGGATGAAAATCTGCAATGTACTGCCAAATTTGTTTGTGATTGAAATCTATATTGCTATGATGCAGTGTAATATTGTCAGTTTGTAGGACATGTGTAGATTTAGAATTTGTGACATCAATTGATAATGCCTTTCATAACTTGAATCAAATTCTTGGTTGCATGATGCAATATCTATCTTATAAACACCCACTGTTTCAAGATTGTTGCTTGAGTAATACATTCCACCCTCCTTTGGTTTTATGGCTGTTTGATAATTCGAATATTTGGCAGGTTTGTTGGGCAGTATGGCCCCCTGTATGCTTTATGGAAGCAATGTTGAGAGACTTGGATCTGCTCCTGGTACATTTGCTAATCACTGCTTGCCATACACTGGTCTTTACGTAATCGGGAACGCCTTTTTCGGATGGAATTGTCTTTTAGATGGAATTTTGGTTTTCTGTGTAATAATTAAGTGCTGATTGAATGTGTAATAAAGCAATGCATGTTATAGTGTTTGATCTATTTGTTGCATTATACAAGTTTTGTAACCATCTATTTGTTATTTGTTCTAGTAATTGGAATTGATATTTATTTTGGCAAAACCTCTTCTTCATGTCACTAACTAGTTAGCTAATATTATTATTGTTATTTCTGGTGCAGATCTTGGAAAGAAAGAATTGCAAAGACTTGAAATGAGAGGAATTAAAGAAAAAAGAAGAGTAATTGTATTGAGAAATCATTCAGCTTGTGAATGATTAGGTGTACTGTTTTCCCCTCATGGATTGGATCCCTTTGTATCATGCAATCTTTAAATTGAACTATTAAATAAATATTTCAATTTGATATGACTATTTTGAGTTGAATGTTTATTTTGTATTTTTAAATTTCAATTAATATACAATAATTATTAAATGTTGTTAGAACTTGTAAAAGACAACGCTGAAAATAGACTACGACAACAGTTGTCAAAGCGTTGTTGTAAGTAGAGAAGATAAGAGCAACATACCTATGACAACGCTGAAAAACCGTTGTCTATGAGGTTTGGACCGTTGTGGTAGGTATATAAGACAACGGTTTAAAAACCGTTGTCTATGAGCGTTGGACCGTTGTGGTAGGTATATAAGACAACGGTTCAAAACCGTTGTCTATGAGCGTCTGACCGTTGTGGTAGGTATATAAGACAACGGTTAAAAACCGTTGTCTATGAGCGAAATTTGCTGACCCCTACGACAACGATGGCTACGACAAGGCTGCTTTTAGACCTACGACAACGGTTTTTAACCGTTGTCTATGTGCGAAATTCTTGTAGTGAGTAATCTACATACGGAAGAAGATTTATGGTATAATGCAAATGCATGGAGAGTCTTTTTATGAGTATTGGGAGCGTTTTGAAAGACTGGTGGCAAGTTGTCCACAACATCAAATATCTGAAGCACTCTTAATCTAATACTTTTACGAAGGACTTTCGTGGGTGGAGAGAAGAATGATTGATGTAGCAAGTGGAGGATCGATAGCCGATGTAACTCTAAAAGTAGCACAAAGACTTATTCTTAAGATGGCTATGAGTTCACGGCAATTTGGTTTTCCACAAATGGAATCATATATCAATATGGAGGATCAGTCTATTTTGCCAAGTGAGAAGCAGCTGGAAGAGTCGAAAAAGCCTGCAGAAATTCTGAAAAATGAAGAAGACGAATATTCTGCCGAACAGTCAGACACTGGGCCTCCAGTGTCGAAACAATTATCCAGTGTCA
The DNA here is from genome assembly GCA_005771605.1 of Scutellaria baicalensis. Taxonomy (NCBI): domain Eukaryota; kingdom Viridiplantae; phylum Streptophyta; class Magnoliopsida; order Lamiales; family Lamiaceae; genus Scutellaria; species Scutellaria baicalensis. The sequence continues at coordinate 22,562,840 of CM016724.1, forward strand.
AAACTCCAGAATCTGCACAGGTAAAAAATGAATTTTCTAAAAAATGTCCTATTGACTTGGTTCGTTTTCCTTCCAGGTTAGAAAGGGCAGCGAAAGGAGAACTCAAAAAGTCAGAGGAAATTCTGAAAATCAATAAAGAAATGAATTATGCCCCGCTGGCCAACGTCAAATTGTTGAAGTACTCAATTTTGGAGGACAAAAGGAAGCACATTGAAGAAGTATTCGTATTAGATGAAGTCCAAACACCTTCTCAAGCACTTCCCATCAATTTTCCAAAGTTGAAAACCATAAAAAGGAGAAAGCTAAATGGAGGGACAAACATTGTAGTTTCTAATGCGTCCTCTCAAAGACCACTTCCAAAACCTCCTTGGTGATCAGGTGACATCTATTCCATACTTATTATTTTTTCTCTCATTTCTTTGCATGTTTGGATCTTGTGTAATCTTTATTTTGTGATGTGATTTGTATTACTTGGGGATAAGCAAGATTCAAGTGTGAGGAGATGGGGAATGGTGCATAATTGAAAAAAGTGTGGAATAGATTGCATATCTTGCATGTAGTTGCATTTAGGTTCATGTAGTTGCATGTAGGTTGTTCTTTTTCTTTTAGTTAGATTGCACGTTTAATTGCTTTAGCACGTTTAATTATCGTTTGCATTTGCATATATATAAAAAAAAGAAAAAAAAGGAAAATGAAAAAAAAAAAGAAAAAAAAAGTTTTGAGTAAGTGAGCTTGCAATGATGATTTGAGTGTTATTGATTTTATTTTTTGGAATTCATTTATGTTGGACGAGGTGTTGTTGAGCATTACTTTCTGTTGGTTAAAATTGCTAAATGTCGTCTCACGAAATTACTTTTAGGAATGATAACATTGGTTTGAGAATTAATCTATGATTGTGAGTTGATTTGCTTTGCTTACTTGTGTCTTGAGATATGCTTTTAATTCCTTGATGGAAGTAGTCTAAATTGAAATTTGTGAAAGTTTGATCACTTTTGATGAACCCCTTGGTTGGAAAAAAATTATGGGCATGGAGAAAGGTGATGAGTTGAAAAAAATTGAGACTGGAAAAGATGATGGAGGTGTGGAATCAGCTGCCTACTCTTAGGGGTCCGCGTTTGAAAGTTAGAATGTGAAAAAAAAATCACAATAAATGGACTAACCTAAGAGTGGTGTGGAGCTGCCAACCCCATCCAAAAAAAAAAAGAGACGAGAAGTCATCATCGTCTATGAAAAAAAAGTGAAAATGAAAAGTGAAAAAAAAAAAGAGAGAGAGAGAGAAAAAAAAATTGGAGTAAAAGGGGTTGACTCATTATGTGTGAAGTCTTAATGAATTTTGATGTAGATGAAGGAAATCATAAAAGGAGTTGAAGTGTGTTGATTGATGTGGGTGGTGGAGTGGATTGATGAATTGTCTATGAAAAATTTGATTTCCGATGTCCTGCCTAAATTTGTGATTTCTTGAGATAGTTGTATTTAGTCCAACGTGTTTTTGCTTGCTTATGCTTTGTTTGACATGAATTTGAATTCTCATGGGTGTTAGTAAGGATTTGAGCAAGCGATACTCTCTTTCATTTTTTATCTCCCATGTGCTTTAATTCTTTGTTACTTGAGGACAAGTAACGATTTAAGTGTGGGGGGATTTGATAGGTAGAAAATATGTGCATTTTATTGTGGTTTGATTTGAGATTTTATAATCTTTTATGTGATTGAATGCACTATTTTCGTATTTATATATGTTTTTGGTATCAAAATACTTCATATATCATTTTCACTATTATTCAGGAATCTTGGAGTATATTTTGATCAAGAGATATGTTCATGGGCCGACAAATGAACACAAATCGAAGTTGGGGCAGTTTGGGCCCAAAAGCCCATCACACTGGATCACCCAGTGTCAGCCCAGTCTGCCAATGTGATTCGTCAGTAGCCCAGCCCAGCGAGATTGTGTACGAGATTTTGGACCGAAATAGGGTTAAGACCATCTCCAAAGGGTTTAAAAAGATATGTTCACACATATAATTAGAGGGAGATGATTTTTTTCTTTCTCTCCAAGCCACTCTAGAGAGAGAATTATTTTATATAGATTAGTTTCTTTTCTTGTGGATTATTTTACAACTTTTATGGATTCGATTTCAAGGATGCTTGAATAATTCTTCAATTCCGGTTAGCAGGGATGTTTGAACCCATATATTTATTTATGTTTTGATTAATTCGGTTTCCCTTCTCGATGTTTGATTGGAATTGATTATGCTATCTGTGTTGAATGATTTCGATTATTGATGCTTGATTTAGATTGATCACCTAGGTTAAGTGTTTTATAATTGATTGCTAGAATCTTAAATCATGAATCCTAATTGTTGTGGTTTAATTTTCATTAGTAGTAAACTAGAGGTCGTGCATCTCTAGGGTAGCATAATCCTAGATTATCAAATCGAGCTTGTGTATTTGGAGTCTAGTTCATCCTATCGTCTTGGTGATTAATGCATTTGATGAATTAAATCTAGAGAGCTTATTCTAGGTTGTTCAATTAAATAGGGTTAATTAGTGATCTTATCCTAATTTAACTAATCATAAGAGACGATTCGATTTAACAGAGCTTGTTGTTAGATTACGGGTGATAATTCCATGATAATCTGAGAGAGGGGGTAACATTGATTAAGGCGTAATTGATATTGGGGGATAACTGAACTGTTAACTGGAATGCTTTTTATTAATTGATTTCTGTTTAGTCTGTTTCCTAGATCTTTAGTAATTTTTAGTTTAATTATCAATCAATCTGATAACCCCCATATTTCTTGTTCCTTTGAATTTAGACATAAGTAGACATAATTGAATTGTCACTCCTCGTGGGATCGACTCCGACTTACCCTATCTACTAGTTAGTTAGGTTAGGAAGGATTTTTATTTAATTTTATCGCCTCACGACAGCGCGGTCACGAGCCCTCAATATTTGTTGGGCCACACTTAATAATTATTTACTTATGGGCTCACCACTAACACAACCCATCTTATTTTTATTATCTTGATTAATTTAATTTGCTATAAGATACCAGTAATTTATTAATTATTATACTAGAATGCTATTAAAATTTTGGGTTGCTACATCCTTACACCTTAAATTAATTTCGCCCTCGAAATTTAGAACTTACCAAATATTGGAAAATGAAAATTGGATACTTTACCTTACCATGCGTAAGTTGAGGGTAGTTATAAGATATATGTCCCGATTGTCGACACTTGTAACATTTTCCTTGACCCATTAAACATTCGCCCCTATGATGTCTCCCACATGTACGACATGATGGTTTATCTAAAAATGCATTTTGTTGTCCCCTTTCTGTGTTTGGTGTCGAGTTTTCTCTAGTCTTAAACTGTTCATCTGGATTTTCATCTTTACCATGATTCAAATCGTCCAACTTTCTCTTTTCGGATCCTTTTTCATGTTTATCATCCCCTCTTTCCATGTCCATACTCGCACCTATCACTTGAGCTCTTGCTACTGTTTGTGAATACTCTAGATCTAGATGAGCAGATAAGATGTTTCGAATGTCTGATTTCAATCCCTTAATGAATCTTTGAGCTTTCTTCCGTTCAGTGTCAATCAGATGCGTAGCAAACCGGCTCAGCTGGTTGAACTTCCTCTCGTATTGGGTCACTGAAAGTCCTCCTTGTTTGAGAGTTAAGAACTCATTCTCCATCTGGTCACGGTACACCTGGGGGTAGTACTTATCCATCCCAATATCCTTAAACTCAGTCTAGGTCAGTGCATCCCTTTCCTCTTGTGGCCTCAGTCTCCAATACGCCTCCCACCAATGGTCAGCATCTTCTATGAGTTGATAGGCGGCACAGTCAATTCTTTGAGCATCAGTACAATCGATGAGTGCAAAGGTACACTCCAAGGATCGAAACCATTCCTCCACGTAGGCTGGTCCCTGTCGACCGTTGAACTTTGGCGGTCCATGTCGGTGAAACTGCTCCACTACCTGCACCCGATTGTTTGTAACATTTGGAGCATTCTGAAGAGCATTCATGAATTAGTTCAGCAAATCTTGCCCAACATTAGGGGCTTCCGGTCTACCACTATGTAACATCCCCAATTTATTTAAATTTAAAATCAAGAAAACGCGTATAAATTAATTTTTCTTTGCAGCGAAAATTCATAAATAAAAATTTGAAACAAAATAATTTTAATAATTACTCAAAGGCAAATTAATGGGAATGTTATAGAAAATTCTTGACTAACATGCAAATTAAAAACGTCATAGATTTACAAGATGTAGTGAAGAAAATAGAACGTTAAAACGAAATGATTTAAAGAAAAATATCCAAACACATGTTATTTAAATAAAATATAATAAGTTGTCTCTTGCCACCGCGCAACCACCAACTCGCATCCATGAAAATTACTCTGAAATGTGAGTTTTTATTGGGTTGAGCAAAACACGAGCTCAGTGGGGACATGCTTGTCTAAATTAAAGGCAACATGCAGAGCAAGACAAATATCACAACATGGCAAGTAAATAAATTTTTCCTCCTGGCCAGTAAATTCTAAGCACGGCGGGCATACCCGAGGATCGAACTTTGGACCCTTGGACCTCTGAGGTCCCTGGCTAGTTCTCATGTATAGATCATAGATCACAACAAGTCTCATGCATAGATCAAAGATCACAACAAGTAATTTCATAAAACATTTTCTCATGACACATTGCATCAATTCATCAATCACTTTACATAAAGCATTTAATAGAGACAAACAAGTAAAAGAAATCTCCACCTTAACAGTTGAAAAACCTTGAATGCTATGAGAATGAATGCAAGCTTATATCTCGTGGTTCACACCTTCTTCGTCACCTAGTCACCCAAAATAAAAGGGAAAACACACTTAATATTTATTCTATATTTTAATAATCTCTACTATTTATTTTAGATTGAACTAAAGCTCTAAAGGGTCTTAAAATAAATCTGGACTAATCTGGAAATTAAATTATAGTCTTTTAGGCTTAATCTGAAATTCTAAAATACTACCTATATCTGATTTAGAGTAAAAACAGGTTACAACAGAATCAATTTCAGGTGTGTTGGACCACATTATAATACAATTTCTCTCTCCTCAGTGGACCCCACACCATCATTCATCTCTCTCTACACTCTCTTTCCTCTCTCATCTCTCTCTCCTCTCACACGTCAACCCCTCCATCTCCTTTTTTCTCTTTCTTTCTCTTCTCTATGGATCCTCTCTCTCCTCTCCCTCCTTTCTCCCTCTCGGCCACCCTCTTCTACTCTTATTTCTTTTTTTTTAATCAAAACATACCACATCTAAAAAAAAATATATCATCAACATGAAGCACAACCTAATTCCTTAAAGAATTTTGGAATTATTGCAGAATTTAAGTATGAAGAAATTATCATCTAAGTCTACTTGATTCTACTCCTAATCAATTATATCATATATCCCTAATTAATTAACTAGAGATTAATCTATATTGATTCAAATACTACTTTTAAAGGTTTGAAGAAAAGAAACTGGGAGAGAAAGAAAAACACTTACCTTTCTGCCTTTTTTCTGAAAACTGTGAGACCCTAGAATCCTATTCCTGATTATTTATAGATTGCTTTTCGGGCCCTCAATCCTTGTTGGGCCACACTTAATAATTATTTACTTATGGGCTCACCACTAACACAACCCATCTTATTTTTATTATCTTGATTAATTTAATTTGCTATAAGATACCAATAATTTATTAATTATTATACTAGAATGCTATTAAAATTTGGGTTGCTACACACACCCCATTCTAAATAATCTCGATTGCCATATTGATCCGAGCTGGTAGCCATAAACGTACCACCACTAGATGCATCGATTCCGTTACGATCCATTGGAAACAGTTCCTCATAGAAATACCGAATCAAAAGTTGTTCAGAGAGTTGATGATGTCGACAACTTGCTTTCAGTTTCTTGAACCGATCCCAGTAATCATACAATGTTTTCCCCATTCCGTTGTCGGGCTCCACATATTTCTCTACGAAAGAAAACTGTAAACACATCTTTTATAAGATTTTGGTTAGGAGTACTTAGTGCTAGGAAGAGTTTCCTCAAAGCTTTTTGCTCTTTGGATCCCATGTGGGTCAGTGGTGAGTAGACAAGTAACCTGTGTGGTAAAAGCTTGTTACTCTTTTGTTAAGTTTGTGTTGTAATAGCTAGGGCTATGTAAATCAACAAGATTAACAAAGTTCCCTCTTGAGAAGAGGTAGAGAGGACATAAAATGGTTACTCCACCTTCGAACCTCTGTATATCGTTGTGTGCTGTTTTATCTGCTTTATTTATATATCTGCATGCTGCATATCTAACCAAGCATCATACTGCACTTGCATCAAAATCTAATTTCCATATATTGTGTCTTCATAAAACTATTTTTTGCTCACAAAACTCTAAGTTCAAACTGTCCAGTCACCTTCTAGAAAGGTTACTTCATTATCACTGAGCAGTAAACTTCTTAGCTACCTGCGCAGTGAGCTGAACTATATATTTTTGGAGAAAAGTTTGAAAAATTAGAGAATGTTTATTCCCCCTCCCCCTCTAAACCTTCTACCACTTGGGACCAACATGAAGTATTCGTTCAATGACACATATATATAACTCATTTATTTTGAATCCAATAAAAAATTATATCAGCTTATCAAATACACAAAAAATATCTCTTACTATATATAGAAATAAAATAATCCAAAATTGGACTTGATCTAACATTTTCAATAAAAATATTACAAATAATAATGAAAAGATTGATAGAACAATATATCATGTATGATTTGTAAAAAGCCAAAAAACCACCCTAGTCCAACTCTTTAGGCTACCTCCATTGAAAAAATAAATACGCTAAAAAAAAAAAGACAACTATGTGTGTATAATATAATGTAATATTTCATGTGTGTATCCATTATAAATTTCATGTGTGTATCATATTTATAATATCATTATAATATCATATTTCATGTGTGTATCCATTATAAATTTGTTTATTATATCAATGCCACACAATATTTAAAATATGCAAGTTCTGAAAGTATAAAAATTAGCATCCACCAACCCTTTTCTTGGCAAAAACTTGAGCCGACGTAGTATGGAGTAGCAATAACGTTTCACCACTACTTGCTCACCTAGGATTCATATACTTGCATTCTTGTCTTCTTCGATTTGGTGGGGCAGCTTCTTAGTCTAAAAAATCTCGTTAGAAAGTGAAGTGGCAAATAACTAGAAATTAAAATACATAAAGGATGTTGAAATTGTTCTTTGAAAGAAATAACAGAGACGAACCAGAATAATACAGAAGAAGTGCAGTCGTCGCTGTTGTTGTCAAGTCGTCGACGTTGCTGTAAAAGAGAAAGATGAGATGCTGAAGATGAATCTGTTTTTTAGGGATTTTAATTTGGGGAAAACTGAGATATAAAATATATTATATTAATATTTGTGCAAATTCTGCATTGTTCAATGTCGTTGTCGAAGTGGTTTGCCAACCATGATTTTAACTGGAGGTCCTGGTTCGACTATCAATCATCCATCTTTTTACTTATAATTGAAATAATTTGAAATATAAATATTTATGTGAAATCCACATCGTTGAAGGCTTTTGTCAGAGTGGTTGGCTTGCCCTGATCTTAACAGAAGGTCCGTGTTCGACTCTCAATCATTATTTATTATTTTACTTATAATTGTAATATTTTAATAATGAGAAATTATTATCTCACAATTTAAGGTGAATTATAAAGTATAGTTACTTATTAAAATGATTAATTAACAAGGAAACATTATCTCATTATATATAATTAAAATATAAAGTTTACATAATCTACTTTGTTATCCTCATATTTAATAAAAAACAAATAAACATGAAAATGATGAACTATTATAACGAAATAGATTATCACCAAGCATTTCCTTAATGACGAAAATAATTTTATTAATTTTATAGTGATGAAGTAATATCTTGTTGTGATTAAAAAAAAAAAAGTGATGAAAATTTTGTTATATTTTAATTCTTTTTTCATCATGAAAATTTTACCAACAAAAATTTAAAAATATCATACCTCCAAATGAAGTAATGACAAATTAAAGTTCAGCGTCGCTAAATATGAACATTGACGATGAACTAATAACGTCAGTATTTGTTTCAAAGAATTCATGACAAAAAATTATCATTGTCAAGAAAATTTATCAAATAGTGACGGTCAATATCGTCACCAATTACTGTTTGTTTATCACTAAAAAACTCACCTCTAAAATTTTGATGGGAAATTTACTTTGGAAGAATATTGTGATGGATATTATTTAATTGTCATAAAATATGCAAATTAGTGACGATAAAAATATTTAATGATGACAAAAATAAATACATCACCAAAATACATATAGTAATGATGAAAATGGAATTCGTCACTATTAATTAAGAAAACGTGACAAAATTTCATCTGTTGCCAAAACATTCGTCATGAAAAGTGTTATTTCTTGTAGTGGTATGCATGGGGCGACGTGGCCTTCTCTGGTTAGTCCGTACGAAATTGTTGAGATCGTACACTTCTGTTGCTACAATCGCCATACTCAGTCTGACAGTCGTTCTGACCTCCCTTTTGCTTCATTACGTGGCACCTTTTGATTGAATGACTTTGTGGATGTACCTAACGTAAACACAGTGTGCTCACTCCGAGGCAACTGTCTTGGATAAGTTGCTGATGCTCATTTGTCTCTCAGTAGGCTAGCTTACTTGTCTTTCATTCAACCTAGCTTACTTATCTTTCATTCAGCCAGCTTACTTGTCTTTCATTCAGTCTGCTTACTTGTCTTAGTAGTATCCTATTGCAGTATCCTTCCAGTGTTCTTCTAGTAACCTGATGCAGTGACCTTCTAGTGTCCTTCTAGCAACCTGCTGCAGTGACCTATACTTAGTTATTTTTAATTCTCTTTTTGTGCAGCAGGGTCTTCATTCCTTCTTCAAGCTTTAAGTCTTGATCTTCAAGCCTCCTGATCCTATACTAAGGGATTTACAATAGAAACTAAATACATAGGATCCTAGGCTCTAATCTATTACGTGTTTTGTCTTCATCAAAATTTATACAATGTTCCTTACCTATATCTTAAGATTTTTTACTTCAATAATGTGGTAAATAATCACTTTAAATTATCTCAACTGTCAATCTTATGTTGAATCTAACACAGATCAATATTTGCATTAAATTATTTTCTTTTCTTTTTTACTTCTTTAATTATTTTTCCTTAATAATAAGAAATATTATAATTCTTTTAGTGCAAATTGATGAAGATGAGTCACTACAAGGAAGAAAAAAAAAAAAAGAGTATATGCGATAAAATTTTTTGCAACAACAAATTGTTGCAGAAAAAACTAATAAAAATTGACAATGAGTTGTCACAAAAAGTAATAATGAAAAAAACTTATTAGTCTTATCAACAACAATGTTCCCACAAAAAGACTATTTTTGAGAAGGTTTTTGCTATAATATAGCTTAGTGACAACATTTTATAGCATAATGTTTTTGTGACAACATTATATTCTCGCAAATACTCATTTTCTTGTAATGAGAGGCAATTATTATGTTTAAATAGGGTAAAAATTGTAGTATTTTTTTTACTCACTGCGTGAGATGTTGTTTTATTATACTTTCATCTATTTTCTTGTGTTGGTTACATGGTTTCTAACTATCATCAATTACTAAATTACATTAGGTTTGCTTTTGTTGGTAAACATGATCTGATATTTATATATATATATATATATATATATATATTTCATCTAATTTTGATTTTACAAGTCTTCTTCTTCTTTTTTTTTTTTTTAAGATTTTAATATGTTTCTTGAAATTAGAGGAACTTTGAAGTATCTTATTATTTGTTTGATTTCAAATTGGAAAACATATATAACATTCATGAAAATTTTGAGGTGCATGCGAAGGATATGTTAGGACCATTTTCCTTTCTTTTTATTTTTTTGAATTCATTTTTAAACCATATATGATATATTGAATCTTTTCTCAAATAGAAAAATAATAAACTCTTTAGAAAATAATACAATAAAAAAACTACAATAAAATTACAAATTACAAAATTAATAAAATTGTAAGGAACATTGTATAGATTTTGTTGAGGACAAAACATGTAATAGATAGGGCCTAGAATCCTTTGTGTTTAGTTTGAATTGTAAAAGTTTAGATTAGGCCTATGAAACTTGAAGTCTGAAGATCAAAGCTTGAAGATAGGATCAAGACCTTGTTGTATCAGAGCACACCATATTAAAATGTAGCAAATGGGCATACAATAACACACCGTTTATAAACATATTGTATTGCTACATTAGGATGGATGAACACACCATATCAAATGGGCATTAATTTATTAAAATGTAATTTAAAGAATGAATATATCATAGTTTTTTTTTTTTTGGTTTATAAATTTTTTTAATTAAATATTTATGGGAGCATTTAATTTATAACGTCTTAGTTGTAGAATTATTAAATTTATTTAAAATGATATTATTATAAGTGTAGTTATAGTTATAGATAATTGATTAAGTCACTTAATTCATAGTTTCTTAACAGTTTTATTGTAAATGTAGTTATGATATAAAATGACCAACTGTCTCAAATGAGCATGTATTGTGACATTTACTTTAAAGTGTCTTTAAATGAATGTAGCAATAGATCATTTTCTACTAGTGCTAGATAGCTTCCTGTGTTCTTGAGACTTAAACATCTTTCGGAGTAAAAGTTTGAGTAGGGCTTATTCACCCTCTCTAAGTCTACTGCCACTTGGGACCAATAAAAATAATATTTTTATTCGAGAAAAAATATAAACAAACTTTTGATCATATAATAATTAGAATCTAACTACAAATATAACAATTTGTGAAGCACACGGCAGAAATACTACTCTTTTATTTTATTTTATTTATCATAGGAGTCTGCTTACACATTACAACAATTTATTTGACCAATTTATTTGCCAAATCTCATACTAGTAACCTAATTTATAAGCAGCTTATTGTAACTGGTTTCAAGTATTTGAAACAATTCCTGAGACATGTTAATCCATGCTTCAATACCATTCTGAGATGGAGTGGTGGTGAGATACACAGTATTTTTGTAAGGCATAGATATAAGGCTTCCCCAAACTGGCTTATCCCAACCAAAATCCACCTCGTACATTGGAAACCTTGAGTAACTTGAAAAGCTACATGAGTTTGTACTTGAATTAAGCAACTCATTTATTTCATTTAACTTTGTCAAATACTTATCAGCAGTTAAATTTTTTATGTAACCATCATCTATTGCCCTTATGGAGGCCCTCAACTTGGACAATGCATTATTGTTATCTTCCAACTTTGATGAGGATGCAAACCCTAGAATGCTACAATTCCCAAAGGCATAATTTGATATTGGAGGGATTGTTCTTGGCCTCAAGTTCACAGCATAGATTACTAGGGATGAGTTATTGGCTTTAGTATTCTCAATTGAATTTCGAGAAATAAATATTGAAAGGGCTTCTAGTGTTGTGGGGTTCTTTACCTCACCCAATGCAGCTTGTTGCTTAAGCCTCTCCAACATTTTCTCGTCAAAAACTAACCTATTCGTCATGATTTTCTCTTCATTTGGAGCGAAGCTAGATGGAATTGAATCCTTTGGAGGAAAATGAAGTGCCAAATCGAAGGAAGGTTGAATAATTTGGGTGGTCGCCCCACGACATTTGGCAGCCCATGCATTCATAAATAAGGCGAAAGATGAGAAGTCAGCTACTTTATGAGACAAACAAACACCAAGTGCAATCCCTCCACAATCAAAGAAATTAGCTTTCACTGACAAGATAACATCGTCATTACTATGAAACAAACAATCCACGGGGATTAAATGTTTGAGTTCCTCCATTTTCGGATCTTCTATATATTGTGCAATGGATGCATGAACTCTAGCTTCTACGAACCCAACACCAGTATCATTGCAGTCGACAGATAAATTATCCTTAATTCTACCGGCTAATGGGTGGTAGATATTCAAAATTTGAGATAAAGATTGCTTGAGTAATTGAGATTTTTCAACTTGTTGGATAGGTTTAGATTCATCATTTTGATAGAAGAAAACATAAGGCATATACATCATGGGTGAAACTTGGTCCATAAAGTTTAGCTTGTGGTTTCTAAAACTAGATGGGGTTGGAGATGATGGTTTGACAAAGTACTTGGAGATTATCTTTTCACTAACCCACATCCTTAATTAATTTTTTTGAGTTTGGATAACGTAATGTAAAATGTATCTCTATTTATAGGCATTAGATCCTGATTTTATAAAACATCTTTATGGAAAGATAATGTGTATTATTATTTTTTTAAACAACAAAATTTATGACATTGTACAATATATAGAAAAAGAACTAGTATATATCGTGTGTATTACACAATATGTTTTTAAAATTAATATCATTCAAAAATTAACATAAAAATGTAATACATTTTGAATAAGAAATAACAATGCATCGAAAAACACTTGCTAGATAAAAAAAATGTTACTTAACAAAAACTATATTTTCATATTCACATGACTTAATATTTGTATTGTCAATTTGTATGTAATACATACACTTTAGCCCTATTTTTAAATTAAAATTAATGTAAAATTTAATACATAAAATACATTATGTTTAGCATTTTTTTAATATATTAATTTGTATTAACATAAATTAACATCTCATTTTATATTAATATTTCATCTGATGTATATTACTAGATTCGTATTAACATATATATTCATCAAAAATTTTAATATTAATATATATTAATTAGCAATCAATAAATTTTTTTAATGAATTTACTGATTTTGTTGTTCTTAAAATTATATTTATATACTTGTGTGACCTAAAAAGTATATGGACATAATATTCTTATTCATGATATGTTTGATTTAATTTTTTTCTCAGTTTATAATGATTATATTTTTAACAATTAGTTTATACATATTAAAATGTATTGTCTTATTAAAATAACAATCAATTCCTATATTAATATATCTTCACTAAAATTTAATAGGTTACAAATTGTTATTAATTATCACTTAAATTTCTTAGGTTACTAATTATTAACAATTATCATTAAATGAATTAAATTATAAATTATATATATATTAAAAAAATTGAGTGAAAATTTGGATTATAACTAATTGTTAGCAAGTTGTTTTTTTACATATAAACCTATTATTTATTTATAACTAATATTCCCACATGGGTTATATTGTACAACTAGCTTGCTAAAAAAGTCTTCAAATTCAAAAATATAATAACCAATCTAGTCATTAATGTACTTGGAAAATCTATATATATATATATATATAAGTAGGATATTATGCTATAATTGACTATAAGGTTATTCTCTCTCATAATATCTTACAAGGAAATTATATATTAATCCTACAAAAAAATTGACTTTTCATGACACCCCAAAATGTCCTAATGTATTACTTATCAATACACTTAAGTTATTAAGACACTTTCTAAAAATGTCATCTATTCTATTGTAGCATCCCACATGGGTTATATTGTACAACTAGCTAGTTTGCTAAAAAAGTCTTCAAATTCAAAAATATAATAACCAATCTAGTCATTAATGTACTTGGAAAATCTATATATATATATATATATATATATATATATATATATATAAGTTATCTTACTAGGAAATTATATATTAATCCTACAAAAAAATTGACTTTTCATGACACCACAAAATGTCCTAATATTACTTATCAATACACTTAAGTTATTAAGACACTTTCTAAAAATGTCATCTATTCTATTGTAGCATCCCACATGGGTTATATTGTACAACTAGTTTGCTAAAAAAGTCTTCAAATTCAAAAATATAATAACCAATCTAGTCATCAATGTACTTGGAAAATCTATTATATATATATATATAAGTTATCTTACTAGGAAATTTTATATTAATCCTACAAAAAAATTGACTTTTCATGACACCACAAAATGTCCTAATGTATTACTTATCAATACACTTAAGTTATTAAGACACTTTCTAAAAATGTCATCTATTCTATTGTAGCATTAGACACTTTCTAAAAATGTCATCTATTCTATTGTAGCATTAATAGGGTTAAATGCATTGAAAGATAATCTATTAATGCACATTGTAACGTCTTTAAAAGTTTTATCATAAGGCACTTTGAAGTGTCTTAATAGGTTATGTATTTAAAGTGTCTTAATAGATTATGTAAAATGTCATTTAGTTTTGTCTTCTCAAGTATTATAATATTACATTTTCAAATGTCTTATTAAAATTGTTTTTATATTTATTTATTGCATTTTGTAGGGTCCATCATCATCATCATCATCATCATCATCATCATCATCATCATCATCATCATTATTATTATTATTATTATTATTATTATTATTATTATTATTATTATTATTATTATTATTATTATTATTATTTTATTATTTTTATTTTTATTTTTATTTTTATTTTCATTATTATTAGGAGTGAATTAGATGATAGGTCGAAGGCTGCCCCTCTTCCCCTCACTCTCCTTATTAATTATTAATGCTATAACAATTAGATTTATTTTCTATAAATAATGTTGATATAAATTTTTATATCATATTGATAAAATAATAACAAGTTGAAGATAGAATTTGAAATTACATATCAAATTCTTCTTAATATATATCTTTCAATTGAAGTAAAAAGGTGGAAAACATTATGAAAAATAATGTAACATATATAACATCTTACAAATACAAATTAAACAATCTAATAAAATATTTTAAACATTTCAAGAAAAAAATAGAAATATACATATGATCCAAAAACAAGATGAATCAAGGGGTCAAACATAAGCATGCGCAGTGATTGAATCACGAATCGAGCAACTGGAACTAGACTCTTCAGGTTGTAGAACAATTCTTCAGGTTGTAGAACAATGTTTCTCTAACAATGTAATATCAAGTATTTCAGCTACCTGCAATAATATTTGAAAAATACTCCCTCCGTCCCTGCTATCTTTGCCTACTTTCCATTTTTGGTTGTCCCAGCTAACTTTGTCAGCCCAAAAATGGCAACAAAAAAATTATGACCTTACCCCTCAATTTCTTTCATTTTACTTACTTTACACTTAAAAAACACACATTAATTACAAAACTGCCACTCAAAAACATTAAAATAACACATCACATCAAAGTCAACAGTCACATTAAAAGAATTTCCTGGCAAAAAAAGTCGAGATAAATATTTCCAAAAACAACAAAGAGTTAGAAGTCGAAGAATGTAAGGCAAGAATCAATACTTTATAAGTCCAGATAAACATTTTCGAAAACAATAAACATTTAGAAATCGAAAAATGTAAGGGAAGAATCAATATTTTATACATAATTCAAAGATTCTATCTTGGATCTGACCTACAAACTGGAAATTTGTCCCTGTCATACACGATATGAGGCCATTGAAACCAAGAAATTTTGTGGGAGACATAAACCTGAGGAAACGAGAAGAACATAGTACCAAGAACACACTTATCCACGAGAATATAATACAATAACAAGAACACACTTACCCTATTTCCCCGATGAAGCTAAGGAAACGAGAACAACATAGTACCAAGAACACACTTATCCAGGAGAATATAATACAATAACAAGAACACACCCTATTTCCCCGATGAAGCTACCATTTTCCTCATTTTCCTCAATATTTTAAATAGATCTGCAAACTTGTGTGGTACATGGATTCTAGGTAGATGATAACTGCAAAATTGTTCGTGCCAAACCCTCCCCTCATTTGGGCGGGTTATATTTTGCATTAATTTTTATTTACGCGCCCAAACCTCTCCCCATTTTTTGGGGAGGTTATATTTTGCGGGTTATATTTTGCATTAATTTTTATTTGCGGCGGGTTTTTTTTTTTAAATATTTTTTCTATTTTATTTTCTTTGCAATGGGTTATATTTTGTGGGTTATATTTTGCATTAATTTTTATTTGCGGCGGGTTTTTTTAAAATATTTTTTCTATTTTATTTTCTTTGCAATATAAATTTTTGGATTTTATGGATCGAGATCTCCAAAGATAAGTTGCAATATAAATTTTGGGATTTTATGGATCGAGATCTCCAAAGATAAGTTATCTATCAGACTCATCAAGAATAAATCTTATCAATCCAAAATTTTAAAGATATCAGATTTGATAATCTCATCAATCTTCCAAATTTGATAATCTTATCAATCGACCATTTGAAAGATATCAGATGAAACGTGGTTAACATTTTTCTAATGATGTTTTTTTTTTTCTAGAGTAGGTCTTGCGTGCCCGGGTACCGTGCCCCCAAACACTTATTGTAATACCTGTAAGTAATATGAGTAATATCTTAACATGTAACAAGTAATACTTTGAATAATACCTTCACTAAAACATATATTTCAACTATACACGTAATACCTTATGAATATACAACTAATACCTTATGAGTATACCACTAATATCTTCAAGAATATACAACTAATACCTTATGAATACACTAATAATACCTCATGATATATACCTAATACCAAACTAATAATACCTTTGGGGTACGGTGCACCGGATACGCAAGTTTTTGCCTTTTTTCTAAGCCTAATACCAAACTAATAATATACCTTTGGGGTAAGGTGCACCGGATACGCAAGTTTTTGCCTTTTTTCTAAGCTTGTAAGGTGACTATCAAATCATGCTAACGTGGATATCAAACATCCACTTGGACAAAAATAAAAGATCTATTTATTTTATTAGTCATTATATTGATAAATTAATTAAATAAAAAATTTACTAGTTTTATATACTTTCAATCTAATTACTATTACATATATTTAAAAAAGATCAAACACAAATATTATCATACAAGTATTTTTCGGTATATATTATCAAGAAAATAAGGTAAAATATTTTATGCAACCGGTGCATTGATCTAAGATCCATGTCCCCGGGTCGACCCGCCCCACGCGCCTCTGACGCGCGTTTTCACACGCCCCAACGCGCTCTCACTTGCCTCCACGCGCTTGGTGGGTGCGCTCAAACCCACCAAGATTCGCTCAGGCAGTCATACTCTCATGTTATGTTAGGGTTACCCTCATGTTATGTTAGTGTTACCCGTGTTACCCTCACGAGGGTAACACTAACATAACATGAGGGTAACCCTAACATAACATGAGGGTATGATTAACATTTTAGTTCAGTGGTTTTAAACTAAGGGTATGAAATCTGGATATGGGGTCACATTAACATAACGCGAAGGTAACCCTAACATAACGTGAGGTAACGACCAAAACACGTGAAATAAGTAAAGAGGCACGGGCTGGGTGGGCCAGCCCAGCCCGAACGTGGCCCAGTTGCAAGGACAGATCCGTGCAACTGGTGCACTGGAGAGTAACTCAGAAAATAAGTATCACAAAAATATCGATATTATTTGGTCAAAAAATCAATATCGAAAAAAATCTAAAAATATCAATAAAGTGATGTTGATATTTGTTCAATGACAAAAACTTTTATGCATCAGGTGCATGGACCCGACCCGCGCTTGTATGCGCTTCCACCAGCGTCCCACACGCCCTCACGTGCTCCCATGCGCCTGGGCGGATGCGCTCAAATTCATTCGTTAAGGATACCTTTTAGTTATGTTAAGGATACCTTTCAGTTATGTTAAGGATACCTTTTAGTTATGTTAAGGATACCTTTGAAATCCTGATTCCAGGTTATAACATACCACGTTATGTTAAGAATACCTTTTAGTTATGTTAAGCATACCTTCAGGTTATGTTAAGGATACCTTTAACTATGTTAAGAATACGTTTTGATTATATTAAACATACCTTTAGGTTATGTTAAGAATACCTTTAGGTGATGTTAAGGATACCTTTGAAATCCTGATTCCAGGTTACATACCATGTTATGTTAAGAATACCTTTTAGTTATGTTATGCATACCTTTAGGTTATGTCAAGGATACCTTTAGTTATGTTAAGAATACCTTGTGATTATATTAATCATACTTTTAAGTTATGTTAAGAATACCTTTAGGTAATGTTAAAGATACCTTTGAAATCGTGATTTTAGGTTCCTTTGAAATCCTGATTTGATACCCTTAGAATTATTTTCAGGTCACATACATTTACGTTATATTAAGGATACCTTTAGGTTATGTTAAGGATACTTTTATGTTATATTAGAGATACCTTTGTGTACAAAATGTGTAACATAACTACCTTATGGATAATGTATCTCTAACATAATATAAAAGTATCCTTAATATAATCTAAAGATATAATCAGGTGCATGGACCCGACCTGGTTGCATGGATCTAAGATCCATGCACCTAATGCACAAGAGACTTACTCTTGTTCAATATATATTATTGAATAAAAATTAATATCTTTAATATATCAATAAAGTTATGCTGATATTTGTTCGATATATATTATTGAATAAAAATTAATATCGTTAAATATTGATATTGATTGGTATAGTTTATAGATATTTTTAGACAAAAAAATAATATTATAAAACTTCGATATTATATTAGATTACAATATGAGAAGATATCATAAATATCCACATAAATTATTGAACAACAAAGGTAAATTTAATTTTCTAATATAATCATCTAAATAAGAAAATCCTATTATATATAGTTGAAGAAATCTATCAAACGCAAATATTATCACACAAATATTTTTTCAACATATATTATTAAGATAAATAAATATCGCAATAATATCAATATTATTTGGTCAAAAAATCAATATCGAAGAAAATGTAAATATATCAATAATGTCATGCTAATATTTGTTCGATATATATTATTGAATAAAAATTAATATCATTAAATATCGATATTGATTGTGATATTTGATAGATATTATTAGACGAAAAATCAATATTAAAAAAGTTCAATATTAAATTAGATTACAATATGAACAAATATCATAGAATATCCAGGTAAATTATTGAACAACAAAGACAAATTTATTTTTTATAATACAATTATCTAAACTAGAAAAAAATATTATATATATATATATATATATATAAAATCAAACAAACAAAAATATTATCACACAAATATTTGTTTGATATATATTATCAAAAGAAATAAATATCGCAAAAATATCAATATTATTTGGTCAAAAAATAAATATCGGAAAAAAACTTTTCAATAATGTCATGGTGATATTTGTTGATATATATTTTTTGAATAAAAATTAATATTTTTAAATATGGATATTGATAGATATTATTGGATAAAATATCAATATACAAAACTTCGATATTATAGTAGATTACAATATGAAAAAATATCGTAGAATATCCAGGTAAATTATTGAACAACAACTATAGATTTAATTTTTATAATACAATTATCTAAACTAGATATATAAAAAGATCAATCAAACACAAAATATTATCACACAAATATTTGTTCGATACATATTATCAACATAAATAAATATCGACAAAAATATCAATATTATTTGGTTAAAAAATCAATATCAAAAAAATGTAAAAAATTATATCATATGTTAAATACATACGATAATATATTTATCAATAAATATCTACATATATAAAACAATGAGATTTCATTTAATCGACCAAAGTAGAAAGATAACTTATCTAGATAAACTATTTAATTAATAAATGTCAACACATATAAAATGGTGACATTTTATTGATGTGGATCTACATATATAAATCAATGAGATTTTATCGACCAAACTAGAAAGATAAGTTATCTAGATAAAATATTTACTTAATAAATGTCTACACATATAAATTAAACAATAACATTTTATTGATATCGATCAAAAAGATAAATTAATGTCTACACATATACATTAAACAATAACATTTTATTGATCTCGATCAAAAAGATAAATTAATGTCTACACATATAAAACAATTACATTTTATTGATCTCGATAAAAAAGATAAATTATCTATTTACAATAGCTCATAATATACACTAAATACTCAATATGTTTAAATAGATAACATATTTCCTCAATAAGTATCTACATATATAAAATAATGTGATTATATCAACCAAACTAGAAAGATAAATTATCTAGATAAAATATTTAATTAGTAAATCTATAAATATAAAATAATGACATTTTATTGATCTGAACGACAAAGATAAATGATCTATATATCTACGATACAATATATAGGGTGATTTAACAACCACATCAGCTTAGAGTATAAAATAAGGTACTAACGTCGTGATAGAAAATTGTAATGGAATTCCATTTTAATATCTTAATTTGATAGTTTCCAATCTTTGAAGTAAAAATTAATCAAATTTATTCATTTTAATATCTTAATTTGATAGTTTCCAATTTTTGAAGTATAAATTAATCAGATTTATTTTTACAACATTGATAGATAACTTACTTTCGGGGAGCCTAAATCGATAAAATTCCTATAATAAATCTTGACAACCTGCATTGATAGATAACTTACCTTTCGGAGCCTAAATCGATAAAATTCCTATAATTTTTAACAAGTTTTCAGATATGTGGGAGTGAGAGGAATCGAGATAGCCACATTAGCTTAGATAAAATAAGATAATGGATAAAACTCCTATAATTTTTAACAAGTTTTCAGATATGTGGGAGTGGGAGCACATTAGATAACTCAAAAATTGATATGTGGGAGTGGGAGCACATTAGATAACTATATGTGGGAGTGGGAGCACATTAGATAACTAGAAAATTGTAACGACTTTCATTTTAATAGCTTAGATAAAATAAGATAACTCGTATAAGATAACTCGAAAATTGTAACGACGTTCATTTTAATATCTTAGATAAAATAAGATAACTCGAAAATTGTAACGGCGTTCATTTTAATAGTTTAATATTCAGATAGGTGGAGTGGGAGAAATCGAAATGAATATCTGAATATTCAGATAGGTGTAACGACATTCATTTTAATATCTTAATATTCAATAGGTGGGGTGGGAGGAATCGAGATGAATATCTAAATATTCAGATAGGTGGGAGTGGGAGGAATCCAGACAGCCACATTAGATTCGAGAATAAAATAAGATAACACGAAAAACTGCTACCACACGTTCTATTTTAATATCTTAAGCGGAAATTAAATAAGTTGAGGGATCGAGAGTGGGTAGATGAATTGACTTATTATTGGTTGGAAATAAATTATACACTTTTTTTTTCTCATTTATTATTTATTTATAAAAAATGTATTGCTATGCCACTATATTCACGCCATAAAATTTAGTTGACACACTTTTCAATCATAATGCTTAATTGAAAATTTTATTAAGGAATTTGCATTTTAGTGTCGTGTAATCACAAATGCTTCTGTGCACCAGGTGCACGGATCTGGATTGGTGCAACTGGGCGACCCGACCCGGATCCGCGCACCTGTGTCACCTGAGTTTTTTTTTTTCACTACAGTCTGTTACCTTTATGTTGTAAGGATATGATCTTTGTGTTATATAAGTGTGACCTTTATATATAAATGTTATGACCTTTATGTTCAGTAACTTAGAAAAAAATGAAGATTTTCAGGTTTTTTCGCTTCAGATTGAGACCTTTATGCTGTATTGTTGTGACCTTTATGTACAATTCTTATGACCTTTATGTACAAATATTATGACTTTCAGAGTGTAAAAATTCTTCCTTTTTTCTAAGTTATAGTATATAAAGGTCATTACATTTATACATAAAGTTCACACTTATATAACATAAAGGTCACACCATACAACATAAAGGTAACAGTCTGAAGTGAAAAAATAAAATTAAAAAAAAATAAAAAAAAGTGCGTGGATCCGGGTCGACCCGGACCCGACCCGAATTGTATGTACACCAGTTGCACAGGAGACTAACTCTCGTGTAATTAGATTGCTAAAATATTATTTAATATTATATTGTAAGTAAAGACGTTCAAACGGTTCCAAAAACCGAAACCGGGGCGGTTCGAACCGCCAATCAACGGTTCCGTGAACTGTTGATCCGGTTTCGGTTCCGAACCGGAACCGCGAACCGTCGGGGAGTGGTTCGGTTCCGATTCCAGTTTTTGCAAACCGGCGAACCGGCGTTTTAATCGACGGTTCGAACTGCCGGTTTTCACATTTTTTTTTGATTTTTTTTATTTTCCGAAATCTATAAATAGGGGTTCAAAATGTGTATTTTTCACACCACTTCTCTTGCTCTCTCTTGCCTCTCTAGTTCACTCTCTAGTAGCAATCATAAATTCTTGTTTGATCGAAGTTTCAACTACATTTCTAGTTCTTATTTTCTACTTCTAGTCTTCTACTTCTACTACATTTCTAGTTCTACTTCTACTACATTTCTACTTCTATGTAAATTATGTCTCGAAGATGAGCTTCTTCATCTACGTGAGATTTGATTCCTTAATTTGATTCGAATTAATGATACGTAGGCAATTTCATTATAAGTTTGAAATTGAATTTCATTTCCAAACTTAGAATGAAACTCAAGCTCTTTCAATTTTTTTCCCCTTCTCTTTAATCTTTAGATAAACTTTTGTAATTGTAATAGATATATTTAGTTTGTAATAGTCTAATAGATTAGAATTAAGATTATAAATTCATTAGAATTTCAATCATTAGGTTAGAAACTTAGAAATTGAGTTCTATTATAACTTGTAATAATTTTCCAATTTATAATGAAAATATTTGTTCACTTCGATTTTTTGTACTCTATTTCAATCATGAATTATGTCGAAACAAACATTAAAAAAAAATTCGGCGTTGCAAAATCAAAATTAACAAGAAAAATGCAAAAAAAAAAAAAAAAAGGAACCGGCTGGTTCGAACCGGCCGAACCGCCCGGTTTAGGTTCAACCGGCGGTTCGGAACCGAAACCGGAACCAGCGACTTCCTGGTTCGGTTTCGGTTCCACCAATCCGGAACCGCCGAACCGGCGGTCCGAACCAGAACCGTAACCGGCGAACCGTTTGAACATCCTTAATTGTAAGTGTAGTATAAATATTTATATTAAGGCATTTAATTTGTAGTGCCTTAATAGTGTTTTCATAGGTGTAGTTATACATACTAAACATCCAAATGCCTCAAATGAATATCTTACATGACATTTAGTTTTAAATGTCTCAAAATTAGTGTAGTATTAGACCATTTTTCTAGTAACATAGACTACATATTTTAGATAATGACACGGCATCAAACATTTACTACATGAATCAGAAAGTCAATTTTGATGATAAATGGGAACTATAAAATATATGACGTGCATAGAGTTGGGAAACTTAATAGGCCATCACGATTTTAAATTATTAATATACGATTACATGCTTGTGGAGTACACTTATGCAAAACGTCAAAACTCATAAATGCTTCTGCGCATCAGTGCACGGATCTGGATTGGTGTAACTGGGGCGACCCGACCCGGATCCACGCACCTGGGTCACCTGAGTTTTTTTTTTCGCTTCAGTCTGTTACCTTTATGTTGTAAGGATGTGACTTTTTTGTTATATAAGTGTGACCTTTATATGTAAATGTTATGACCTTTATGTTCAGTAACTTAGAAAAAAATGAAGATTTTCAGGTTTTTTCGCTTCAGATTGAGACCTTTATGTTGTATTGTTGTAACCTTTATGTACAAGCATTATGACCTTCAGAGTGTAAAATTCTTCCTTTTTTTCTAAGTTAGAGTATATAAAGGTCATTACATTTATACATAAAGGTCTTACTTATATAATATAAAGGTCACACCCATACAACATAAAGGTAACAGTTTGAAGCGAAAAAATAAAATTCAAAAAATTTTTTTAAAAAAATGCGTGGATCCAGATCGACCCGAACCCAACCCTTATTGTATGTGCACCAGTGCACAGGAGACTAACTCTTATTTAATTTTACGAATCTCTTATAATGTTGAGTTAATTGCATCATGTAGACATGTGAAAATTAAATAACTATATATGAAAATTAAAGAACTATATATCTTTGAAACTTGAAAATTGATAAAGGAACAAAACGTACGTGTGCAATGAATTTAGTTTGATTTCATGACTAAGAACAAAAGGTTTATTATAAGCACTACATTAGCTTGACTTTGAAAAAATTCATCCTATAATGAAATCTGAAAATATTACAGAAGTTTTAATTTCTTGTTATTATTAATTCATGTGAATCAATCTCTTTGGTATATAGTGAAATAATGTCAAGTACACTACAACAACATTAATTATAATAGGACACTCCTAATATGTTGTATAATATATAGGACGATTTTCATTATAGGACACTTTCACAGTTAGTCCTATTTGTTCTTGTGACAATGAGGTTATTAGGATGCTTAATTAACTTAATAGGGTATTTATAAGTGTCCTACAATTATAAAATGGTAGGTGAAATTGAATATTGAGACACTTTCAAACGTTCTAATACGTCCAAAATATTTAAACATATGTATATTTTTTTCTTGTCAATATATAAAAATAAGAATATAATATAAACCAAAATATATAGTAATGTGATACAAAAATAAGACTAAAAGTATCCTACAACAAATGCAGTACTATATGATACTTTAATCTAGTATGGAGTCTATGTAATACACAAATAAAACAAATAAATTATTATTTATATAAGAAAATATATTTATGGGTTTTTTTCTTTGGAATACATGCACATTGTCTACTCGTTGAAATATATGCTGGATTAGTAAATTATAAATTGTTTTTTATTTATTATTTTAAAAATATGTATATATTGATATATCTATAATATTAATCAAGCCTCATATTTTAATTTTGATTAAATCATTAAAAAATGAAAGTCAAAATTTCTACTCAAGTAAATATCATATTGTATTTCACAACACACATATTCAAATATAGTAGATCAATTTTAATTTAGTAATTGAAAAGTTGTAAATGTTTGAATAATTAATCGTTTTTAATCCATGTTATAATTTCAGTCTTTTAATATTCACTAGTACTCGCATCCGCGCGATGCGCATTCTGTGATATAATATTGGTAAATATTAATTATTTGATAATATAGTATAAGTAATTATAGTACATTTTTAAGCACAACACTACAACAACAATTTAAGCACAAAGTGTTGTTGTTTCAAATTTAACAACACTTTTAGGTAAAAGTGTTGAGAATGACATACATTTTTCAATCAAAGACAAACTTTGGCAACAATTTTTGTAAAATGTTGTCTTTGGGCGTGTTTTTTTCAGTATATGACAACATTTTCGCAACAGTTTTCATAACTGTTGTCTTTGGGCGTGTTTTTTTAAGTGTGTGACAACATTTTCGCAACAGTTTTCATAACTGTTGTCTTTGGGCGTGTCTTTTTAAGTAATATGACAACATTTTGACAACAATTTTTGTAATATGTTGTCTTTGGGCGTATTTTTTAAGGTTACATGACAACACTTCAACAATACTTCTCTAGAAGTGTTGTCTTTGAGCTTCGTTTTTAAGAGAATAACTACATTTCTAACAAGTGTTGTGATTATACTTACTTTTTCTAGATGATATATGTTATCTTTAACTATAAAGACATCAATTTTGAAATATGGTAAATTTATTTGTGAAACTGATACCTCTAACAAATAATATTAATAATTAATATTTTTTATTTACTATTATATTTGAGGTATATACTTAATTATCATTAGTTAAAGAAACAAAATCTAAAGTAACTAATTAGGAAATTAAAGCATTCTTTACTTAAATGCACACTTTTACAATAAAATATTAATTTTCTCAAAATGACATATATTGAATATTTATACTTTTTAAATGGGTTAAGTTGAGGGTGAATTTGGATTGACCTAAATTTAGTAGATTACGTGAATAATTTTAGATATAAAATAATCACAATCTTATGATTTCGTGTATGAATTGAGCAGAATTAGTGGTACAAGAATATAGTATATATGTAGTAGAAATAATATTATTATATCTACATAATAATATTATATATAATATTATGATATATATATTTAGGAATATATATATATATATATATATATATATGATAGTTGATCATGCCACATCTTCTATATAGACCACATCGCAGCAATATAATGCCATTGTGTACAAAAACTAAATTCAAAATCTTAAAAATAAAAATAACAACTAAAATAAATCTCCTTTCTCTTTTAATCTCTACAATATAAACTATAATCTCGAAATATGCGCCCTTTCCTCCACATTGGATCAAGTAAATGACATGTATTATAATAAAAACAAAGAGCCCATTATGAGATTTATGTGTGTATTATTTATATTTATAATTTATATCATATATGTAATATATAAATCATGTGTTATATATGTTATTATTACATCAATTAGTAAAAGTGCATCTTATATTCTTATTATATTAAATTTTAGTTGATTTATGTTGAAAAAAAAAAGTAAAGTAAAAGAAAACTGGGAGACGTGTTTACCATGGGAGGACTTTGATTCACAGTAGAAAAAGGTATTACCACGGTGAAGGGTTTTTACAGTTGTCAAAATTTTGTTGAAGATGGAGCAAAATTCAAACGATTTCATTTTGATTCTTCAATCACAATCTCAAGCTTTTCCAATTACGAAGGTATGCTTCACAATTTCTCCTCATATATCTCTTATTCAAGAATTTGCAGTATTGTGTGGATTGAAATTTCTGCTTCCAAAACATATTAAAAAGGTCTCTATCTAGTTGTTTGATTTGAGAGGGAGAGGGATTGTAAGCGATTTGATCATATCGAAATCTTTTTCAACGTTGTAAGCAATGTCGATGGATTTTTTGGTGCGTTCTCAATTCCAGGTTTATCTAGTAGGGTCAACTTTATGTGCAAACCTGATTTTGCTCGATCCTAATTTGGATACAAAGCTAATTATATTACTGGAAAGCCACGTGAGTCTAGTTTCTAACAAAAAAAGAATTTTGCAATTTGGAATTTCGAGTGAGGAGTTATGGTCATTCTACTATAATGTGGCAGCAGACTGTTTCCGAATCTGTCAAGAGGCTGCCTCTTGGTCTCCTCTTGACTTTTTTTAGTTTTATTTGACCTTTTATTCGTGATCCAGCATTTATAAGATTATTTGTGTATATTCTAAAGGTCACAATCATAAAAAAAATATTTCTCTTTGTAAATCTTAAAGTGGAAAATGAATTACAAACTATATTTGCATTATTAATTAGCATCTAGGCCATGCATGTTTGTTTTATCTTCATCATGTGATTACATTTTTGTCTTTAATGAGCATTCTTTTAACTTGCTTATTTACTTATTGATTCCAACATGTAGGAAGTTTCAGTCAAGAAATTTCTTCACGAAGATTTAAGTAAAGAATATCTAAAGATATTTGGGAGTAAGGTAATTATCTTATTTCCTTCAATGGTATCATGGATCATTATAATTGAATATTTTAGATCTTGCATGTAATCTATTGTTGAATAAGTTAAGTGACAGTGAATCATAATGAAGTGTGCATGAGCTATTATGGATTTTAAACAACTATTTAGAAACTTGAGTAGCATTCTTATAATGTTCGTTGTTGGCGTATTAAATAAATCAACACAATGTTCATTTGATTTTTCTAGAACCCATGCAAAAGTGTCAACTTTATGTTGAAAACTGATTTCACTCTAGCATAATTAGGCTACATGGTCTATATCACTAGAAAGCCACACGAGTCTAGTTTCTAACAAAAAAAGAATTATGCAATTTGAAATTTTGAGGGAAGAGTTATGATCATTATACTAAAGGGTGGCAAACTGTTTCCAAATCTGTCAATAGGCTGCCTCATGGCTTCTTTGCATTTTAGTCTTTATTTGACTTGTTATTTATGATCATTTGCATTATATTTAACTGGAGTGTAATCATCATATTTTATTTAATACAATTCTTGAATTCCACTCTTACCTTTAAGTTTCATTTATTGATAAGTAACATAATCTTAACATTTAGTATACTTGCAGTATTCATTATGGATAAAGAGTGGATGTCAAAGGATAGATTGTCATATGAATATGAGACTGGAGTAGAAGTTTTTTTTGCAGTATGCTAAGAAAAATGCAACAGACCCTAAAGCAATACCTTGCCCTTGTGCAAAATGTGGAAATCTAAGAAACAAATGTATAGATGAGATAAGAGGGGATTTGTATCGATATGGTGTTGATCGAACTTATCATACATGGATATGGCATGGGGAGAATTCCACAATCAAGAACTCAATGAATGATAAAGATCAAGTTAGGGAGGGTGACCGGAATCTTTTTGATGATGAAACTATAGATATGGTTCATGCTGCATATGATGACTATGCTGAAAATCCTGACCAATTTGCCAAGTTACTTGAGGATGCTGAAAAACCTTTGTTTCCTCAGTGTATGAAATTTACAAAATTATCTGCAATTGTTAAGTTGTACAACTTAAAGGCAAAATATAGTTGGAGTGATAGAAGTTTCACTGAACTACTTACTTTGTTAGGAGACATGCTACCAGATGATAATGAATTGCCTTTATCCTTTTATGAGGTGAAAAAATCATTGTGTTCTTTAGGGATGAAATATGAGAAGATTCATGCTTGCCCTAATGATTGTATCTTATACTGGAAAGATTATAAGGATCTTGAAGATTGTCCAGTATGTGGGATCTCAAGGTGGAAGTTGGGAGACAATTCTGTGATAATTAATGGGGTTCCAGCAAAGGTCTTATGGTACTTTCCACCTTTCCCAAGATTTCAAAAAATGTTTCGAAATAGAGAAATATCTAAGAATTTAACTTGGCATGATGATGAAAGAGTTTCTGATGGTTCTTTTCGTCACCCAGCTGATTCGCCATCTTGGAAGGTAGTGGACCACAATTAGCCTGATTTTGCTACTGAGCCTAGAAATCTTAGATTGGTCATATCAGCAGATGGGATAAATCCTCATAGTTTAATGAGTTCTAGTTATAGTTGTTGGCCAATTGTAATGGTAACATATAACCTTCCACCTTGGTTGTGTATGAAGAGAAAATTTATGATGCTAACTCTGTTGATTTTTTGTCCTAAGCAGCCCGACAATGATATCGATGTTTACTTAGCACCTCTAGTTTCTGACTTAAAATGGCTATGGGAAGAAGGTATTGAAGTATATGATGCATATCGAGAAGAGAATTTTCAGCTTAGAGTTGTCCTACTCTGGACGATAAATGATTTTCCAGCATACAGAAACTTGTCAGGATGTAGTGTGAAAGGGTACTATGTGTGTCCCATTTGTGGTGAGAAAACATATGCTAAACGATTGAAGCATAGTAGAAAAATGTCCTTTACTGGTCATAGAAGATTTTTACCCATAAACCATCCTTATAGAAAGCAAAAGAAGGCATTTGATGGGAATCAAGAGTTTAGCCCCACACCTAAACCATTAAGTGGGCATGAAGTTTTGAAAAAAGTGGAAGGAATTCATTATTGTTGGGGAAAAAAAGATGGCAAGTCTCGGTCAAAAGAGAATGGTGCTAAATCATGCTGGAAGAAGAAATCAATATTCTTCGATCTTGAGTATTGGGAACATCTACACGTTCGGCATGTACTTGATTAATGCATATTGAAAAAAACGTATGTGAAAGTCTCATCGGTACATTGCTTGACATCCCAGGAAAAACCAAGGATGGAGTAGCAGCGAGACTAGACCTTATAGAGATGAATGTGAGAACTGAGTTGGCACCAAACATGGGAGAAAGAAAAACATATTTACCACCAGCTTGCTATACATTGACTAAGAGTGAGAAAATTAATGTTTGCAAGTCTTTGTCGGGAATGAAGGTCTCTGTAGGTTACTCATCTAATGTTAAAAACCTTGTGTCGGTGAAGGATTTGAAACTTTTAGGTCTAAAATCTCATGATTGTCACACTTAGATGCAACAATTGCTTCCGGTAGCAATTCATGGTGTTTTACCCAAGCATGTGAGATATGCTATCACTAAGTTATGCTTATTCTTCAATGTGTTGTGTAGCAAAGTTAGAAATGCAAAAAGATATTGTGACGACTTTGTGTTTGTTGGAGAAGTACTTTCCTCCTTCATTTTTTGACATAATGGTTCACTTATGTGTTCATCTTGTGAGAGAGGTCAAATTATGTGGGCCAGTTTGGTATAGATGGATGTAACCATTTGAAAGATTCATGAGAACCTTGAAAAGTTATGTGCAAAATCGTAATCGACCTAAAGGGTGTATAGTTGAATGTTATATTGCCAAAGAAGCTATTGAATTTTGCTCTGACTATCTGTCCAATGTACATTCAATTGGTATCCCATTAAGACATCTACAGATGGAACTTACAAAGTCTTTATCTGGTGCTCAAGTAAAGCTAAGTAGTAATGATGAATGGGAGCAAGCACATCGTTACGTTTTGACAAATGATGTGGAAATTGATCCCTACATTCAGTAAGTTAGCTCTACAACTAAACTATTATCAATGTCTCTCTGAAATTAATTTCATATATATATATATTTAACTCTATTTGTTTTCATTATTTTGATTAGGGAGCACATGACATACTTGAAGATCGACGACATTCCCTCAGAAATCTAAATCAAAAAAGTGGCCACAAGATGCACATAACCGCATGTTTATTTCCTGGTTACAAGAACATGTAAGCTATATAAGTATACCCTCAATATATATATAGAATATTCTTCCATTAAGATATAGTATTAAATTATATTGACTTATAGGTCGGACATGCAATTAGACACTCCACCCACCAAGTATCTGAAAAAGTGAAGTGGATGGCCAATGGACCTAGCAAGCAAGTACTCAAATATTCAAGTTATTTGATTAATGGAGTTACTTATCATACAAAAGAGCTTGACAATATGCGATCAGTTCAAAGCTCTGGAGTAAGCTTGGTTGCAAAAACAATGCAAGTTGCAAGTGCAAAGGATAAAAATCCCGTTATATCAGACATGGTGTTTTATGATATAATTGAGGAAATATGGGATCTTGATTACCAAAAATTTCACATTCCAATGTTCAAATGTAGATGGGTGGAAAATAATAATGGCATTAAAGTTGATGACTTTGGCTTCACCTTGGTACTCCATTACCTAAGAATTGTGTACGAATCTCCATTGATAAAGTGTTGGATGAATCTGCTCCCCTTCCCTTTCCGATCCATGGTGAATGTGAGAATATTGGTGATGCTCTAGGTACACATGTTGCATGGCCTAGACACTTGGTTGTGACTCAACAAAAGAAGGTAATTGTGATTACATTGTTATTTAGTTATCATATATAACTTGTAAATACATTGCTAATATTTATACGTGTGCTTGTGGAATTGTTAGAAACCTATGAAGAAGAAAATGAATGATCATGACTTAAAGCCCAAGTGTTTAAGTAGTGTGCCCAAGTGTTTAAAAGTGGTGTACTACTACATTAAGTGTGCTGGTGATAGTGGGTTGAATGTAACAGTACTACTGGATGATGATGTTTTTGGTGATGATTGCAATAAGGTTTATATAAACCTGGAAGATATTGTCCCTTTCTGTGACTTGCAACCAATTTCAGTCAGTCGTATAATTGTGTATATATGGTAAGCATCTAATTAATTTGTACCAAATTTTTATGTTGCTTCTAAGTCAGTATACCGTTCATTTACGAAACTTCACAAACTGTACTTCGTAAGGCACCTTTATCAAAAAATGAGAGCAGAACAAAAGCTTTCAAGTTTTAGATTCGTGAATCCATCTACCATCTCACATCAGTATACTACAAAAAGGGACGATGATTGGATTCATGAATTGCTGAACCAAAGGGCTTGTGCGTTAGCAGATAGACTAGTTGGATCATCACCTAATCAATTAGTTTTGGTTCCATGTAACATAGGGTAAGTAATAAACTATAATATTTATTGCATTTTATTTTTTTATAAAATTAGATATATTTTATACTTAGTTATGTGTTTTTTCTTAGATACCACTAGATTCTCACTGTTATTAATCCTCACAAGAAGGTGGTCTTTATATTGGATCCTCTTGGTCATCGAATTCGTAATTACGATTGGAAATATGTTGTTAATACGTAAGTTTTCATTCTTTCTACTGAACATTAATTTATGTTGTTTCATATTATTTGTTTAACTCCTTTTAGAATATGAAGGGCAATACAATTGTTCAAATGCGAGAATAAGGGTAGGAAAGGAAAAAAGCAACCTAGTTGGGAAATAATACATGTATGTTTCATTATATTAAATTGTTATTCATTTTTTTATGTTTATCATTAATCATTTTCTAATATATATAGGGTCCTCGGCAACCAGATGATAAGCAATGTGGATATTATGTGATGAGATACATTAGAGATATCATTGGAGCTACACAGCAAGACATTGTTACTCTACGATCCATCGTAATAATATATAATATGTGTTTTGTAGTTTATAATACTACAGTTCATTTGGGATTATGCATTGAATATTTAAGTGAACAATACTTGAACATTTCTAACTTTTTTTTTTCATGATTAATCACAGTTTGCACAAGACGAGTACTCCCAAAAGGAAATCGATGAAGTGCGCTCGGAGTGGGCAGATTGTGTTCAAGATCATCTACATGACTAAGTTAATTTCGTAAGTGATTAGCTAATACCTTCTTCATACATGTTAACATAATGATAAAATTTAAGTATTTGCTAGAATTTATTTAGGAAGTTTGCAGTTACATTAAAGCTTTGTGGTTGTATAAAATGAAATTTTGTGGTTGCATTATAGCTTTTATATCTAGCTATTATGTAAGTTGTTCATATTAATATGTAAATTGAAATGTACTAAGATGTGTTTTTCTTGAATGAATTATGACTGAAGATTGTTCTTAAATCATTAAATTTTAAGATTCTATTACTTTTCCTTATATTAAATTGATTCCACCGAAGAAATGCACTACATGCATGAGATATAAGCAAGTAGAGTTGAGTTCATGGAAAACTGAATCTTAGATTTATAATTCGGAAGATTATATAAATTTATATATTAAGTTCATTATTATCAGATTGTTGGTCTTATATTTTTAGGATTATATCATGTAATGAGTAACCTCAAATGCACTAGGATATGAGTGTGCTTACTACATCAGTTGATTTAATTTCTTTAGAATTATACTTCAATATATATTGTTATTTACACTGATGATTGTTCTTTTCTTTTGATTTGAATCTTTTGGAGAGACGACATCAACCATTCTAGTAAATACATGTTCATAATTTTATCATTTCGAGCATTAGTTTTGATATTTTCTCCATGTTCATAGCCTCTTCATTTCAAGCATGGACTATAGATTTTATAAGTTGTCTAATGGGTAAAATATCTGATGTGTATAGCGGTGTTGTAAAAAGTTGGTCATAGATAACAGATAATATTTGTTGTCATTTCCAATAATAACAACGGATATGCAACAGATAATATCTGTTGTCGTTTTGACCTACAACAATAGGTATTAGCTTGTTGTTATTTTTCCCGAGGTGTTGTAAATTTATCCAAGGATGAGGCTTACTATCTGTTGCATCAGTCATAGACAACATATTTTAATTGTTGTCGTTCCCATAAACAACAATTGATATGCAATTGAGAAAATCTGTTGTCATTTAGTGTTACGACAATAGGTATTATCTATTGTTATTGTTACTGGGCTGTTGTAAATTTTTAGTTCAAATGATTAAACATGTAAAATCTGTTGTCTTTTCCCAATAGGTTGTTGTCTAATTGTTGTCCATTATTAGAAATCTACAATACCTATAATCAAAATAATTTACAAGGCAACAAAAGCATAATCATTCCAATTAATATACCAGCAAACTAAATGCATATACACTGAAATGTTTGCTTAAGGTATGTAATAATAAACTAAACGATTCAAAGCATCAAAGGTGCATACTAATATGATATACTTCAAAACTAGTTGTCATACTAACTGATTGATAGTTCAGAACCTATATGTCACACTAACTAAAATATACTTCACAATCTACACTTCAAAAAGGAGTTGTCATCTGTACATGACTTCACTTGGAATCCTTTAATTTCTTGAATTGACTCGCAACGGCACTATTCAAAATATAAAATTGCCATAGTAATTAAATGAATCATAAATAAAGATTATATAATTATTTTGATAGTCGAATCATTCATTGAAACTTTAGTTAATTTAATGAGATTAAAATGTACATCACAGAAAGCAAAAACAACTTTTACCACCGGTTTACACAAGACAAGAGAATTAACATTGATCAACCACACATCAATCTATCCAATCATGTGATTCATGTCACATTGAGAATATTCAAGATTATAATTTAATGTACTATCATTCATCTATATTTGAATTCCATCAATAGCTTCATTCTAAACATATTTTGTTTAGAAGAGAGTTTAGACTTTCTTCTGTTATATAACAGTGCATAATGGTTGGACAATGCCTCTAACTCCTACAAGGAAAGATGACACAAACATCTAAAACAATGTAACTAGAATTGAATGCATAAACAAATTAAACTTTAGAGCTAGTAGATATCTCCAATTGTTTTGGACCTCCGTAGATATAAAAGCATCTGTTAAATGAGATTTCGTCAAATATTTAGTCTTCATCCACAATTCCAGCAGATATTTTTTCCATCTAGAATCCCAATTTCTGTAATTAAAAGATCCATCGCTTCTTTTCCAACCTGCTCAAGCACTTGCATGCCTTTTTGTTGTAATAGTTTTTCCAGTCTGTGTGATATAAGAAAGAGTAAGAAATTGGACTGGAACTCTGAATAGGTAAATAATGAAAAGATGCCAGCAAAACCTCTAATAGAGCCATTTAGCACTGGCAGACCACCATGTTGAATTGTGTCAGCTAAATTTGAAGGGTGAAAAGTACATACATTGCGAGAGATTTCTTCAGCCGCCATAGCAGCAACTTTCTGAAGATCTGAGAAATAGGAAACCGGAGAAAATCCCCATCTACCCCATCCTCCGGCGGCTCCGGAGAAGAATTTACTTTTAGATAAATAAGAAGCAGCGGCGATGGGGACAGGGCCTGGGGCGGCGAGGGACGACGGCTGGGGCAGCGGCAGATTGAAGAGATGAGCGGCGAGGAACGGCGGCGAAGGAGGCAATGCGAGAGAGGGGGTAGCGGTGCCGGCGGGCGTGGGAAGAGGAGAGATATGGCTAGGGATCTAATTTTACACCACACTTATTAAGATATTATTTTATACAATTACTTTAATATATATACATATATATATATACACATATATATTGTAGTATTTTAATTTAATATTTAATATAAAATTTAATATTAATATTAATATTTTAATATACATATATTACTTTTTAGGCTATTTGTTTTTAATACATTGATTTCTGCTATTTGTTTTTACAAAATGACATTTAAGTTAGTACAAAAATATTAAAATTGTACATGGTAAATGCTCATACTAGGTGAAAATTTGCATTAATAAAATTAAAAATTTAAAAGATAAGAATCCTTAATTATTTGTAATATATTACTTATTATTTTATATTTCTTATTTAATTTTAATTAACAACAAATAAATTTGAAAACACATCACATTTTTAACAACAGATATTATTAGTTGCATATTGTTACATTGCACGCTCATAGACAACAAATCACAAAACTGTTGTCACAATTGTTGTTAATTTTTACCAAAGTACAATTATAGGCAACAGATCTAAAAAACTGTTGTTAAAGTTGTTGTCTATTTCGTAAAAAACACGGAAACAGACAACAGAGCATAGAATTTGTTGTCTATTAGCGCAAAAACACGCTAAAAGACTTTTCTCAAAATCCGTTGTAAAAATGAGAAATGACAACAATTTAGATAAAATTTATTGTCTATTCAGTGTTGTCTATTAGCGTTTTTCTTGTAGTGTTTGGAGAAATTAGTACTACACTTAGTTTTGTCAGGAATTGATATACAATGTAATATTTACAGATATTTGGACATATATTTTATATTTGAAGATTTCCTAGTTTTTGGGTACGAAATATGTGTAATTTATTTATTCTGGATATATTATTAGCAAAAACAGACAACATTTTAAGAAATAAAGAGTGAGTTTGTACTACAGTTGCAAAGTGTTGTGGATACAACAAAAGACAACACTTTCGAACTATTGTCTTTTTAGATAGAATGTTGTGTCAATGATAACAATAATTTAAGGACAACAATTCAAAAGTGTTGTCAAATGAGGGAAACGACAACAGTTCGAAAGTGTTGTCTACGTTCGAACTAGTTTATACAAAAGATAACGGTTCGCGAATATAGGACAACACTTTAAAAGTGTTGTCTAAGAGTAATCAACAACACGTTAAAAGTGTTGTCTTTGGGCGTGCCTCTACAACAACAGTGACATAGACTACAATCTTAAACCCAAATCAACAACACTTTAGATTTGTTGTCTTTCAGCTTTTTTGTTGTAGTGTTAAGTATTTGAAACAATTCCTGAGACATGTTAATCCATGCTTCAATACCATTCTGAGATGGAGTGGTGGTGAGATACACAGTATTTTTGTAAGGCATAGATATAAGGCTTCCCCAAACTGGCTTACCCCAACCAAAATCCACCTCGTACATTGGAAACCTTGAGTAACTTGAAAAGTTACATGAGTTTGTACTTGAATTAAGCAACTCATTTATTTCATTTAACTTTGTCAAATACTTATCAGCAGTTAAATTTTTTATGTAACCATCATCTATTGCCCTTATGGAGGCCCTCAACTTGGACAATGCATTATTGTTATCTTCCAACTTTGATGAAGATGCAAACCCTAGAATGCTACAATTCCCAAAGGCATAATTTGATATTGGAGGGATTGTTCTTGGCCTCAAGTTCACAGCAAAGATTACAAGGGATGAGTTTTTGGCTTTAGTACTCTCAATTGAATTTTGACAAATAAATATTGAAAGGGCTTCTACTGTTGTGGGGTTCTTTACCTCACCGAATGCTAAACAACCCCACAAGAGTAGAAGCCCTTTCTGTCACACCCCATTTTCATTTCAGCGGAATAAAACATATTTTATGAAATTTATAAATAAACATAGTAAACGCAACAGTTTGCAAAAAGGCGTGCAGCGATATTTTACACCCGTCGAAAAAAATTTAGTAAAATATTTCAAATGGCAACCCTTGAAAGACTCAGGGATTACCTATATTTTTCTTAAGATAAAACAAATTAACCTCATGTATTAAAGTCAAAACGTTAAAAAGATATATACATATTTCAACAAGAGTATCTAGAGTATGTCGTAAATATATACATGCAAAAGATATGACATCTCTATTCTCCGTTCTTCGCGTCCAGGGTTTCTGTATATTTAAAACATATGAGGGGTGAGTATGAGAAAGAAACACTCAATGGAGGTAAAGACACATACATCAAACATTTAGACATTTAACATCGGGAAAACATAACATAACGAAGGCATTGCATTCCTCGGATCTCTTGACCCGGGATGCATCGGAGTTACCCCTCCGACATAAGTTCCTTCGGAATTTCCCACAAACTTTAACGAGGCCACATTTGAAACCTCGAACTTACATAACGGAGCCACGTCTAAAACTCCTACACACGCATATGCATACACACATAATTGATTGAAGAGGAACGCTGAACGTCAACGTCCAATTCAATCACAAGTAAGGACGATCAACTTGACCACATTTTGTACATAATTAATTGCGCACATTTTATCAAATAATAAAACACATAATTTACCCCCACCTTAGATATCAACTGTCCTGGCAAAAGTTCGTTGCCTTACTTCTCCTTATTCTTGTTATTCGCTTGTATTTCCTTATAAATAATGTGAAGCTGGAATATTGCAATCAAGTCCCTGGATTCAAGTCCCTGGATTCAATTCAATTCTCAAAAGAACACCCCAGCCCCTTCCTTCTTCTTCCCCATCGCTGGCCCTTCAACACCACCGCTGCCGGCGATGGCCCGCTGGCATCCCACACACACGCATACTCTCCGCATGGCGCCGCTACTCACGGTGGCGCCACACACACAACACAACAGATTCGCGCACACTCACACACACATCAAAACGCATACACACACTCTGCACCGCCGGCTTGCGGTGCAGATTCCACCCACGCACACGAAGATACTGTCGCTGCGACGGCCGTGATCGGCGTTCTGCGGCAGCGCGAGAGGAAAGAGAGAGGGGGCAGCAAGAGAGAGAGAGAGTTGCAGCCGCCGTGTGCGGCGGACGAGCGACGGTTGAGATGCAGAAAGAGAAGAGAGACAAATCTATATATATAGTGAGATATGGGGAGGAACAGAGATATGCAAGGATGATTGAGAAGAAAAGAAAGAACAAACAAAACGCCACCATAGACGTAATCAAAGCATAAGAGAAGGTAAAAGAAGTATAGAAGCAAAGAATAAATTATTACTCCAGAGTCATCAAGCTTCTGCAAATCTGCAATCCATCCAATTTTCTATTTTGGGTGAAAGTGAGAAGGAGATGAAATTGATACACCTAAGATAAGATAAAAGGTGTATAATACGTGTTGGATGAGGAGCTGTGGAGGGATGACAAGGCACTTCAAAGATTGAGTCACATCTTGAGGGGGTGAGGTGGCATCCATGGTGATGACTTACCCCTTTCCACACTAAAAACGGTTCGGATTGAGTTGAAATTGTATTTACTTGGATCGAGATTTAATTATACATGATATTAAATTATTTGGGGTATTTCTTATTTAAGTCGAGATTTTACTTTGTGTACGAGTTGCAGATAATTGGGTTCTCGTATAAAAATTATCTATCGAATTCAACCTCATTAACTAAAATTGGATCAAACATTTTACGTTCTCTATAATTACATCCGAAAAAAATTAATCGATATCTTGTATTATTATTAATGATTTATTTAATCTCCTTTGTCAATTTAATAACTTGTAATTAATAATTAACTTTAGATTATCATAATATTGCATTGAAATATTTTATACGCGTGTAATGCCATTGGTAGATTGATTTTACGACTTAAATCTAAATTATGAAAAGACGAATCTAAACTCAATTTTTATGAGTTAACTTATATATTATAATTCTCATAAATTCTAATTAGGTCTTAATTTTATTCGGGTGTTACATCCCCCTCTTTAAAATAAATTTCATCCTCGAAATTTGGAGTCATACTTAATATTTTTATCTCATATTATTTTTGTTGATTCTCTATCTCTTCAATTATCTTATCTCCAATTACTATTGTCTTTTGTTATATAATTATATTATTTTTACTCCAAGCTACGTGTTGTTCGATCAGTCTATGTTAACTAGGTATCTTTCTTAACAAAACTTAGTCTTTATAGATTATCCAAACATTTAACCTTTTGTTTCCAAAATGTCTTGATATATATATATATATATATATATATATATATTTGCCTTTTATTATTTAAACTCAAGTTCTAATTATTTAAGTTAAGATAATGATTTCACAATAGGTCCTATCTCTATTTATACTAGACCACTTGCTTAAAATAGTGGAGGTCAAATTGATCCAAAGGCTATAAAGTGTTATGAGCGTAAGCTTAAAGATTATATTTATTAAGAAAGTTTCAACATCATTCTGATTCGATAACTCAAAAATTGTGAAGTCCGTTCTTAGCGACTAAGTCATTATAACTATCATCGCATCTTATGAGAGCTTTATCTTGTGTTACATGATACTAAAACAGTTATAACGATCCTGATTCCATCATTCAATAAATCTCAATTTTTTTATATCATTCGATCATTATCTTAGCATAATCTATCCTATAATACTACACCAACTCCTGCAAACGGCCATTTACGCACACGAGCTCATGCTGCTGCAGTCAGCGGCACAGTGGCGGCGTCCAATAAGCAGTGTGTTGATAATAGTAACACCAAGAAATTAGAAAATCAAAAATTATTGAAGCACTTCCACTTAAAAGTTCATTCGTAAGTATCATTCTTAGTACAGAAGCCCATACTTTTGTTATTTGCAAAGGTAAATATTCACAACCTCATAATCATAACATGATGTGAAAGTTCAATATAAAGTAAGCACATGGGCATATATTGTTCAACATGACGTCAAGATCTATATAAATTCTTAGAACTTCCATCTTCACATAAATTCAAGATCACATAATCTTCAAACATCGTAGTGTAGCTTACCGGAGTCGGAGCGGCAGGGGACGTGAATGCTGGTAGCTAATAATTTTTTTTTTTATCAAACAAAAATATTTTTTTGTTTTCTTGAAATTGGCATTAAACAAAGACTTATAGAAAATAAAATATTTTAGCGAGTATATAGAATCACAGACCCGCTCTGATACTTTCAGTACTCTCCAACATTTTCTCGTTAAAAACTAACCTATTCGTCGTTATTTTCTCTTCGTTTGTAGCAAATTAAGCCAGATGGGATTGACTCCTTTGGAGGAAAATGTAGGGCCAAATCGAAGGAAGGTTGAATAATTTGGGTTGCCCCGCGACATTTGGCAGCCCATGCATTCATAAATAAGGTGAAAGATGAGAAGTCGGCTATTTTATGAGACAAACAAACACCAAGTGCAATCCCTCCACAATCAAAGAAATTAGCTTTCACTGACAAGATAACATCCTCATTACTATGAAACAAACAATCCATGGGGATTAAATGTTTGAGTTCCTCCATTTTCAAATCTTCTATATATTGTGCAATGCATGCATGAACTCTAGCTTCTACGAACCCAACACCAGTATCATTACAGTCGACAGATAAATTTTCCTTAATTCTACCGACTAATGGGTGATAGATATTCAAAATTTGAGATAAAGATTGCTTGAGTTTTCAACTTGTTGGATAGGTTTAGATTCATCATTTTGATAGAAGAAAACATAGGCCATATACATCATGGGTGAAACTTGCGATCTGTTATGTTCTATATGGCCTATGTTTTCTTCTATCAAAATGATGAATCTAAACCTATCCAACAAGTTGAAAACTCAAGCAATCTTTATCTCAAATTTTCTTCTATCAAGAAGGAGATCATGATGTCCTCCTTCCTCCTCTAATATTGAGTTTAGATCATGATGTCACAAGCATCAACTTGTTGTCCTCCTTCCTCCTCTAATATTGAGTCCATTCCTCATCTCTTCCTATTATGTGATGCCGTGCGATCTGTTTGGATCCATTTTGCTTCTTGGTTTCACTGCACACTACCTGACACATCTGATATTACACAGGTCTTGAGCTTCTGGAGACATACGGTACCATACGTACACACATCACATATCTGTTTTATTATCCCCTGTTTGATTTTATGGTTCATTTGGACGGAGAGGAATAGTCACAAGCACTGTGATGTTCCTTTTCTTGCTTCACATGTTATTTGGCAGGTTACCCACCATCTCTTTTTGCTTGTGACGGCTCGAAAGCTCCTTCCTATTCACTGGAGGGGTTCTCACCCATCTATTGACTTCATGCCAGCCCTGACATCCACTCCCCGACCTGATACCACTCAGCTGGTTAGATGGTTGCTTCCTCCAGAGCCTTGGATCAAGTTGAATACGGATGGATCCTACGATCGTGCAAGCGGCACAGCTGGCGGTGGTGGCATCTTTAGAGATCATCATGGTGATATTCTTCTTGCTTTTCACACTCCTTTACATGCGTCTTCTAGCTTCGATGCAGAAATCCAAGCGCTTCTGCATGGACTCAAGTTGGCTCTACAGTTCGAGGCCCCTCTTTGTATTGAGTTGGATGCCGATGTGGTCATCCAACTTCTTCGTTCAGGTCGTCTTGGTCCTTGGCAGGTTCAGCATTCCCTCATTCAGATTCGGGACCTTCTATCACATATGCAGTCACAGATTTCTCACATTTTTCGCGAAGGTAATCGCCCGGCTGATTACCTCGCTCGCTTAGGCAGAACCTCCCACAGCCTTCAGATTCTACATATACACTCCGCACCACGTGTCCTGCTCTCTTTAGCGCGTATGGACCAGCTTGGGTACCCAAACTTCAGATTCCGATAGTTTGGGTTACCAAACTGGGGTTCTCGCCACATTTTTTTGTTTTTGGGTAGCATATGTACGCACGCTTTGACGTGCCTAGCCCCGGCTCTTATGTACTTCGGATATTGTATTTTTTCCCTTTTTTATTCATAGGCTGGGGATGGTGCCTTAATCCCCCACTCATAATGGGTGCTTTGTTTAAAAAAAAAAAATGATAAATAGGTCATTTTCGGAGGTATCTTTTTGGAACTTTCTAAAAAAAAAAAAGTTTAGCTTGTGGTTTATAAAACCAGATGGGGTTGGAGATGATGGTTTGAAAAAGTACTTGGAGATTATCTTTTCACTAACCCACATCCTTAATTAATTTTTTTAAGTTTGGATAACGTAATGTAAAATGTATCTCTATTTATAGGCATTAGATCCTGATTTTATAAAACATCTTTATGGAAAGATAATGTGTATTATTTTTTTTTAAAACAACAAAATTTATGACATTGTATAATATATAGAAAAAGAACTAGTATATATCGTGTGTATTACACAGTATGTTTTTAAAATTAATATCATTAAAAATTAACATAAAAATGTAATACATTTTGAATAAGAAATAACAATTCATCGAAAACACTTGCTAGATAAAAAAAATGTTACTTAACAAAAACTATATTTTCATATTCACATGACTTAATATTTGTATTGTCAATTTGTATGTAATACATACACTTTAGCCATATTTTTAAATTAAAATTAATGTAAAATTAAAATAGATAAAATACATTATATTTAGTATTTTTTAATATATTAATTTGTATTAACATAAATTAACATCTCATTTTCTATTAATATTTCATCTAATGTATATTACTATATTCGTATTAATATATATTCATCAAAATTTTAATATTAACATATATTAATTAGTAATCAATAATTTTTTTAATAAATTTACTGATTTTTGTTGTTCTTAAAATTATATTTATATACTTGCGTGACCTAAAAGTATATGGACATAATATTCTTATTCATGATATGCTTGATTTAATTTTTTTTCTCAGTTTATAATGATTATATTTTTAACAATTAGTTTACATATTAAAATGTATTGCCTTATTAAAATAACAATCAATTCCTATATTAAAATATCTTGACTAAAATTTAATAGGTTACAAATTGTTATTAATTATCACTAAAATTTCTTAGGTTACTAATTATTAACAATAATCATTAAATGAATTAAATTATAAATTATATATATATTAAAAATATTGAGTGAAAATTGGGATTATAACTAATTATTAGCAAGTTGTTTTTTACATATAACCCTATTATTTATTTATAACTAATATTCCCACATGGGTTATATTGTACAACTAGCTTGCTAAAAAAGTCTTCAAATTCAAAAATATAATAACTAATCTAGTCATTAATGTAGTTGGAAAATTCATAGATAATGAAACGGCATCAAACATTTACTACATGAATCAAAAAGTCAATTTTTATGATAAATGGGAACTATAAAATTTATGACGTGCATAGACTTGGGAAACTTAATAGGCCATCACGATTTTACGTTAACATTCAATCGTAGGTGATATATAGCTACAAAGATTAACGTATGACAAATGGAAAATATAAAATTCTTAAATTAAAACATAAATTTTTTAGTCAATTGATCAAATTATACAAAACAAATTTGAATAATAAGAATTTAAATTATTAATATATGATTACATGCTTGTGGAGTACACTTATGCAAAACGTCGAAACTCACGAAGTGTATTATTTAATTTTACGAATCTCTTATAATATTGAGTTAATTGAATCATGTAGACATGTGAAAATTAAAGAACTATATATCTTTGAAACTTGAAAATTGATAAAGGAACAAAACGTACGTGTGCAATGAATTTAGTTTGATTTCATGACTAAGAACAAAAGGTTTATAAGCACTACATTAGCTTGACTTTGAAAAATTTCATCCTATAATGAAATCTGAAAATATTACAGAAGTTTTAATTTCTTGTTATTATTAATTCATGTGAATCAATCTCTTTGGTATATAGTCAAATAATGTCAAGTACACTACAACAACATTAATTATAATAGGACACTCCTAATATGTTGTATAATATATAGGACGATTTTCATTATAGGACACTTCCACAGTTAGTCCTATTTGTTCTTATGACAATGAGGTTATTAGGATGCTTAATTAACTTAATAGGGTATTTATAAGTGTCCTACAATTATAAAATGGTAGGTGAAATTGAATATTGAGACACTTCCAAACGTTCTAATAAGTCCAAAATATTTAAACATATGTATATTTTTTTCTTGTCAATATATAAAAATAAGAATATAATATAAACCAAAATATATAGTAATGTGATACAAAAATAAGACTAAAAGTATCCTACAACAAATGCAGT
Organism: Scutellaria baicalensis; assembly: GCA_005771605.1. Taxonomy (NCBI): domain Eukaryota; kingdom Viridiplantae; phylum Streptophyta; class Magnoliopsida; order Lamiales; family Lamiaceae; genus Scutellaria; species Scutellaria baicalensis. The sequence continues at coordinate 22,607,353 of CM016724.1, forward strand.
ACTATATGATACTTTAATCTAGTATGGAGTCTATGTAATACACAAATAAAACAAATAAACTATTATTTACATAAGAAAATATATTTATGGGTTTTTTTCTTTGGAATACATGCACATTGTTTACTCGTTGAAATATATGCTGGATTAGTAAATTATAAATTGTTTTTTATTTATTATTTTAAAAATATGTATATATTGATATATCTATAATATTAATCAAGCCTCATATTTTAATTTTGATTAAATCATTAAAAAATGAAAGTCAAAATTTCTACTCAAGTAAATATCATATTGTATTTCACAACACACATATTCAAATAAAGTAGATCAATTTTAATTTAGTAATTGAAAAGTTGTAAATGTTTGAATAATTAATCGTTTTTAATCCATGTTATAATTTCAGTCTTTTAATATTCACTAGTACACGCACCCACGCGATGAGCGGTCTATGATATAATATTGGTAAATATGAATTATTTGATAATATATATATATATATATATAGTATAAGTAATTATAGTATATAGAAGACATTATTATTATTTAACTATTAATAAAATCTAAATTTGCTTAAAATAATTCAATTCACAACAATATATCGATATTATACACATCAAATATACTAATCTATAATTAATACTAAAAACAAAAGCATCAATCATGATCTTCAAATCAAAATTGGAAAAATTAACATGAAAAGTTTGTAAGTTTTTTAAAAACTTCTTTATACACAACATTTCTAGTTGAAACTTTTTTTTTATCATCTGTGTTACAGACTAATATCGTCAGCCACTTAAATTAAATATATATACTAAATAAACTAAAAATATTATGAATTAAAAATCAAATTCAATTACTTAAATTAAATACATGTGTGTGTGAGTATGTATATATTGAAACAATATACAATAAAATTAGAAATTTTACGTAGGAACTTGATGCAAGCATTATCAATTATATACTTTTAACCTTTTATTTTAAAATAGATTGAATTAGAATTTTTTTTTAATTAATATCTCTTAACATTGAAGATGATAGATAATTATTTCATTATAAGTATCACATAAATTAATTGATATATCACGACATTGATCATTACAATTTAAGTTCAAGACAAAATCAAAATGTAGTAGTAGTGATCATGATGATGACAATATAATTAGAAACTAAACATATAATTTAAATAATCAGTTGAGCCATCTAAATTCGAAACGTGCACTCTCATATAAAAATATATGAAGTCCTAATCGTAAAGTAAAAGACGAAAATTTTATTTGATTATGAGATATTTATAATTTAAAAAACATTTAGGATGACATATAATTCAGACTAAATACATATTATATATATACATATATGTATATACACATATCCTCGGTAGTGTTATATTTATTTATTAATATGACATAAATTATCCCTATGCATATTAATATTTATTATTGAAATTATTGTTTGGATATCTATTGTTGGTATTTTAAAAATTATTCAATAAAAATTAATTTAATTAAGATCAGTAAAATGAGAATAAACTAACACAATATTTATATTATTAAATCAAATAGATTAAATAGATTGGTTTAGTTTTTTATCTGATAAACTGGGAAAAGCTGTAAGAAAGGTTCCTGGGGCATAGAACAATGAATCCGCAATGGGGAAGTCAAGGCACCCCTCGAAACTGAAGTCTTATAGGATAACATACACAAATATGTCACTATTTTGTATTTGGCTACTCCCAAGACATTGGCCTCTTCCCTGACAAAATCGGACACTTCCATCGTGCTATGAGCGGACATCAAGCTTAGGTAAATGGAAAGAGACCGATGTAACATATGCTTTAGAACTAGATTCCACATTTCGAAACAACTTGAGAATGGGGAGCTCTACTGAGCCACCCAAAATAAGGGAATATTGGTTCAAATCCAATTCGTGAGAAGAAGCGTCAACCTAGGGATTCTTTGAATGGCACTGACATCCCCTTTAATGTTTTAGTATGTATTGGCATTCTGGGCAGATCACAAAAAAATGCAAAATAAAAAAATTTGTTGACGGGACACTTAAAAATATTAATTTAAAAATACTTAAGATGACATATAATTTCACACTAAATACATATTATATATACATATATGTATATACACGCATCTTTAATAGTGTTACACTTATTTACTAATTATATTTATATTAAATATAATATCAAGTATCCTTCAACAAATTAATATTTATTATTGAAATTATTGTTTGGACAATATTTATTGTTGGCATTTAAGAAATTATTCAATAAAAATTAACTTAATTAATATTAATAAAATAATACAATATTTATATTATAAATAAATGGATTAAATAATAAAAAATACAAAATAAAAAAAGATGGTTGATGTAACACTTTTTGTTGGGAAAAGGGTGTTTGTTTCTATAAATATCTCCAATTTTTTCTCTATTATTATAGTATAGAAATATATAGATAGGTTTATCTATTTATTTTTTCTTTTGAGTTACTATACAAAAAAATTAAAATTAAATACCTTAAGCATTAATTTTTATTATTAAATGTAAAATGAAAGTTATTAATGATTTCTTAAAATGAGAATATTTAATAAATGAGCTATTTAATATTGCAGTTATTTTTGACAGAATATTCTGCTTATATATATATATATATATATATATATAGATTTATTTATATTATATCTGTAAAATATTTAAACCATCCAAATTTTAAATTTATAAATTATTTATTTGTCTAAAGTCTAACATGCGTTATTTTAAAAAAATTAATTAATTTTTTTATAACATTTAATAATATATATAATCGATGATATCATTAAATAGTCATATATCAAGTAACGTACTTTAAATATATTTAATCTGTAATAATATTAATATGCGAAAATTATAGGATCAATAAGTCTTATAATTGACGGCTCCTAGTTCGCTTGACATTAATACTACTTCATGAAATGTTACATTGTCATAATGACTTTTATTAATTTTTTGTTTTATTGTAGTACGTACTGTATACTCTAAGTCTAATGAATTTAATTTTCCAACGAAAACTAAAGCACGTTGCCGTCATTGTAAAATAAATATAATGACTTGTGTCTACAAATAGCAATATTTTTCGTAATTGGATAGTGCAAATTTAACATAGAAAAAGTAAGGATGGTGATCAATGAAAAGATAATCTCAAAGTACATCATTAAACCATCATCTCCAACCCCAACGAGTTTAAGAATTCACAAACTAAACTTTATGGACCAAGTTACACCATTGATGTACATCCCTTATGTTTTCTTCTATCAAAATGATGAATCCGAACCCGACCAACACGTTGAAGTATCTAAATTACTGAGAGAATCTCTAGTCTCAAACCCTAACTTTGTACTACCCTTTAGCCGGGAGAGTAAAGGAAAACCTATTCGTTGATTGCAACGATACAGGTGCAGAGTTTGTAGAAGCTCGAGTTCATGCTTGCATCGCGCAGTTTAAAGAAGATCCAAAAATGGAGGCACTCGAATGTTTAATCCCCGTGGGTTGTCTATTCCATAGCGCAGACGAAGCCATTTTATCTGTGAAAGTTAGCTTTCTTGATTGTGGAGGGATCGCAATTGGCGTCTGTTTGTCGCATAAAGTAGGCGACTTTTTATCATATGTAATGTTTATGAATGCATGGTCTGCCAGCTGTCGCCGGGACGACACCAAAGTTATTCAGCCTCGTTTCGATTTGGCAGTTCGTTTTCCTCCAAAGGAATCTATTCCCTACTACTTCGATCCATGCAAAGAGGACATGGAGATGAACACATTAATATTTGACAAGGAAATGTTGCGGAGGCTTAAAGAAGAAGCAGCGTCGGGAGAGGTGAAGAACCCCACCACGATGGAGGCTCTTTCGATTTTCATTTGGGAGAATTTCGTTGAGGCCACTAAAGCCATATCAGGTGACCAAAATCCAACACCACTGGTTCTTCATGCAGTGAACCTTAGGCCAAGAACAAGACCTCCGATGCCAGATAATGTGTTCGGAAACTGCAGCATCATTAGCGTTTTTCCGACGCATGAGGGGGCGGACAAGAGATATGTGCTCTCCAAAATAAGGGCATCCATAAGAGCAATAGATGATGACTACATAAAAAACCTAAGTGCTGACAAGTATTTGAAGATGCTAAGTGAAGTTACTCATTTGTTTGTGGGGGCAAACTCATGTCACTTTACTGGTTCCCAGTGGTTTCCAATATACGAGGTAGATTTTGGTTGGGGAAAACCAGTCTGGGTTTGCCACACAAAGATGCCATACAATAATACAACATATATAATGAGCACTCCATCTGGGGATGGTATTGAAGCAAGGATAAACATGCCTCATCACTTCTTTCAAATGCTCAAAACCAGTTATACTAAGCTTCTTAATTAAGTTATTATAGCTATATAAAAGTTGGCTCAATAAAGTTATACTAACCACACACCTCAATTACAAATGGTGCATGTTTTCTAATAAAGTGTGTTGATCTTAATGATATATACACAGGTTTTGTCTAATTTTCTTGGAATGTGATGCAGATTTGCAAATATCCATCTCATAATTTTTTATATCTATCTTTTGAATCCATTACACATGTATTTGATCACTTGATAATTACTTGATTGATTTCTAGATTTCAACTTGTTGTTTTACATTATTCAAATTGTTGGTCCCAAGTGGGAGTAGGCTTAGAGGGGATGAATAAGTCTACTCAATTTTTTTTTAACTTTTCTCCAAAGAATGTCTAAGTCCCAGAAGGCAGGTAGCTACCGAGCTTACTGCTTCAGAGAGGTTACTGCTTGAGCAGTTACCTTAGAGACTTAATGAAAAATAGAGTTTGAATGCACATCGGAAAATACTTAAACACAATGAGTTTTTTGAAAAGCTTTTAGGCAGGATGCAATGACAGATAATATAACAGCTTAAGCACAAGATAAGCGACAGATTAAGCAGACAGTAAGCTAAACAATAAAATAGGCACAATGATCTATAGAGGTTTGAGAGTGGAGTAATCCCTCTATGTCCTCTCTACTCCTTCTCAAGGCGAGGAACTTTGTTAAGTATAAGTTTGATTTACAAAGACTCGACTTCTACAAACAAATTTGACAAGAACTTAGCTTTTTTTCCACACAGGGTAGCTGCACAGTGACCAAAAACTATTTGTCCACATAGAGCACTTATTCTTCTAATAAGAATGAAAGCACCTGATCAGGAATAGTCTCCGATCAAGTGAGTCCTACAGTTTAAAAAGATAGAATAAATTCTTCAACAAAGGAAGCAGCAAGCTTTGAGCAGTAGGTTTCTGAAATAGAGTATGCTTGCTGCAATTAGTCTGGACTTAAAACTTTTAGGAAATAAGGATGATTTGATTGAAAGCTTTGATTGCTTGAATGCGCGAGTTTCAGGTATGTTTCAGGTCCAAGTCTTCTTCTATTTATAGGCGTGAGAATTCTGCCCGTTTAAGTGAGCATCCTCCTTTGCAGCGTGCTTGTGGTGACACGTCTTCATCTGATTGGATCGTACGTGATTCTGTTGCGGTTGTACCCCACAGCTGGTGCGGCCACCAAATCAGTCTGTGCATCGTCCTCTTATCCTTTATATTCCTCCAGAGGGCGCTCTTTGATTGGTTCATACATGAATGTGCCTAACGGCAACTTAGAATGCTCAATCTAAGGTAACTGCTTCATGGAAAGGTTGCTGCTGCTTCTTGTCGTATTCAGCTGGCCTCTTGTTTAGTAGCATCCTCCCAAAGGTTGTTTTTTTCTTCCATATCATTTTTGTGATTTTGCTCGGACAGCATCCTATCATAGCATCCTTCCAGGCTCCTTCCAGTGTCCTACTGTAGTGACCTATACTTAGTCAATTTTTGATTTCTTTAGGCAGCAAGGTCTTCATCTATCTTCAAGTTTTAATCTTCATTCTTCAAGCTTCCTGAACTTAGTCTAAACTTTTACAATTCAAACTAATTACCGAGGATCCTAGGCCCTATCTATTACATGTTTTGTCCTCATCAAAATCTATACAAGGTTCCTTACACAAATGTATTTCATATAATTTATAATTTTGAAATTGTTAAAATTAGATTTTGATTTTTTTTCGCTTCAAAACAACTCTCATAGACATTTCAAGAGAAAATGTTGAAAATAACTAATTTGAAGTACAAAAAATTATTAATACTGGAAATATATACTACCTCAATCTCAAAAACATAATATATTATAAGCACATATAAAAAAAAAATACTATAAATTTAAGGGTACAACTATGCACACCCCCATCAATTACTTAATACACCCCATTAATATAAATGCAAAATGATATAGATAAAGACAATTATACCCTTACTAATAAATTTAGGGATAATATCACATTTGGTCCCATAACTATTGTCTTTTTTACAATTAGTCCCACAACTATTTGTTTTTTTAATTTGGTCCCATAATTTAAATAATTGCTCTATTTTGATCCCAATATCGTCAAAATTTTCAAATTTGGACAGAAAATAGTCATATGACATCCAATTTGGGGATTTCAATGAAAAATAATGACATGACATGAGATGTGATGATTATTGTATTGGTCCAAATATTAAAACAAATTCTAAAAAAATGTCATCTTTATTGAATGCGTAATTATTTTTCACCGGAAACCTTCAAAATGGATGTCACGTGACAATTTTCCGGTCAAATTTGAAATTTTTAGGGACATTGGGACCAAAATCGAGCAATTAAATTAAATATAAATGAATAATATACATTTCAAATGCACTCATCACTTAATGTCAATAAACACACTCCAATTAATATACACTACACCTTTTCTTCTTCCTCACTATCTTCTTCTTCGTTCACTATATTCTTCATTTTACTTTCACTATTATCTTCAAAAGTAGCAAAAAAAAAAAAAAAAAAGTCATCTCTTCGATCGAAAACATATTATAGAGCACGAAAGAGCACATAGGTTGGGCAATGAGTTCTAAAGTTTCCTTTTTTTGGTATTGTATTAGAAGAAATTTTGGTGCTAAAAAGCGTGATAATATGATTGAAAAGAACAAGTAGAACACACTGAAGAGTGTTTAACCAGTAGTAGTAAAACGCACTGAAGAGTGTTTGATCAGTAGTGGTCGAACACATAGTTAAATGTTTGACCACTTGTGTTGTCACAAAATCATTTATAATTTTCACAAAAATATTTTTCGGCAACATTTTTTCACAAAATTATTATCACAAAAGTGTCCCCTAAATAATTTTTTGTGACAATGCTATGTTACCACAAATAACTCTGTTTTCATTGTTTTTTGTCACAACATATTGCCAATTTATGTTAGTATTAATTACAACAATTTGTTGTCGTAAAAACTAAATATTTAGCGACAACTTTTGTTGTCCCAATAAATCTTATCGTAAATACGCATGAAGTTTCTTTGACGTAATATATATTCTCGCATATATGTTCTTCACTTTCTAATGGCGCAGAAGACACGGCTAAACCAAATTAGATCAATTGATACAAAACTGCAGTATCAAAACCACATTGTGTAGAAATCTATTCTTCATTATTAACTAGCTAGGAGATTGTGGTTTTGAGTTCTCATGCACCCATCCCTGCATCTTATATTGTCAAACGGCCTCAAACATTTCACAACTTTATTATTTCAAAAAAAAAAAAAATTCAGATCATCATGAGGTAGTAAGACCGAACATCGAGCCTTGTAACTCAAGCAGTATTGAACATGAATTAAGCAAATTTTATAGTTTTTATTGTTTATAATGTCCCTTTTTCCACCCTCATCAATTAGTAATTAAAAGGTAGTATGAGGCGCAAAGAACTTTTTCTTGAATCAAATGTTATGAGACAGATTACTTGGCAAAACAAAGGAAAGTTTACAGAGATGGCAAGTAAGAAGATCTCATTAAAAGAAAAGGAAAAGGAAACCCCATACTTTACACTTATTGTTTCTAACCAAGCTTGGAGAGAACATCATTCAATGCCGATACAGTTTCAGCATAGTATTTTTCGGCCTCAGACGGGCTCTTGATCTTCGCTGCATAGTCGAGCTGCAGGCAAACACAAACGTCAAAGAAAATCAGAGACAACAATTCATCGAGTAATTAAAAGAGGTAGACTCACATTGTCGATGCTCTGGAAGAGCTTCCCAGATAGGTCTTTGAGAGATTGCTTCTCTTCTTTGGGCTTGGCAGAAATGATGGTGTTGAGATCAAAACGGAGGTACGAGGCCTTGAGACGGAGATCATCTCTGACGTAAGGCCACGCCTTTTTGTCGATGGATGACTTGACACTAACAATCTCTTTGGCAGATTCTTTAGCCCTGGTTGCAGCCTCAGCTGGGGATAGTGGCTGAATGTAGAACCTGTTTTTTAGTGGCAAACCAAAGTCTCTTGCTTCATCCGAGTTCAATGTACCAGCTGCAAACAAATATCAAACATTGTATATACAACTGTTATTGTCTGAATTAAAACAAGTATTTGATTCCCAATAAGATCATAAAGCAGTTGTTAAACTAGCTAGAAAGAAATTAATCATGGGAAACTTATGGAATTGATGGCCATGTGACCATGGATAGTTCAAATGTTAGTTATGCATGTATATAATCATTTACTATCATTCAACTCCCCTGCATAAATAGTATATATGGTTTTAAATAAAGAAAAATATTTTCGCATTTTTTGTATAAATTTTGAATCATTCCACTTTGTCATATGACTTTACTGTATATTGCATTTTACTGTATCAAATATAAATATCCCAACAGTGCACCTGCCAGAATCAATGGCTAAATTCTTCGCATACAGTAAAATGCATCAAATTTAAATTTATATTAAAAAAAATCAAATCATGCCTATGAATTATATATGTTATACAATTTAAGTCATATATATACGTATTAAAATGTCTACTATTAATCATGCATGATTAAAGTTTGCAATTCGAGTTCTGAATCACAAAAGCTCCACTCAACTTAACACACAAGATAGAATTCATATAAATTAAGATCAATGCAAGCCTAATTTCTTCCAATAATTATCATTTGACTTGTAAGCTAGATATTCTACTCACTTCATACATGTTTTATGTGATCATAAACCAAAGATTTAAACAATTTAGATTATTTAATCATGATAATATTAAGAATTAGAGAAATGAATAAATGAAGAAATACTTACGCAGTCCACCAGAGGGTGGAGGTGGTGGGCCAACCTTGATGGGCCTGGCAGTCTCAGCGAGGACGGCTTGAACAAACGAGCCGGATGCAATCCCTGCAGCCACAAGCCCCAACATGGCTCGTCGGCTCGGCTCAATCTCGGCCGAGCTGCTCTGCTGCTGGGCGGCTCGAATGCTGAAACCTGATCTGGCTAACGGAACCCTGACGCCGTTACCGGTGCTCAGGCGGCTCGAGCCGCTGAGCTGGAGGCTGCCTTCCAGGACGGCTTGTGAAGAGCCACGGAATCCAGTCATTGAAGCCATAGCTTGAGCCATTGTTGGATCTCTCTTCTTTGAGGGTTTCTTTATATGTTTATTTGAAATAAACTTGTGTTATGAGACAAGTGCAGAATGTTGTAGGAGAAGAGGTTAATGATTATGTGATCGATGTGGAAAAGGGCTTATCTGATTTTGGATATGATCTCAGCCAATGAGAATTTGAGCTATTGACATGTATAAGATTAGGCTTCTATTTCGACCAATAGTTCTGTGACATGTGGATCCAAAACTTTTGTCAACATTAAATTGATGGATTTATAAGTATGAGAATTGAGACCTCTACTTGTAGATATATCATCTGTATTAAAATAAATATTGTTTTTTTGGTAATTAATTTATAGTATCAATTGGTGTCAATTTTAGTTGACTTCGAATAGATGTTTATTGAAATCGTATAAGCTTACTTTGTTTTAACACAAATTAAGAAAATATGTAAAATTTCGATTATATCCTTGTTTTTTTTATTAATTTTAGCATCAATGAAAAGTTTCAAAAAATGCATAGGGAGTTGAAGTGTTGTAAGGGCATCTCCAGCAGTCTGCACTACTTTAGTGCAGAATCTGCACTAAAGTAGTGCAGAAACAGTATTTCATCTCCAGCAGTCTGCACTAAATTTTACATTAAAAAGGAATATTCCATAATATTTCTAATTATTAATTTATTTAATCATATTTTCCAATTTTATTATAATTGATCAACATATTTAACACACATAAACATTATTTAATATAATTTTTGTTCTTTATATTTTTAACTTTAATAAATAAAAATTCAAAGTAAATGAAACTTAACTCAAAGTGAAAACAAAAACAATAACATTGTTTTTATTGAAATAAAAATAGATGTTACATAATGATAACTTTTAATTTTCTGAATTAGAATATTCTTCCCATAAATGATCAATTAAAGTATTTCGAAGTGTGAAATGAGCATCTGCATCTCTAATTTGTCTAAATCGACCAAGAAAATCTTGAAAGCGAGTGGATTCATTCTCAGCAAATTCGATATCCGGGGGTGGCACTTCCAAGTTTTCTTGAATTGGAGCAGTCAGATCTCGTTCATCTTCTATTATCATATTGTGCATTATTATGCATGCAGTCATGATATCTTGCAAATCACTTTTCAACCAAAAACGTGTTGGATTCGCCACAATTGCAAATTTGCTTTGTAGAACTCCAAATGCACGTTCTACATCCTTTCTACATGCTTCTTGTTTTTTTTACAAAATATTGTTTTTTGGGACCACTTGGTGAATGGATAGTTTGCACAAGAGTTGCCCATTTAGGATAAATATTATCAGCTAAATAATATCTCATATTGTAGTCCTTCCCTTGAATGACATAATGCGCTGGAGGAGCAATGCCTGCAGCAAGATTGGAGAAAAGATTCGATGTCTCCAACACATTAATATCATTATTAGATCCTGGCATCCCAAAATATGCATGCCATATCCACAGATCATAATCTGCTACAACTTCAAGAATAATCGTTGGAAATCCACTTCGCCCAGCATATTGTCCTGCCCAAGCTGTTGGACAATTTTTCCACTTCCAGTGCATACAATCAAGACTACCCAACATTCCTGGAAAACCACGTTCCTTACCAATATAAAGTAGTCTAGCAACATCGTTAGGGGTGGGCGATCTCAAATATTGCTCTCTATATATCTCCACAATAGCACGACAGAACCTCTTAACGCATTCTAGTGCTGTAAATTCTCCAATTTTTATGTACTCATCTGTTGCATCTGCTGGAACTGCATATGCTAGTTGACGAAATGCAGCTGTTACTTTTTGGAGTGTAGACAAACCAAGTTTTCCAGCCGCATTCCTTCGCTGTACAAAGTAATTATCATGATTAGAAACATCACAAACTATACGAAGGAATAAATTTCGGGACATTCGAAAACGTCGGCGAAATTGTTCTTCATTGAATGTCGGATTTTCAGAGAAGTAGTCATTGAAGAGATTTTGTGCAGCCCCTTCTCGATCTCGATAAATCGTTCTACGACCTGGAACTGAGCCTCCACTTGTAGATTTGATATTTTGGACCTAATGAAATCTTCCATTCTTTTATTGTTGTTGTATATCTGCTCCAAGATTATTTGTTGCTCCTTATCGTAACTATCCATTCGTTGTTGAAACTCTTCATCGGATGAGCTTGATGAATTAGATGTACCAAAAGCATCAACGTGACTGAAATCCATAATTCGATTGTGAGAGTGGTAGGATAGAAGAATAGTTATTTTGAGAAAAGAGTAGGCTAATCAATGAGAAATGAGGTAGAAGACAATGAAAAAAAAGATTCAAGCATATGACCATTAAATAACCAAAAAAAGTTTGTGAAAGAAAGCACAATCCATGTGTTTTCAACTACAACCGTTGATCACCCACTCATCTCTTTAAATCTCAACCGTTAAAGAAAAAGTAGGAAAATTAATGATTTTATGAAAGCACAATCCATGTGCTTTCAACTACAACCATTGATCTTATATCTATCTCTTTAAATCTCATCCGTTGATGAAAAAGTAGGAAAGTTAATGACTTTATGAAGCACAATCCATGTGCTTTTAACTACAACTGTTGATATTTTATCTATCTCTATAAATCTTATCTTTTGGATTCTTCTAATATTTTTACCAAGATCTTCTATAAATAGCATAAGAAACCACACATTCGAAAGCACTCATATCCCTAATCCTTTCATTTACTCAGTATTCATCATCTCTCTATAATGTCGAAGTCTCGTAGTACCAATTATTCAAATGCTGAAGATCGACATCTTTGTGGTGTCTTTCTTGAAGTTTCACAAGATCCAATAGTTGGTATAAACCAATCAAGAGATTAATTTTGGAAACGTGTTACAGATAAGTTCAACTCTGAAATGCCAAGCTCTAACATAAAAGTGCGTAATCAAAGATCACTACAATGTCGTATGCAAACAATTCTCAAAGATACTAGAAAGTACAATGGTTGTTTGCGTCAGATTGAGTACACGCATCCGAGTGGTGCAAACGAGCTCACTATCGTAAGTATTTATTTATATGTTATACTATTTCATGTGTCATAAATACTCTCTCAATAAATTCAATATCCTTTACAGATACGACAAGCAAATGAGTTATTGATGCAACAAAAAGGATACAAAGACGGGTTCAAGTTCGACCATGTGTGGTCTGTTTTGAAAGATTATGTGTGGACTGAAAACACAAGTGGAGTCTCACCATCATTTCCACAAGAAATTGTTAATGAATCTCCTATCTCTTTTGACCCTTCTGCATCTTCATTTTCAATCGATTTAAGCGATGAAAACATAAGTGGTGGTTCTTCATCTCAGCGGCCACAAGGGGTAAAAAAGTCCAAATTTAAAAGGAAACAAAGTGAAGAAATGTCTGTTTTTCTAAACACTATGAAAGAGGAAAATGAAAAATTGCGAGAATTGTTTTCAACTTCGGTTGCAAATAGGGAGAAGGATATTGAAGTGCAAAGGCAAAAAGTTGAAGCACGAAAGCAAAGAACTGAAGCACAGATGCACCAATATGAAATGACTAAACAAGATAACATACTACAAATCGATTTGAACACGATTGCTGATCCCGTAAAACGTGAGTACTACCATGAACAACAACAAATGATTATGCAGACAAGGAGACAATCTCAAGTGCAAAAATCTACCAATGCATTTGATATGTTTGGACAATTTCCAAATCTTGGAGGGTCTGGTTCTAGTCTCTCAAATTTTTAGGTTTGTATTGTTATTTCAGTAATTTTATGTTTTCTTGTCATGTGTTTTAATCTGATTTTCGCTTCTTTTAGTTTTTATTTTAATCTATTTAATTTTATGTGTTATTTCCATGTATTTGAATCCTTTTTTTTTAGTACTTTTATGTAATTGTTTTCATCTATTGTACTTTTACTATTCATGTTGAGAATTTACGACTCATGTTTATTTAAAAAATTTATATTACCATCCACATCATTAAAATTACCACTCGTGTTAATTAATGTCACTTTTATATTACAAATTGAAAAATTAATACATATATTTCTCAAATATCATAAAACTAATATATATAAACAATTAAAAAAAAAGAAAAAAAAAACAAAAGTAGCGCCGAACAGTGCGGCGCAGAATGTAGCACCCAAATTTCCACATCTCTACTCTAGCGCAAACTTTACCTTCCTGCTGGGAGAAGGAATTTGACGGCTGGCGCTAGTCTAGCTGCTTGCTGGGGAAGCTCTAACATATATTTAACTTAGGGCATGTATATGAAATTACAAATTTAAAACAATACATATATAGTAACAGACCTATTTTTGTGAGACGAATGAAAATAGTAAATGGCTTATGGGACGGAGGGAGTAATAACATTTCTTTCGAGAACTTTTTTATTTTCTTACCAAAAAAAAAAATGCATTTATTTTGAAGATTGTGAATCTGTTGCTACACAAGGATTTTCTATGTTTGTTTTATACATAAGGTGACATTGGTAAATTTGAATTTGGATTAAAACCATTTTCTGTTTGTCTTGCGATTTTGTTGGGTATGATTAAAGTAGATGTTTAATATTGAGATAAACGTTTTTATTGAGAATTGAAGAAAAAGTAAGAGAAACATGGAATGCAGAAAAGTTACTTTCCTATGAGATTATCATTACAAATTAATTAAATAACAGCTGTTAATCAAATATTGATAGTTTGCCCAAGAAAATAATGTATGGAATAACTAAATATTTTTAGACAAATCAACCTAAAATAATGCAGAATATTTTTAGAAAAAGAATCTATAAGAAATATGAAAAATGTATAAGGAACTGAAGAATGGTAAAATAAACTATATACTATCTGAATGTTGTACTATAAATTTCTGATATTATTAGATTCAAATATTTAAAATGATAATAATTGGACTCTAAAATTAATTATAAATATTAAAAAATTATAAATCACATATTAAGATAACTTGTATCACCGTATTATGATATTAAATTTTAATATTATTAAAACTTTATGAATTTCACAGGAGAAATACTAATGAAAAACTTAGAGTACAAACATTATACTATATAGGCAATGGTGCCCATCCGGTTAGAAAAATCGGAACCATAAACTATGGTTCGACGGTTCGGTTTCGGTTCGGGCAATTTACAAACCAGGAAACTAGCAGTTTAACCACGGTTTATGTATTTTTTTTAAATTTTATGTAATATGTAAATAATATTATGTATTTATGTTATTTTACTCATTCTTATTAGGTTATATTGAATTTTATTCTTATTTTGTATTATAAGTTGTAATTTTCTTATGTATATGAATTGTGTTTTGTTTATTTAAAGTTATAACTTGTATGTTGTAATGTTGTAACTTGTAAATGTTAGAAAGGTTGAAAGATGGATAAATCAAATCTATAACTAATAATCGTTTGGTGTCATTCGAAGAACGAACAAGGAAAGGCTTACCTTACTGTTTAGGTGGGTTAAATTCAATTTTTGTCCTGCTCCGAAGGTGTCGTCCCATTTTAGTCCTCTCTAAATTCGAATTTCAATTTAGTTCTACTATCTCAAATTTTGACCAATTTTAGTCCAATTTTACCAGAAAATTCTAATTCCCGGACAATTTCCAGCGAGTGTCTGTACTCGCCCCCAATTTGGACAATCCATCCGAAACGCGCTGACGTGGCTAATATTTACCCAGTTGAAAATTCCACGTCAGATCCTAACATAATAAAATGAATTAAGAAATTTAAAACATTAAATTAATTAATGGGAAAAACAGAAATTAGTTTTCATCAAATAGATTTCCACATTTAATAAAAAAACATATCTTTGACAGAAATAAAGATATGGTTACCAAAAAATTTGAAGACTCAATTCCCAGTATTTGCGCCGCTGCAGCTCCTCCCCAATCCCTACTGCCCCACCACCGAAATTAGGTTCTCCCGGTGGAATAATGCTAACGCCCAGAAATTCATCCACCGCGACACAACCCAAAAGGAACTTGAGGACCAACTCCGCCTCGAGAAACGCTTCGACTCCGCCATCACCGTCGCTCATAATTACAGCCCTGCACCGCCCTACCTCACCAACTTCAAGTCCACTGACACCCCTTCCTCCCCCTCCATCCCCGGCAAGAAATCCAAATACTCTAAACCCCCTCCTCCCGAAACCCCCCACCCTGCCTTCAAACCCCCCAACCCGAAAAATTCCCGGTGAAGAAAGATGAAGCTCGAAATCCTACATCGCCCAATTTCAAAATCGATGAAAATGGGATTTCCTATGAGATTTGGGGATATTTCTTCCCCTTTTTTTATTTCCCATTCATGTATTCAATTTTTATGTTTAATTTCATTGTATTAATATTTGTTTTTACAATTAATTAATTTAATGTTTTAAATTTCTTAATTCATTTTATTATGTTAGGATCTTACGTGAAATTTTTAATTGGGTAATTATAGTCACGTCAGCTCGTTACGGATGGATTGTTCAAATTGGGGCGAGTGCGGAACACTCGTCGGAAATTGGCCGGGAATTAGAATTTTCCGACGAAATTGGACTAAAATTGGTCAAAATTTGAGATAGTAGGACTAAAATTGAAATTCGGATTTAGGGAGCACTAAAATGAGATGACACCTTCAGAGCAGTACCAAAATTGAATTTAACCCATGGTTAGGTAGGATGGATGTGGCCCATTGGCTAAAGCTCCGCCAGCTTCTTGTAGCTCTAAAATATAATTTATACTAAACTATTAATTCAAAAAAAAAAAAAACGTTATTGTTTTGTAATATGTACATAATTGTAATATTTATATGTAAAATCAATTTTAGAAAATTTAAAAAATTAATAAAAAATTTAAAAAGAAAAAAGAAAAACAAACCGCCGAACTGACCGTTGAGCACCGGCCATAGTTTTGGAAACCCATAATTCAGTGGGCCCATTTAATGGAAGCTATGAATTGGCCCATTCAACTTAGAGAAGAAGCTCATAAGCTAGAGCAATTATAATACATTTGAGATCTTCTATTACACTTGGTGTTACATTTTCTATTCCAAATTAATTAGCACATGCTATGTATATTCAATGATATCATTAATTAATATGTGGCGTGTATTAAATGTTATGTAACACGAGATGTTACACCAAATTAATGTAATAGAAGATCCAGACTCATTATAATAAGGTTTGCTAGTTTTGTTCTCTGGAGAGTGATTTGTTTTGTCTTTAAATCCCCTATATATTTGTTCTTACCATATTTTTTGGTTGGGATGCTTGTGATTTTTAGTTCTAAGAATGGACTTTGAGATGAGAAGTTGAAGCTATATGATATTGTTTTACAATTTCTTTTGCTTGTGCACCTGGGGATACATTGAGGATATTGTACAATGCGTGCCGAGCTGACCACAACCGGAATATGGTCAGGCCAAGTGCAGCGGCTTGGACAAGTCCGGTGGCCGACCACTAGAGCCGAACGGATTCGGAGGCGGCCAGGGCCAGTGTGGCCGTTGAGCCAGATCCGGGACCGACAAAACTGACCGAGTCGGCCAGGGATCAAGCCTCAAGGTCTCAGCAAGATCAAAGTGTACAGAGAAGCCCATTTTAAGAAAAATATACAAGACCAATTACATCCAATCTTGTGATATTTCATGTGAATTTCTTGATTCAATTTATGGTTGTTTGACACGATTCATCTGTACGACTTTGCATGTCAACATAATGAGTGTAATCTTTCATTCCTAACATATGAGACTAAGTTCTGTATGTTTTCATTGTAAACTATATTAAAATTCAAAGCTGAGTTCATCTCCTTCAACACTAGCATCATTAGAGGGTTTTCCATAATACACATAACAGTGATTCAACAGTTGGAATATGAGTTATATATCATGTTACAGATAGCAAACACACTTTCAAAAATCGGTTTTATCTGAACCGGAATATAATTTTTAATTCCTTTCCCCCTTTTTCAGTAATCAGTTTCGAGTACTGCAGAATGGCAAGAACTTACAGGTGTTATTGTCTTGAAAGCATCAGATTTTAGCAAGGTTTCTTGAATCCCATGTAATTCCCACTTGTGTAATCCTTCCACACATCAACAGCTCCAAAACTTGTTATCAGAACGGTGCTCAAAGCCATCACTGTTCCTACTGAGAAGACTATGAGAGAGGCCCTTCCATGTTTCATTATTGCTCGTTGAACTAATGTTAAACCAACCAGTGAGGCAGCGAAACAAACTGCTGCATAAATTACGGCACCATAAACGTGCTCCATGCCCAACAATAGGTATTGAATTGCGGACATTGTTGAGGAGAACAATACCATGAAGGAACACGTTGCAGCTGTTACCTATGTGCCATGAAACAAATGTGATTGCAATGATCATTAGGAAGTGGATCTTGTTTGGTTAACTTATGTAAAGAAACTAAAGCAGTCGAAACATTTTCAATGCAAATTGAACTTCAGTTGAGCAGAACGTACTTCAGGATGTATTCCTATTTGGAGAAGAAGTGGACTTATAAGCATACCACCTCCAATTCCGAAAACTCCTCCTAGAACGCCAGCTAGTAGCGCCATTATAGGGAGAAAGCGATCGCCACACAACCAACTTATGGTTTCACCGCCACTTTCCTAATATCAAAACGAGAACTTTAGGTTTTGAATGAAAAAGAAGCACTTGAGAGCTCCATCGAAGCATCCAAAAATAGAAATGTTAACTCGTACGCACCCGTTTAGTCGCTGCAGTATCCCTTGAACTCTTTCTGCAATGCAGGATCCATGCAGTGAAGATAATTGCAAGAGGAATTTGAATTGATGAAATTGTCCAATATCCTGCTCTGCAAGGTTCTATATTGATAATTCCCTGCAAACTTTAAAAACTGATTAGTGCATTCCGAAAGTAAGCAAGTTTCAGAATTTGATAACAGCATCATATTTGCAATATCTACATGTAGAATGCAGTGATTGCTAATGTTTCATAAATGCCTTTAGATTACTAATTCAAGAATTTCATGGTCGTGAAATATTGAAATGCATTACGAACTTTCCATAATCCTGTTCTTCCTTGCATAATTTCCTGAGAGCAATATACTTCTAGCCATTTAAAGTTATAAAGAAAAATGGGATATAGCCACCTATTTCAAAAACTGGAACATAGCCACTTTAGCATATACAAAAAAGCAAAGACATCTTTCTTTCTAAAGTGCAAAGTTACGTCCCTGTCCACATGTCCAGAGGAATCCTGATTAGTCTTGCGCTTCAAACGCTCGATAATCCATTGTTATGAGCCTGTGAAGCACGATATTTAGCTCTATATGTTCGAGACAGTAGATATCTCGACATCAGTCTGAGCTTCTTTAATGCTTCTTTTAGAATTGTTCCATTCTGCTCCTTTTTCTTTTCACACACATTTCTCTTCAAGAATCTAAATAAGTCGATACAATACGCATTATTCCGTTTCTACAAACTTTTCCATAAGCACACAAGACGGACTCCAGATTCTCCGGCCCGACTGTTGAGAGAAACACGTCACTCATTTGCCATCTTCTGCTACAATTAATATGCATTTATAAAGTTTCTTGTTCTATTCTATACTAGAATAAGTCCGGTGTATACATAAATTAAATTTATTAAAATAATTTTTTAAATATTTTATATTGAAAATTATATATATCATTTTGTATGATATCTATCATTGAGTTGATATTAAATTAGTGTAAGATTTATGTGTCAATGAATATTTTAATAATACGAATTAAAAAATGAAAATTATTATTTATTTATCATTAATTCTTAATTTAATTAGGATGTAAATTAAAGTTAGATTTATGTAAAAAAATTCAATTATCATTTTATGCAAATATAACAGTCAATTAACTTCAATTAAAATATTTTGCTAAAAGTTTCATTGGCAACCATATATCATCAACATTTTGGTTTTCATTTATTAACTCCTTTTAAATATTTTAATTATAATAAATTAGAATGTAAAGTGAATTAATTGAAATTGAAATTAAAATTAAATTAATATTTTGAGTGAGAAGTACTGATTAACCAGATGGAGACATGTGTCCCTCTTGATTATTTCTTCAGTATGAATAAATATAGATTTAAATTTAATCGTGCAAATTTTTTAATAATCATTTAATATAATTGCAAACATCAACTTAAGTTAAAATATTCATAAGTTACAATTTTATTATAATCATAATTATTGACATTTTGTTATTCATTTATTATTATCTCATTAAATACTATATTATAATAAATTATAAGTATTAAATTAATTAATTAAAAATGAAATTATAATTAAATTAAGAATATGATTAACCAGAGAGTGACATGTGTCACTCTTGGTTATTCCTTTAGTAAGAATATATAGATATATAGATATAGATATATAGACTAGTTTACTTAATGCTTTAAAGTCCAATGTATAAACCATCAACATATCCATCAATCCGTTAGCAGTCCATTACTTCCTTATTTGTTAATTAGTTTAAATATAAATACACCAACTGGATTGAGATGAAATCCATGATATTTTTATTGTAATTAATTTAATCCAAGTTAAGCAAATTACTAATTAATTTTGCTTGCTGTTGTTCTATAATAGATATAATTTCAACAAACAATACAGCTTGCGCTTTAAATTTAAGATCAGAATGTGATAATCCTATTGACAAAAATAACAATAAATTCAACGGCATGCTGCTGTGCACCAGGTGCACGGATTTGGATTGGTGCAACTGGGGCGACCCGACCCGGATCCGCGCACCTGGATTTTTTTTTTTTTTTTGCTTCAGGCTGTGTTACCTTTATGCTATATGGATATGACATTTACGTTATATAAGTGTGATCTTTAAATATAAATGTTATGACCTTTATGTTTAGTAACTTAGGAAAAAATGAAGATTTTCAGGTTTTTTCGCTTCAAATTAAGACCTTTATGTTGTATTGTTGTAAAATTTATGTACAATTCTTGTGACCTTTATGTACAAATATTATGACCTTTATAATCCATAATTTTGAAAAAAAAAATTGAAATTTTCAAAATTCAGTGCATTTTAAGGATGAATATATGTGCAGCTAATATTACATAAACGTAAATATGTACAAATTTTGTTAAAATTCTTCATTTTTTTCTAAGTTAGAGTATATAAAGGTCATTACATTTATACATAAAGGTCACACTCATATAACATAAAGGTAACAACCTAAAGCAGCGAAAAAATAAAATTCAAAAAAATTAAAATAAATAAAAGTGCACAGATTCGGATCGACCCAGACCCGACCCGAACTGTATGTGCACCAATTATAAAGGAGACTAACTCTAAATTCAACTCGAAATTTGATCGATAAACAATGGGGAAAAACGGAGGAAATTAGTGGAATGAGGAAGGCTTACTTGTCCATAGCGGTTTCCTCGAAGAAGATACAAAAGAAAGAAGGAAAACCAGATAAGAACAAGCATCCCAAGCTTCATCAACGGAATGTCCAATTTGTCCTCGCCATCGACCATTTCATTACCCAGCAGGGGCATTTTGGTACTTTCACCAGCCTCCCCATTCTCCGACCTCACCTCCGATTCCGATTTCCAGAAAAACAACCCCGACCTGCAAGTTTTGAAAGTGCAGAAGGCGAGAAACAGGGCGAAAACCATGGTGATTAACCACTCAGGAAGAACCAGATTGCAGATTACTCCACAGCTCACTCCCAGCAACATGCATGGCTCCGATAGCAGCGCTATGTCGTAGTCGATCAGCGGCTTCCCGCCGCCGCCGCGGAGTTTCGCGAACATCTGGCAGCCGACATTCGCGATTGAGCCGCCGGTCACCATGAAAGCCGAGTAGCTGGACGCCATCTTCAGGTCCAATCCGGCCACGATTGTGAGAATGGGGATGTACAAGCCGCCGCCGCCGATTCCGCCGGCGCTGGAAATCGCGGCGGCGACGAAGGACAGAACTGCGGTGAGTAGGAATCGGAGGCTGGAGCTCAGGTCTTGGCGCAGTAACTGCGGGGGAGTTGATCGCCATGGATGAGTTGAATTGAAAGAAACGAAGATTTCAGAGATGGAGAGAGATGGTTGTGCATGGGAAACACTGAAGATTGTGGATAAGATAACAAGGAAGATAAAATCGAGGAATTTATGCTTCATTATTTTGCTTCAATTTTTGTCTACAATTTTTTCTACTTAGAAGAACAACTGAGCTTTTAGAAAGGTGGAGTTCCATTTCTTCCATATATTTTATAACTTTTTTTTCTAACACGAAAACATGCGTAAGACGGTCAAATAGTTAATTTCCGTAATACAGATTTATCTATCATCCGTGACCCGTCTCATATAAAATAATTTATAAGACATGTATATTTTACCGATTTAAATGTAATGATAGGACAGATTAAGTCTAAAACATATTTTATGACATTATATAATAATCTTATGAAAACTATGGTATTACATTTTTCTAGGACGTTCTCATTAAATAATTTGTACATATTTATTCAATTATCAATGTGGATATAATAGAAATTTGGATGTGTTAAAAAATTTATAACTTTTTTACCCAAGTGTCAGGTTTTCTTCACCAAAACTTTTGAACTCCAGCACATTTTTTTTTTTGTGAGTCACGTGCAGTTCAATATTAACAAGACTCGTGACAAATCCACTCAGATTGGTTTGCATTCATTTTTAATCCTATCTTATGGTGTTTAAAATTTGTCCACATAATTCTGGAAAATCAATTTTAATGCTATAGAAAACTTTCAAATTTCAGTCATTTTTCACTGAGATTTTTTGAATTTTAGTGGATTTTTTATGAAATCAGAGTTTGGAAATTTAGGTGGAAAAACAAAATTGATTTAGGGACAATTTTTTTAAGGTTGATTGTTGATAAAATCACAACATTTTTTTATATTGTAATTTTAATTAAACTTTGCAATATTAGGTGAAATAACTCATTCATATATATATATATATATATATATATATCTACGTCCAACATTGACATTTTCAAATTTACAATGTTTTTTACTTTGTGATTCATCTATCATACATTGTTTAGTGTAAGTTTTCTTATGTTACTAAGTGTTGTAAATTGTGTTGTTTCGATTGCACCCAAAATATCATATAAAACGGTAAAGAAATGATAAAGAAAGAAGACGAGATAATATGAAATATGTCCTTTCATTCACCTCAAGTTCTATCATTGAATACATCATTATATACATGAATTATGAATACGAAAGGACATGGGAACTGAAAGGTTTAGCAAGTAATGTCCATATTTTATAATATTGGAAATACCTCCAATTACCCAATTTGACAAGTCAAGGAACTTGTTTACCCATTTCTCTGGAAAGTTAATTTTTTATCCAATTTGAGGGCGAAATGTCAATAATGCTCTCAACTTAAGTTTATATTTATATAAACCACAAATATATCAGCATATCGTGAACACGATATTATATTCAGTATTCATGACATGTTGACCCTTTCTGCATATCGTGAACAAGATATTATATTATGTGTTCACGACATGTTGAACATTTCTTTATTTCGTGAACACGATATTATATTTCATGTTCACGACATGTTGAACCTTGCTGTATTTCGTGAACACGATATTATATTCCATGTTCACGACATGTTCACCTTATCTGAAAAGTTAACTCAAGTCGAGGAAAGTTGACTCGAGTTCAGGAAACTTGACTCGAGTCCAGGATATTTTCTGAATTTTTCTTATGTAAATATAACTTAAGTTGAGGGTATTATGGACATTTCACTACCCAAATGGGTAAAAAAGTTACTTCCCAGAAAAATGGGTAGATAAGTTATTTGACTTATGAAAATGGGTACTTTGGAAATTAACCCTTTATAATATATTTATAACACTCCCCATTGGACATTACGACATATTGTACATGTCTCATTAAAAACTTGCTAGAAAAACACAGTGGGAAAAAATTAGACAAGAAAAGAGTACATGACATACAAGTGTTTAATGTGTTGCACTAGTTGCCTCGTTAAAAAACATTTAACTAAGAAAACCATGTGGGAAAAAACTTAGTCAAGGGAAAAAGAGTACAACCACTGGTCTTCAGGACCTAACATTTACTGTTCAAAGAGTAAAACTAATAGTTTTCAAGACCTAACATTCAGGATTATTTTGAAAATATCGTTCACCTTGAAGACAATAGTCTTCCAAGCCTACGCATTCCAATACCATGAACATACTTTTCAAAAGTAGAGGGAAAAATTCAATTTTAGTCCATTTATAAAGTCACTGCCCAATTTTCATCCACCATGAAAGCGGTTTTCAATTTTAGTCAAATTAAGCCAAAAATCATTACTATTTGGTCCATTTTTGGCTTAATTGGACTAAAATTGAAAACTGAAAATTGAAAACCGCTTCCATGGTGGACGAAATAGTGATAAAAATGGACCAAATAGTGACGATTTTTGGCTTAATTGGACTAAAATTGAAAACCACTTCTATGGTGGACGAAAATTGGACAGTGGCTTTTTAAATGAACTAAAATTGAACAAATCTGCAAGATTCTCACTAGAGCATACTTTATGTATAATAATTTCACCAATCTTCTGGAGCTTGTGTGGATAAAAGTATTTAGGCTATGGGTTCCGTTAAATTTTTTTTAACATACCCGCTACTCATTTGTGGAACACAAGCCGCATTATCCTCATAAAGTACAGTGGGGCATATATCAATTCTAGAAATGTCACACGACTCATAAATGTGTTTCATTAAAGATTTTAACCATACACACTCTCATGAGGCCTCATATAAAGTAATAATCTTGAAGTGGTTTGAGGAAGTTATAACCATAGATTGTTTGACATACTTCTATGAGATTGCAGTACCACCACAGAGAAAAACATAACCAATCTGGGATCTTGCGTTATGTGGATCAGACATGTAACCAGCATCCGAGTAACCCTCCAATGACTTATTTTGATTTCTCGTGTAATATAAGCCAAGAACTTGTGACCCCTGAAGATATCGAAGAATATGTTTAAAGTCATTGTTCACCTAATTCTTTAAGCTACTCCCGCAAGTGTACGGTGTAGATCGTAGACACGACAAGCAAGGTCGATCCTACAGAGACTATCGTTAGAATTAATTAATTACCTAAATTTTATCCCTAATTTTATCTAAGTATCAAATTCAAAAGATGTCGGATTAATTATGCTAACTAAAAGACAATTAAAATTCACGAGATCAAACAAATATTCTAAGACAGGTTCTAGAACATGCTTTCATCCGATTCTCCCCTCAATGTCACCTTGATCAATCCAATTTCATTGACTAATAATCCTATATGAGCAATCACGAATATCAAATTAAAAACTCTCTCGAGTCAATTTAACCGGTTGATTATTATGCTACCAGAGGTATCTCTACTTGATCTGATATAACACAACAACTCCCAAAAGCACCTAGGATTGAAAATCTCATCACATATGTCATTTATCTCTCGATCTCATGCTGCATATATGTCATGTGTTTACTCTTCCGTAATTAAATCTCCTCTCTCGAATTTTGACTTAACTACTTAAACATGCTCAATTAGGGGCCCTCTAATCAAACAAACAATCAAATCATAAACACATGAACATGATTGAAAAATCAAGAAATTGAATTAAAATCAAAGATTCATAAAAGTTTGAATCGAACTACTTACATATCCTAGAAACCTATGAAAATCTAGCCAGACATAATACTAATTGAATTCATAGACAAAATTGATAACATCATGTCAAAACCAAAATCCAACAAAAAGTAGAAAAGTATAAAGAAAAACTCTAAGACGACGATCTCGCGATGCTCGATCTTCGAATTCTCCTTCGTATTTCCTCCTGGATGCTCTCAAAATTTGTGCTTTCTCTCTATGAATGCTCCTCCCCTTGATTTCTGGAACTGTTGGGGTATATGTCTTTTCTCGAGAGTCTTGGAGGTCAAGAAATCGGATAAAAATCATCCAAAAGTTGAGTTTTAAATGAATTAGGACACCCGGGCACAGTCGTGCCCCGCTGCGCTCTCTCTCGCCAGCCGCGCACGACCGTGTCCCCAGACACGGCCATCCGTGCGTGGCTACTTTCTTCTCTGGACATTCGCGCACGGTCGTGCGCCAGTGCAGCCTGACCATGCGCGGCTGCTTCTGTCCATGCCCCAGTGCACAACTCCGTTTTTTCTCGTTTTCGACCTCGTTTCCTCCTCGTTTCTTACTTGATCTTTAATCATACTTGAAATTCATACTTTTTCCACTAAAATCATGAAACTTATTATAAAAACGTCAAATGCAACTAATATATGAAAAGTAACCAATTTGCTATAAAAACGTACGCAAACGCACTCAATTGACCATATAATTGTACGCAAAGCTATAGAAAAATTGACACTTATCAGTCATTCCAATGTCTCCTTGTAGGAGAAACACTAAATCTGGCTAGTAAGTTGACCGCAAAGGCAATATTAGGTCTAGTGCAATTTGTAAGGTAAAGTAATGCACCAATTGCACTTAAGTAAGGAATTTCAGGTCCTAATATATCTTCAGTGTCTTCTTTAGGTCTAAATGGATCTTTATCCACTTCAAGGAATCGGACAACCATTGGTGTACTAAGTGGATGAAATAAATCTATGTAAAATCTTTCCAAAACCTTCTTCAAATGGGTTGACTGGTGTATGAAAATTTTCCTTCAGGAAGATGCTCGACTTGCAGGCCGAGACAATATTTGGTTTTACCCAAAATTTTCATTTCAAATTTAGCTTTTAAGCTTTTACTAGCTTCTTCTATTGTCTTATGTTTTCCAATAATATTTATATCATCAACATATACAGAAATGATTCAAAATTCATTTAGCGACCTTTTTATAAACACACAAGTTAATGCATCATTGTTTGTATATCCCTTCTTCAGGAGGAATTCCCTCAGTCGATTGTATCATATCCTTCCCGATTGTTTTAGACCATATAATGATCTTTGCAATTTAATGTTATACATATTACGATTTTCATCTTTCCTAATCTGGGAAATTTGAAATCCATCAGGGATTTTCATATAAATATTGGCATCTAGTGATCCATATAAATATGCGGTAACGACGTCCATTAACTGCATTTCTAAGTTCATATTTGCTGCAAGAGTGATTAAGTACATCCATTACAGGAGAATATGTTTGATCGAAATCAATTCCAGGTCTCTACGAGAACCCTTAAGCTACTAATCTCGCTTTGTATCTCACCACCTCATTTTTCTCATTTCTCTTTCGAACAAATACCTATATTATATCCTACAGGGATAATATTTTGAAGGGTATGTAAGATAGATCCAAAAAAATTTCTTTTGTTTAGCGAGTCTAGTTCAACCTCAATTGCATCTTTCCATCTTACCCAATCTGAGCGCTTTCGACACTCGGCTATAGACTTGGATTATGGATCCAAATTATTATTTGAGATAGTAAGAGCAATTATAGAGGCAAATGTGTCGTCGACGACTATTATATTTCTATTGTAGTTTCTTCTGTATTTATAAAATTTATAGCAACTTCGATATTCACATCAACCAGATCTTATTCATTTCCTAAAATATTATGATCTGGTCGTTCTACAATCCTAGTATTTTGATTATTTATGCACGTGCATTGTTATTAGGATTTTCGTCTTTGGGACGAATCTCTATAGAAGATATTTAGAGTGATTGATTATTTTTGTTAGATTTTGCTTTCCGCGGATTTTATCTTTTGTACCCATGGGTTCTTTATGCTTCAGGCGCAGAGTGGCATCAGGTGATATATTTGTATCTTTAAGAATTTCCACTCTTGGTGGTGCATTCACAGCAGGTATATGAGATTTTGTCACTCCTTTATAATCAGTAAATGCATCTGGCAGATTACTTGCTAAATACTGCAAGTTAATTATTTTTCAAACTTTGAGTTCAGTTTGAATAATGTTTAAAAATTGAAGATTGTGCACATTCCACGAAATTTCTCGGCATTTTTTTAAAATTTTCAGCTTTATCTCCCCCTAATGTCGGGAAATGATCTTCATCAAATGTGCAGTCGACAAATCAAGCTGTAAATTGATCCCTAGTCATGAGCTCTAGGTATTTCAAAATGGATGGTGTTAGAATATATTTAAGTATGTTTTTATGAGATAAAACCGTAGAAAAGTAACCCTCAATCTATAAGCATAACCTATCTTATAAGGTTACTGCAACGAGTTTACTACAGGAGGATACGATAGAGAAAACTTCAAAGAAATGATACTTCAGAGAATGGTGAAAGGAATCCGGTAAACTAAAAATGATACTGCTTACTGCAGGAAGCTACTTGGAAGAGATCATGCCAAAACATACTTCAAAGCAACAAGCTATCGAAGACTCAAGCTACCTGAAAGGAAGCTACCTGGAAAAGGTCATGCCAAAGCATACTACAAAATAACAAGCTACAAAAGCTTCAAGTCACCTGACAGAGCAAGTCTGGGAAGGAAGCTCCAAAGCAAGCACGAGAAGGAAGCTACAAAGCAAGCATGAGAAGGAAGCTAGAAGTTACCAGTAGAGAGAAAATGAACGGAGCCAACCAAATGAAGACACGTGGAAAGTAAAAAGCTGGTGTGTACCAGAAAGAGAACGGCGCATTAAATGCTGGGAACCTACCCACCTTCAACGGGCAGATTTCCTACATCTATAAATAAAAGACTAAGAGAGTAGCAAAAAGGGGGAAGAGAGGAGAAGAGCATATAAAAGAAAAGAGAGCAAAAAGGGGGAAGAGAGGAGAAGAGCGTATGGAAGAAAATAGAGTAAAATGGGGGAATGAAGAAGAAGAAAAAAGAAGAGAGTGTATATAGATAAAAGAAGAGAAGAAAGTTCAAACACTCTGTTGGAAACATTTGAAGTATGTTTTGATGAGACAAAACCTTAAGTAACTCTAACAAGTATAACCAATCTTAGGATAGGTTACTGCAACAGAGTTACTACAGAAGATTAAAAGAACAGAGAAAGTGTTAAAGGAAGGATACCGAAGAGAATGGTTGAAAAGAATCTGGTGAACTAATAAGGATACTGATGACTACAGGAAGCTACTGGAAGAGACCTCGCCAAAGCAGAATGCAGCGAGACAGGAAGCTACCTGAGAGACCATGCCGAAATCATACTGCAGGAGCAGCATGCTACAGAAGCCTCAAGCCACTTGAAGGAGCAAGCAAGAAAAGGAAGCTCCAGAGTGAAGCAAGAGGAGAAAGCTACAAAGCAGGCATGGGAAGAAAGTCAAAAGTTACCGGTAGACACAAGAAGTTACCGGTAGAGAGAAGAGGAGTTAATCAGAAGAAGACACGTGGAAAGCGAAAAGCTGGCGTGTGTCAGGAGTGCGGCGCATCAATGATGGAAATCTACCTATCTTCAACGGGCAGATTTCATAACCTATAAAAGAGGAAGACTAAAGACTGAAAAAAAGAGAGATTGTGCAAGAGAGAAGATAACGAGCACAACAGAATATTCAAGCTTGCAAAGAGAAGCGCAAAAAGAAGAGAGAAGAGCTCAACAGAGAGAAAGATCATAAGAAGAAAGCGCAGAGAAAGGGGGAAGATAATAAAAGAAAAGAGAGCGTTCAGAAGAGCAGAAAAGAAGAAGAAAAGCTTGAACACTCCACACCCCAAAGACGCACACTCAGTCAGTCAGTCCGGCAGCAAGCTTCAACAGATTAACCTGCAAACGAAAGCCAAGCTTGTTGTACCCATTTAAAGAAGAAGAAGACAAACCTTCTTAAAAGGCTGTCTTGCAGTACTCAGTGCGAGGAATAGATTCCTGCTGAGTTTTCCACTTTTTAGGATAGAAAGTGAGGACCCTGGGTGGGTAGAATAGGATCCTGTGTGGGTCAGTGGGAAAGTAGGCAAACAACTGTGTGAAGGCTTGCTATTTACTTGTTAAGTGAGAGTTGTAATAGATAGGTCTACGTAAATCAACTAGCTTAACAAAGGTTCCCTCTTGAGAAGAGACAGAGAGGACTTAGAAGGATTACTCCACCTTCGAACCTCTATATATCCATGCGTCTCCATGTGCTTACTGCTTTATCTACATGTTTCATGATAAACTGCACATCTTCTACTTGACTCTGAAATGAGACTTCCGCACAACCACTCTGATCAGTAACCTCCCAAAAGGTTACTGATTCTAGAACCGAGCCGTTAGAAGAAAAGAAAAGTTTGAAAATATAGTAGGCTTATTCACCCCCCTCCCCCTTTAAGCCTACTACCAGCCTTTTAGAATCAACACACTCTAAACCCTAGAAATGCTAGATTACTCAATCATTCAGTCTTGTAGCAAGCAACAACAAAGCAACCTGTAAACGAAGCCAAAGTTTGCTGCATCCAGTTGAAGAAGAAGAAAAACTTTTTTAGGACTGTCTTGGAGTGCTTAGTGCTAGGACTAGGGTCCTGATAAGCTGTTCACTTTCTGAAGAAGAAAGTAAGGATCCTGAGTGGGTTGGGTAGGATCCTGTGTGGGTTAGATAGGAGAGTAGGCAAGCAGCTGTGAATAGGCTTGCTACTTACTTGTTAAGTCTGTGTTGCAATAGATAGGGCTATGTAAATCAACAAGATTAACAAATGTTCCCTCTTGAGAAGAGGCAGAGAGGATGTAGAAGAATTACTCCACATTCGAACCTCTGTATATATATACGTCTGTTTGTGCTTACATTTCTAACTGCATATACTATATCTGATGTACATCCTCTATACATGTGTTTTCAATGAAAGAAAGATTCCACATTATAACTCTGATAACTCCTAAAGTAACCTCCCAAAAGGTTACTGCAGGTTACTAGTTTCTGGACTTAAGCCTTTAGAAAAGAGAAAAGTTTGAAAATTGAGTAGACTTATTCACCCCCCCTAAGCCTATTGCCACTTAGGACCAACAAGTGGTATCAGAGCAGGTTGGATTAACACGTCTGATCTAATTGATCAATCCAGATCCCATCATTGAAAACACCCCTCTCTCTCTCTCTCTCACATCATAGACACATGTGAACAGAAGCATCAATTGCCTACTTTGAAAAGTATGACTGATGTGAAGAGAACATCGTTTGAGAAGAAAATAGAAGAGCAGGGTGAGTTGTAAAGTAAAGCTTCTTAGTAGCAGGAAGCTAGTGAACAGCAGGTTATGCTCGAGAAACAGACTACTTAGGAGGAAGTTGTGCATAAGGAGCAAGCTTCTACCTAGAAAAAGAGTGGAGCAGATCAACAAGTCAAGCAAGCTGCTGAATATGAAGCTTGGACATAAGGAAGTTGTTACAGAGCAAAGCTGAGAGTATGGATCATACTGGAGCCTCTAGATGACAGCAATGAGCAGTCAAGTAACCTTGAAAGAAAGTGCTAAAGAAGTCAAGCAAATGAGTAAGATGGGAAGCACACTCCATCAAACAGTCCACACTTCAAAAGGAAGCAAGGATGAAGCCAACTCTTGAAAAGAGAACAACGATGACAAGGTACCTCTTTCTAAATTTTGCTCTAATATATCCTATGTCATGTTATCTCCGAATATTTATATCTGGTTAAATGATCAAGTGATCCTGAGCGCTCTAAAATTCAAGAAAGCCAAAGAAAAGATTTTTCAGCTCAAATATAAGTGATCTGAGGGCTGAAGATAATAGGCTTGAAAATTCTGGTCATTTGACTTGAACATGAGAAGGGAAGCCTGTACGTTATTTTCCAAAAATGAAGCTTCACCTACTCATGCTGAAACCTCAGGAGTACCTAAATTCGTACTGAAAGTAACCCTACATCTTAAAGAGATAATCATAGAGTAAGGGGGAACTTATAGTACAAACCAAGGTAACTCAGTAGGCAATGGAGATAAAACCTTTATAGAACCCAATGGATATATGTGTGTTGTAAAATGTCTACAACAACCTAACATTCACTGTAGAAACCAAGCAAACAACAACAACTCTGAAATGGAAGAAAACCATCTACCTCTCTTGTATCAATATTTATCTTATCTATATCTAAAGGAGTTCATACTCCAGAAGATACAGTAGGTAAACACCTACACACACCTGTACTCCAGAAAATTCATACTCGTTTTTATCCTATGCTTGCTGGCAAAAGTCTTAAAGGAACAAACTACTACTACAACAACTATCGGTTGTAAGGAAAGTTTGGATTCCTGAGAGAAAACTAACCCAAAAGGACCCATACTCATATGGGTACTTATGTAAGAATATTCGTTCTGCAGGTACCTCTGACAGAAGGCTACAAGAAGCAACCTTCAGACCTTTGAGCAACCAAGAAGAAGATCTCCAAGTTCAAAAGGGTCCTACATAAACTAAAGCAAGCTTCAAGAAACATATCTGCAAAATCAACAGGAAGTAGACACCAAGAGCAACCCAAACAACAGAAGCAAGATGTTATTGCCACAGGAAGCTGAAAATTTTGAAAGAAGGTCACTCCACCCTAGACAATAGGCTACTGAATCCAGGTGGAAAAGCTTTGACGAAGTTAAGGAATGACAAATGAAGTTCTGACAACATGACGTTGGACACCAGGCTACTAGACACTAGATCGCTGGATAACAAGTCACTGGATATCAGGATGCTAGATACCAAGAT
This sequence comes from Scutellaria baicalensis, assembly GCA_005771605.1. Taxonomy (NCBI): domain Eukaryota; kingdom Viridiplantae; phylum Streptophyta; class Magnoliopsida; order Lamiales; family Lamiaceae; genus Scutellaria; species Scutellaria baicalensis. The sequence continues at coordinate 22,639,483 of CM016724.1, forward strand.
GTTGGATACTAGGTTGCTGAACACCAGGTCGCTGCATACCAGGACGATAGATACCAGGTTGTTGGATACTAGGCTACTGGACAATCAGGGCACCTATCAACAAGTCACTGGAAAAGAGATCACTGGTGGGTTACATCTCACTAAATCCAGAGGTTACTGAAAAACTCTTGGTAAAGTGTGCGCATGAAAAGTGGATCATCTTTTCCAGATGTAGACCACCTTTTTTAGAACCCTAGGATATCAGCCGTGCGATCTGGAAGATCTAAGGGTTGAGAATCAAATGTTGACCATACATTCAAGCACTCACTTCATGCAGAGGCAAAAAGAAACAAAGCTGTGGAAACTGCCAACAACTTTATTGAAAACCGGCGAAACAGTTAATGAGATCTTTAAGGATCTAACCTCAATCGTACGATCAAACAGATCTTTTAACACAGGGAGTACCTTGAACTCTATATATACATGCACTCCTCACACATATCTTCATTCATATCTTTTTCTCTTGTCCTTAACCAACATGGCACCTGATTGTTGGAAACTATTCTTTCTTAGCAACACGTTCTCTGCAAATAATCAACCAAGCACCACTGAAATCACGAAAAGTCTCCTCTCACGCTTGATTCTTACTAAGCAGATCTTTCTCTGAAGACTCGATCTTTTAGCTTACTGCCCTCACCTCAAATTCGAGAGTGTCGAAGGACTTGCACCTAAGTTCTTCTCTTCGAGGCCGGAGGATAGAGAGAATGATCCCTCTCTAGTAACCCCAGAGCTTTAGCTCGATGATGATGTCAAAATGGGGAAGAAACTATAAAGGATCTTGGAAGATCAAAAGTCTTCCAAATGTGGAGAAGAGAAGATTTCAACCCTTCTATGGGGTGGATTCTCTTCTGCTTAAAAGAGAATGAGAAGGAGAGACAGTCGGAGGAGTTGGTGAGATTAGAAGAAGAAAGAAAGGAAGGCTGCAGCAAGCTACTGCGCCTACGCTTCTCTACTACTTTACGTTCCCCTCCGATCGAACCTCATTTCTCTCTCTTCAAGCCTCTTCACGTTTTTCTGTCACATCTCTAATCAAAGAGGAAAATCAATTGGGAGCAAGAACTTGCACAGAAAGAGGGAGAAACTAGACAGAAGATTAAAGTTAGCAGCAAGCTAAGAGGGAAAGAAAGAAAGACAAGAGCTAGAGAAAGAAGAATGAGCAGCAAGATAGAATATTTACATTGTACTTTGCTTACTACGTTGTACTATAATGTATTTTCTATATAAAGTATCTTTTGTTCTCTAAGCTCACTTCTTGTGACCTTTCTTTTTGACTTGTATGTGGTTTAATGAAAGCTGTCTGTTCTACATTTATATATCTTACATCTGTTTTCTGTGCTTATATGATTATGACTTTTTGATCTTATCTGCAAAGGTTTTATCATCATAAAAAAGGGAGAAATTGTTAGAATATATTTAAGTATGTTTTGATGAGACAAAACCATAGAGAAGTAACCATCAATCAATAAGCATAACCTATCTTATAACGTTACTGCAACGAGGGTACTGTAGGAAAATACGACAGAGAAAGCTTCAAAGAAATGATACTGCAGAGAATGGTGAAAGGAATCCGGTAAACTAAAAATGATATTGTTTACTGTAGGAAGCTACCTGGAAAAGATCATGCCAAACATACTGCAAAGCAGCAAGCTATCGAAGACTCAAGCTACCTGAAAGGTATCTACCTGGAAGAGATCATGCCAAATCATACTGCAAAGTAGCAAGCTACAGAAGCTTCAAGCCACCTGACAGAGCAAGTCTGGGAAGGAAGCTCCAAAGCAAGCACGAGAAGGAAGCTACAAAGCAAGCATGAGAAGGAAGCTAAAAGTTACCGGTAGAGAGAAAATGAACGAAGCCAACCAAATGAAGACACGTGGAAAGCAAAACGCTGGCGTGTACCAGAAAGAGAACGACGCATTAAATGTTGGGAACCTACCCACCTTCAACGGGCAGATTTCCTACATCTATAAATAAAAGACTGAAGAGAGTAGCAAAAAGGGGAACGAGATGAGAAGAGCGTATAGAAGAAAAGAGAGCAAAACGGGGGAAGAGGGGAGAAAAGCGTATAGAAGAAAAGAGAGCAAAATGGGGGAATAAGAAGAAGAAAAAAGAAAAGAGAAGAGAGTGTATAGTAGATAAAAAGAAGAGAAGAAAGCTCAAATACTCTAAACCCCAGAAACGCTAGATTACTCAATCATTCAGTCTTGCAGCAAGCAACAGCAGAGTAACCTGCAAACGAAGTCAAAGCTTGCTGCATCCAGTTGAAGAAGAAGATAAACCTTTTAAGGACTGTCTCGAAGTGCTTAGTGCTAGGACTAGGGTCCCGATAAGTTGTTCACTTTCTGAAGAAGAAATTAAGGACCCTGAGTGGCTTGGGTAGGATCCTGTGTGGGTTAGATAGGAGAGTAGGCAAGCAGCTGTGAATAGGTTTGCTACTTACTTGTTAAGTCTGTGTTGTAATAGATAGGGCTATGTAAATCAACAAGATTAACAAATGTTCCCTCTTGAGAAGAGGCAGAGAGGATGTAGAAGAATTACTCCACCTTCGAACCTCTGTATATCTATGCGTCTGTTTGTGCTTACCTTTCTAACTGCATATCATATATCTGATGCACATCTTCTATACATATGTTTTCAATGAAAGAAAGATTCCGCATTATAACTCTGATAACTTCTAAAGTAACCTCCCAAAAGGTTATTGCAGGTTACTACTTCTTGACTTAAGCTTTTAGAAAAGAGAAAAGTTTGTAAATTGAGTAGGCTTATTCACCCCCACCCCTTCTAAGTCTACTCTCATTTGGGACTAACATATGGAGATTCAAATCCGATATAAATACCTAATTTCCTTTGAGGGCCTATGGAGGTACGTTTATGTGGTAATATTGGAATGTATACTGCGCATCCAAAAACTCACAGATGGGGAATGTTTGGTTCTTTCTCACGCACTAATTGTAAAGGGAAATAATCATGATATGCAGTTGGACGTATTTTAATTAGAGAAGTTACATACAAAATAGCATGACCCCAACATGAAATGGGTAAGTTGGAATTTTGTGTTAAAGGTCTAGTGATTAATTTGATACATTTGATTAGTGATTCAGCTAGACCATTTAGAGTGTGAACATATGGAACAGAATGCTCCACTTTAATTCCTAATGACATACAAAAGTCATCAAATGCTTTCGAAGTGAATTCTCCAACATTATCCATGCTAATGGATTTAATTGGATAATCAATGAACTGGGCCCGAAGTTCAATAATTTTTGCAATAAATTTTGCGAAAGCATTATTTCGGGTGGATAATAGACATACATAAGTCCACCTAGTGGAGGCATCAATTAAGACCATGAAACATCGAAATGGTCCTGATGCTGGATTAATTAGTCCACAAATATCTCAATGAATCCGTTCAAGGAAAATGTGAGATTCTAATCCAACTTTAGTACAAGAAGGTCGTACTATAAGTTTTCCCTTTGCACATGCTTCACAAACAAATTCATTTACAGAAGGAATTCTATTATCTGACATAATATGTCCAGTAGAGTTAGACAAAATTCAGTGGATCATATTTTGTCCCGGATGACGCAACCGTTCATGCCATAATTTAAATGAATTTTGATAATGAAATTTCATACTCATCGAGATATGGAGATTAGAATGGCGAATGTATGTATAATACAACCCCGAGGAGAGAGAGAAGGGAGTTTTTCGACAACTTGTTTTCGACACCCTATGGAATGAGTCATTAAGAGATACTCTACATTATTCTCGGTATCAGTTTCAATGTGAAAACCATTTGATCGAATGTCTTTAAAACTGAGAAGGGTACGTTTAGATTGTGGATATAATAACGCATCATCAATTACTAATTCAGCACCCATAGGAAGAACAAGTTAAGCTCTACCGGAGCCTATTATTAAGACATTATCATTTGAAATTGTGGTAACACTACCCTTCTTCTCAGTTAATGTTTGAAAGAATTTTCTATCTTTAAGGATAGTGTGAGTTGTAGAACTATCTACCAAGCATATAGTATTCTCATTCTCCATATCCAAATAAATGCAATGATGTACTACGATAATGAAATCTATATATATATATATATGAGTAAGTCTCTTGTGCATCAGGTGCATGGATCTTAGATCCATGCACCCGGGTCGAATCCGAGTAATCCGACCCGCTTCTTTTTTTTTTTTTTTGCGCTTGTTTTTTTTCAATTTTAGTCATGACTTTTAGTTATGCGTAAGAATACCTTTATGTAATGCGTAAGAATACCTTTAGATTACCTTAATGATACCATTATGCCCAGATTTCATACCTTTACATTAAGTTAGACATACCTTTAGGTTATGTTAAGAATACCTTTAGGTAATGTATAGAGATACCTTTAGGTTATGTTAAGGATACCTTTGTGCCCAAATTTCATACATTTAATTTAGGTCAGACATACATTTATGTTATGTTAAGGATACTTTTATGTTATGTTAGAGATACCTTATCCATAAGGTATTTGTGTTACACATTTTGTACACAAAGGTATCTCTAACATAACATAAAAGTATTCTTAACATAACCTAAAGGTATCCTTAATATACCTAAAAGTATGTTTAATATAATCAAAAGGTATTCTTAAAATAATTAAAGGTATCCTTAACATAACCTAAAGGTATGCTTAACATAACTAAAAGGTATTCTTAACATAACATGGTATGTAACCTGGAATCATGATTTCAAAGGTATCCTTAACATCACTTAAAGGTATTCTTAACATAACCTAAAGGTATGCTTAATATAACCAAAAGGTATTCTTAACATAACTAAATGTATCCTTAACATAACCTAAAGGTATGTTTAACATAACTAAAAAGTATTCTTAACATAACATGACATGTAACCTGGAATCAGGATTTCAAAGGTATTCTTAACATAACTGAAAGGTATCCTTACCATAACTTAAAGGTATCCTTAACATAACTGAAATGTATCCCTGAAAGGTATCCTTACCATAACTTAAAGGTATCCTTAACATAACTGAAATGTATTCTTAACGTAACCTAAAGGTGCGCATCCGCCCAGGCGCGTGAGAGCGCGTGAGGGCGCGTCAGACGCGCGAATATATATATAAGCAGGATATTCTGCCAAAAATAACTGCAATAAATTATCTACCTATTAAATAATTATTATTTTAAGAAACCTATTAATTGCTTTCATATTGTATTTATTGTAAGAAACTCAATATAAATAAATACAAATAAACCTATTTATTGTATTTTAAGAAACTCAATACAAATAAAAATAAATAAACCTATTTATTGTATTTTAAGAAATTCAATACAAATAAATAAATATTTAATTTAAAAAATCAATTATGATACTCAATTTAGTATTTATTGTATAGAAATTTTAAATAAAAAAATAAATAGATAAATAAGATGAAATAAGGTATTATATATTTATTATCCCTCATCTTATTTTTAAGTACTTATTTTAAAGAGTAGATTACAAAAAAACAACTCCACCTATCGACTTTTTTCAAATTGCAACCTAATCTTTTTTTTTTTCAGATTGCCACCCAATCTTTCTGTGGTTTTATCGATTGCAAATTTTCCGACAAAATGGAGATTAATTTGTTCACTTTGCAACCTAAATTTTGTTTTTATCTAATTGCAACCTGAACTTTGTATTTTTATCAGATTGTAATCAAGAATGAAAATTTCTATTCCGGTGAAAATATAGGTAACTTAAATTCATGGAAATATCGTGAAAATATCGATATCGATGGAAATATGGGTACATATATTTATTGTTATTTTTCTTATATTTACCAATATATTCCGATATTTTCTCGATATTTATTTATATTCCATCGATTTTTTACCGATGTTACATATATTTCACCAATTTTGACCAATATTTCCTTGATATTTATTTTATGAATATCGATCACACTTATATAACATAAATGTCACGCTCATATATATAACATAAAGGTGTGTAGCGAAAAAAAATCATGATTTGCGATTGGACAAAAAATTAAAGTTTGGGTTGCAAAGTGAAAAAAATTAATTCATTTGCCGGAAAAATGACCGGAAATTTTGCAATCGGCAAAATCACAGAAAGACTGGGTGTCAATCTTAAAAAAAAAAAAACAAATTAGGTTGCAAAGTTTATAAGTTTTGGAACACTTTTTTATGCACTACATTTCTAATTGAGACATTTTTTTGTCACCTGTGTTACAAACTAATATCATCAATCACTTAAATTAGATATATTAAAAATAATAAAATAAATTATGAATTAAAAATAAAAGTCAATTACTTAAATTAAATATATATGTGTGTGAGTATGTATATATAGAAACAATACACAATAAAATTAGAAATTTTACGTATGAACTTAATGCAAACACAATCAATTATATATTTTCAACATTTTATTTAAAATGAATTGAATGATATTAACAATATCTTAACCTTTTATATTCATCATTAAAATATATCGATAAATGATAAAGTTTTGAATGATATTACATATATAAAATACAAATATTAATTTAAAAATACTTAGGATGACATATAATTTCACACTAAATACATAACATATATGTATGTACACACATCTTTAATGGTGTTACATTTATTTACTAATTTGTATTAAATATGATATCAATTATCCATAAATAAATTGATATTTGTTATTCTAATTATTGTTTGGACAATATTTATTGTTGACATTTAAGAAATTATTCAATAAAAATTAATTAAATTACGATCAAAAAAATAAGTATAAACTAATACAATATTTATATTAAAATTAAATCTATATACAATATTAAATACAATTAAAAAAATGTAAAATAAAGAATCAATCATTATTTAATGATCTTAAATTTAATATTCATATAAAATTTATCAATCTGAAATATGGAAATGTATGTGTGTGGGCTTTAATGATTTTTCATTTTTAAACGTTTTTATGATATACAGTAATAATTTATTGTAAATTGATATTAAAATGTAGAAATAAAAAAATATTATAGGTGTACCTAATAGATTACACATATAAAACATATCAAATGGAAAAAAATTAGATTAAAATTATTATTGCAAGTTAACCAACTTATTCATTTGAAATATACAAATATTTTATTTTATCTTTCTTATTTTATATTTATTTGTTGTAAAATTTTATTTATATTTATATTCTGATTAATTGAGGTGAAATAAGGGATTGGACAAAGGTAATTTTTCTGGTTTTTCACAAATTAAAATTTCATCATTCTTAGTCCTTGATATATTGACTTATCAATCTTATAATTATTATTCATAATTTTTTTTATTCAAAATGTGTAGATTATGTCCAATTTTGAATTGTTTCATTTAAATAGATAGCAAGAGAGATTTTCATGTATTTGATAAGTTGATATAATTTTTTATTTGATTTAAAATAAATGAGTTATATGTGGCGTTGAACCAAAAAAAATTATTAAAATACGTGTGTATTTATAGTTATAAATGTCAATAAAATATAAATTTATTTATCTCAATACTTAAATCATAACATTTATAATACATATAACTTATTGATATTAAATTTATTTTTTAAAATTTCACTACCCATAGAATGTTCTGACACAATTTTTTTTTTTTGTTTGTTTAATCCATAGATTAATATATTACTTTATATATTTCAAATTTCTAATATTTTCGAATATAATTATTTATAATTGCATAAATTTAAAATTGAAATACCTAGCTTTATACTAATACAAATTAAAAACGTATCAATATATTTTTGTTAAAATAATAATCATTACATTTTATATGTTATTATATTTTTTTTAATAATTATATATATAACACACTGTGCAACGCATAGGTATACTACTAGTAAACTGAAAAATTAAATATTAAAATGATCATGATAGGTACTAAGAATAAAACATTGATCATAACATTCTTAAAAGCACATATGAAAAACATGTAAAATAAATTGCTCATTTTCTCACACTCTTATTATAATGATATTGTAAAACTTCAAGTTCAACACTTCCAGGGGCTAGAAATGTATAATATGACGGGTAATTGCACTGCTTCCAAAGAAACAAATGAGTAGTAACAATTAATTTATAACTATTGTCCAATCTATATCAACACTAATCTATACTTATATATGACAAAAAAGATTGTCAATATAAACTTTATTGTAAAAGAATTATCCACCGTTAATGTCTTATCTATGCTACTTTATAAATACATCAGTTGAAAATGCACCAATACTGACTCTCACCAAGATCACTAGAAAATTATGTATAATTTGTAAGCTTTCAGATTTTATTAGCTATACAACCACTGTAAAAAAAAAAAAAAACTAGCCTTTGGAATATACTTAAAAATCAAGACTATACATATATATATATATGCATGTGTATGTAATCATTCTTTTGCAATTATTCTAGTGAACTAATTTTACTCATTCCCTGAATTTATTATTATTTTTTTCAATGCATGGTGCACTTCTATTATTGCATCAAATTAACTTTACCTCTCAATCGTCTTGCCTATGATCCATATAAGATGAAATGTATTACATAATCAAGCAGTGCCTCTTAATTGTATCAGTATTAAGGCGTACTGGTTTTTCTAAAAGGTAAAAACTTATATATCCCTGGGGCATATAGGAGCACGAATCTAGGTGTTATATACATGCTCTTCAGGTGTTATATATATATACTCTATAGGTGTTACAGTTTTTGGTGTTATAAATATACTCTACAGGTATCATATGTATATAAGAGTATACATGTGATACCTGAAGAGTATATACATGATATCTGTAGAGTATATGATGATTAATTTGGGGGCATCATACCCGTGAGGCACTCAAGTGTCACTCTTTCCTAAAAAGCTAAAATAGGTGGTGGACTAATAGTAGATCTTGAACAAGCAACTAGTTCTGAGATATTTATGGAGCAACGTAAATGGTGTGTATTGAATAGATTGAGGGAAAGAGAATTAATTTTACTCTAGAATACATCTAGATTGGTAAATTTTACTCCAGAATACATCCAGAATTAAAAATTGGTAAATTAAATTCATATGCTGAAGATTGATATAAAGTTCAAAAACTAATGAAACATATCAGATTGCAATCATAGTAATAAATTGAGGAAGCAAAAATACCTTGCAAGAAAGACACGATTCTTTCCTAGGGTACTACTCAGATTCAGGTAGAAGATCGTGCTGATAACGTGTTGTAAATTGTGTTGTTTCGATTGCACCCAAAATATCATATAAAACGGTAAAGAAACGATAAAGAAAGAAAGATGAAATAATATGAAAAATGCCCTTTCATTCAGCTCAAGTTCTATCATTGAATACATCATTATATACATGAATTATGAATACGAAAGGACATGGGAACTGAAAGGTTTAGCAAGTAATGTCCATATTATATATATATATATATATATATTTATTTATAACAATAAGATGCCCCTAAACACTATATAGTTTAATTACAAATTGAAAATATGGAAAAATATCAAAGTTTCAAAATTGGATCTAAAGATATAAGTTTGTGTTAGTTTTACAGAAAAAATTAGTTAAATTTTTGACGGGAAGCAACCTCTTTTAATTAGACATTAATTTAAAAAATGACTAAAACTGAATTTTATCCCACCAAAGTAGAAGTGTAATGATATAATACAACTTGTAAACTATTTGGTATCAACTGCAAAATATATATATATATATATATATATATATATTCCGGCTCGAACATAATCGAATCGAACATGAGCTTGAGCTATTGAAGTATCTTTTGATCTAGAACCAAGCATACTAATTCTCGACCCGACAAGCTTGCCAGCTTATTCAAGCATAACCATATTCTGTCCTTAAAACAAAATACATTAAAATTTCTTCATTTTCAATTGTTTTCTAAGGAATTGAAGTTTTTCATAATTTTTCTCAGTTACCAAGTCGGGCCAAGTTGATCTCAAGGTCATTAAGTTATTTATCGAGTTGCGCTTGAGCATTAGAAAAATAAGCTCGGTTGAGACGTTTGACTGAGAGCTTCAAGTTTTAATATTAATCTCGAGCTTGGCAATATACAACTCGACTCGACTCATTTACACACCATACCCAAGTTTGAAAATATGACCAGCCAAGTTGAACAATTTGAAATTATAGCACTAAAATTTATGTTTGAAAAATTAAGTGACTAGATTCAGACATTTATCCTAAAGCATGACTAAAAATTAACCCATGATATTAAATGTTTCCTTTATTTAAATAATTCCCCTTTGTAAATAATTTTTAAAAATTATTTCTTATCAAGAATTAAATTTTGTTTCGTACAAATTTATCATCATCTTTTGTTTTTTATAATTGTTTTATATATGAAACTATTAGTTGGATGTTTTCTTCAATGTATGTCACTATATATATATATATATATATATATATATATATAAAGCATAAATTAAACCGAAACATAAAGGAATAATAAAATAATATTAAAATGAGAACCAAATTAAAAAACGACACGAATTTGGACAACTTTCATTCATTAGGTGAGTGAAAAGCATGCCTCGTACATTATAATTGTGAAAAACTTTTCAATTTTTACGACAGGATTTACTGTTCTATAACCATGGATTTACTGTTCTATTCATGGTTATTATAATAAATAAATTTTATTTTACAATTTGTAGAAAATGTATTTTTAATAAGAAGGTGTGTGTTATATTTGCCAACTTTACCACATTATTGATTCGATCAGGGTTTTGTCTTGTCAATTAAGTGGATTATCAATTCAAGATAAATTCAAGATGATTGACCAACGACATATATAGTATTAATCAAGCTTAATATGTTCATGATTTTTTTATTGAGAGGCATATATCTGGATGAAAACATACCTAGATAACTGAATTCCTAAATGTTATACTCATATAACATATAAGGTTATAATTATCGCATAAATCTAAAAAATAAAAAAATAACTTGGATCGATACTGATCCAGGCTGGACCAGGCGTAATTAACCTGACCCACGAACGCCCAATTGCATGTGCAACTGGTGCATAAGAATAGTACTCTGTATGTTATATTCAAGTTTAACTTTATGTTATAATAATATAATCTTTATGTTGTTATAAAGATATTATAAGCAATATCATATCACTTAAATGTATAAATAATATCATATAAAATACATATGTTGCTACAAATTGTACTAATAATAATTCTTTCGAATTTAGTATTGTATAAATGTTATGATATTTGTATATAGGCAAAAACTTTTATGAGTTAGGTGCATGGATCTAAGATCCATGCACCTGACCCGACCCGTTCACGCGCCCAAAACGCGCTTCCCACGCGCATGCACGCTCTCCCACGCGCTGAAGGCTTGTCCTGAAGCTCATCCAACAATTGCTCAAATAGACCAACCTTTGTGTATAGTTAAACCAACCTTTGTGTATAGTTAGACCAACCATGTGTAGGTAGGTCTAACTATATACAAAGGTATGTCTAACATGTATAAAGGTATGCTTAACTATATATAAAGGTATGTCTAACATATACAAAGGTATGTTTAAGTATACATAAAGGTATGTCTAACACAACGTAAAGGTATGTCTAACATAACGTAGTGGTATGTGCCAAAATTCAAAAATCAAGCCAAAAAAAGACAAGGCATGAAATCTGGGCATAACTGGTATGTTTAACATAGCTTAAAGGTATGTCTAACATAACGTAAAGGTATGTCTAACATATACTATTGGTATGTGATTTTTTTCAAAAATCATGAGCCAAAAAAAAAAAAAAGAGGATGCGGTCCCCCTGACCCGGATCCGACCCGGGTGCATGGATCTAAGATCCATGCACCTGATTCACAAGAGACTTACTCTTGTATATAAGTTTTATATTAATGGTTAAAGATCAATGCAGGAACCAAAAATTCTAAAAATAAAATAAGAAGGCACGAATTCGAATTGATCCAAATACACTATGTAACTGGTGCATAAAAGAGCTACTCCTAACAGTGTGAGATGAGTAATAAATCTCATCCCTTTGAAAGTTAGATGAGCTCATAATCCAGTAAAAAAAATCTTATCAAGAAGTAGGCAAAATAAAAAGTGCTTCAATTAATCTATTCATTTAGTTGGACTTAGTAAAATTCAAGTTGATTTTATAAATTTCAAATTAATAAATCAGAAGATATATGGAATTTTTATATATTAATTTAGTAATGCGTTTTAACTGTTTAAAGGGGCCAAAAGTTCCGAAATGAAAAGACTTTCATATATAATTAATTAATAGAAGTTAATAATGATCGACATTTAAGTTTGCCTTTGACATAATTGCACTCTAATAATTACCATGATCAGCAATCGTTTTGTGTCTCTCACATTTAGTCTATCTTATCAGTAAAAAAAATATTAAGTGAATATACAAAGTTTTAGAAGTTATATATTAATTTTCACTCCCACGCTTTCCAATTATTACAAAAACTTGCATGAGACGGTCTCAAGGATTATTATCATGAGACGGACACTTTTTACCCATTTACCAAACTATATCCATAAATTTATATGCAAATTGTAAGGTGTTGGTCATTGATTGATACGTCTCACATGAAAAGATCCGTAAGACGGTTTCACATGAGACTTCCAATTATTTGTTGATAAATTTAATCAGTCATAACTCATATTTAACTTGTTTAATGGGAAGAGTTCATTTTCACAAAAACTTGTGTGAGACGGTCTCACGGATAATTTTCATAAGACAAATCTTTTTACTCATGATTCAAACTGGTATCATCAATCTATATGATAATTTTGAAATGTCGGTTGTGGGTTAACCCGTCTCACGTAACATGATCTATGAGACGGTCTCACACAAAACTCACTCATTCATTTTTATCATGTCTTATAACGAGTTCCAATTTTTTTTCTTGCATATTTCAAAACTTTAATCATGTAATTCAAAAAAAAAAAAAAAAGGTTTAATTTTAGAAATTACATATAATATCCCCAAATTTTGAGATATAAAATTTAATACATAATTAAAATATTATTATGATAAGAGATCTTATGAATAATTTAAGTCTTATGATAAAATATATTTTATATGTAGATATAAGCTCATGAAGTTGTTACAAGCCCATTAAGGGCATCTCCAACAGTGTACAAAAAGATAGTTCAAATTTTGCATTATTTTCATACTGTAATTGAAAATCATCTCAAGTGGTATGCATCATTCTTCATAATAAAAGAAAATATTCTGTATATTTCATAAAAAGAGAAGAAAACCAAAAAAAAAAAAAACAAATATTTGTAAAAGATAATATTCTGTAATTTTCCATAAAAACAGAATAAAATTATAAAAAAATTACGCAAGAGGTTGGCTATTCAAATAATTTAGCATGGATTTTTAAAGCACTGCTGGAGTGAGCAGATCTTAAATTCTTCAGAATTTAAAATACTGATGGAGATGCCCTTATAAAGATATATAAGTTTTCTAAACCTAATCAAATTCAAATCCTACGTTCTTTGAGAAACAGATATCCTAAATTCACCAGGCTCCTTCAAACCATACGATATTACATCTAAATGCAAACCATAATTTTCCAGCTATCAAACTCCATGAATTTGTCTTCTTTCATATCTTGATTCAGCCATAACAAAGAGACAATTTGATCTTCAAAAGTATAGGTATTCATGTTGTTACTATTCAAAATTCAAATTCGTGCTTATACATATCTGAATTCTATGAAATTCAGTTTGATCTTCAGAAGTATTGATATTCATGTTATTTCTATTCAAAATTCAAATTCATGCTTACACATATCCGAATTCTAAGAAATTTTAGTATGTTGTTCCTTGATATGTATTTAAGTTCCTATTAAAATTATAAGTCAATCGGAGTTGTAGACTGTTTAATATGATTTTTATATTTTTTTCAGCACAAGATTTACAAGTTAAACGTTTCTAATTTAGAAATTTCAAAACTAATACTTATAAACCTCCACATTTTATACAATTTTAATATGTTATTATTTATTGTCGGTTTGTTATTTTATAAAATTTTCATGTTAATCTGAGTTTTACATGATTTAATATTATTTTTATAATCCTTCCACACAGAATTTAAGATGATTACCAAGGCTGATTTAAAAATTCAAATAATTATTTATATAGCTCCGAATTTTATAAATTTTTATCAGATCATGTAATATATGAGATTTCATCTATAGTAAAATTTCAGTTGAATTCAAGGTGTATTACATTAAAATTTTAATTTCAATTCCTCTTGTAAAGATTAACGATTTACAATGATTCTAATTTAAGAATTTAATACACATAGCTAATGGTCTTTAAATGATTTGATATATTTTTGAAAATATTGTACATTAACAAGTCTTCCATATTTTGAAAAAGTTTCAAAATAATTATATGAGTTTTTATTATTTTTTTAAACTCATTAACTTTTCGATTCTAACACTTTTACCCATCATTATATTTTATTGGGCTAACGATTTCACCCTATATCTTATGAAAAATTGGAAATTTAACCCAAATTCAGCCGAACAGCCGAATCAGGCTAAATTCACACATGATTAGCACGTGCACCTAGTTTTCAAACTATTTTTGCCCAGTAACTCATTTGTTCTATCAATTTTACCCATTAACTTATTTGTTTTGACAATGTCGTCCATTAATTTTTTGAGTTTTTTATCCTTATAGTGTGTCACATGTCAATCACATGCAAATCAAGCCTGATTTTACTGTTCGGGTTGAATTTGAGTCAAATTTCTAATTTTTCAAAAGATAAAGGATAAAATCGTCAGCTCGAATAGATAATGAGTAAAATTTTCAGAATGAAATAGTTAATGGGTAACAAAATAATTAATTCTAAATATATTTAAATTTCTTAAGATATTAAATTTCTTCTACAATTGTGCAGAATTCACTACTCATCTAATTTATACTTCGAAAAGTAGAAACCTATACTTATACTACTTGGAATTTTATGAAATTTATATGTATTGCATATTTTACAACATATAATATATATTTAAAATTAAGGATCATTTGGTCTTATATTTCATGAGAAATAAATATTTCAACTTATCGTGCTAGTAAATTTATCATTGAAACCCACGAACAAACAATTTTATTTCATTTTTTTAATTGCGTTGTATCAAAATTGGATTCTGCTTGATTGGATTCTGTCGAGTGAATCCAATCAAAATAGGGTTTATAAACAGAACTTCTTTTGATTATTTGAACGCACCACCTAGTTATGAAATCGCATTGACAGCCTCTACTCTTGTCCTAGCTCGTCGGAGAGCTAGATTTGCCTCAATTATTTGTCTCTTTCCTTCATCTTTTCTCAAATGAGAGCTTCTGCTAAGCTTCTTGTGGATCAATGTCACTACCCTTTTCTTCATCATTTACTAAAAGTGATATAATTATTGCCTATTCTAGCAAACCCACCCATATAAGAGCCATTGTTAACCACTAGTCTTAAGGCGTATTAAATTTAAGATCATTTACAAATGACTAATATTATATATCAAATTGATTTAATATAAAATAGTTATCTTACCTAGAAAAATGATGAAAGATAATAAATATATCATCCCTTATTTTATTTTTTGTTGATTTTTTTTCCAACAAACACAAAATTAAATGTCAAAAATAAAATATCTTAAATTAACTTTTTATTTGTTTGTATATAATAAATGTAAAATGAAATTAATTAAAATAGAATTTCTTATAATAGAATATTTCATAAGTAGAAATTTATTCTATTATTTTTAATAGACTATTCTGCTTATATGTGCATATATATATATATATATATATATATATATATATGAATAGTGTATTTTAGGGATTAAATTAAAGGCATGGACGATAGAGATTCTGTAATTTATAATTAGTCCCGGCCCGCATGTTACATGGAAGAGTTGGGTTAAACCTTATCTTCCTATCTACTTTATTTAAATCTTCTTCTTTAATCTTCTTCTTGTGTTGTTATTCGAACAAAAATCTATGTCCCAATCTTTGCCTACCTCCAAATATGGCCAAATTCATTATATATTGTTTAAGTAGTCAAAAGTGTCCATTCATTTTTATATTGTGTAGAATTAGTTTATATGTAGGTGGAGGTAGGGAAAATGTATGTCACCTTCGCATGGATGTCCTTATTTTGTGATTTATATATGGCAAAAACTTGCGTACTTCTGGTGCACCGTACCCCCAAAGGTATTATTAGTTTAGTATTAGGTATATATCCATGAGGTATTAGTGTATTCATAAGGTATTAGTGGTATATTTTTGAAGGTATTAGTGGTATACTCATAAGGGTATTAGTTGCATATTCATAAAATATTACGTGTATAATTGAAATATATGTTTTAGTGAAGGTATTATTCAAGGTATTACTTATTACATATTAAGGTATTACTATAAGTGTTTGGGAGCACGGTGCCCCCTAGGGCATGCAAGACCTACTCTTTATATCTAGCTACTACTCTCGTGTCATTAAAAATAAGACTTCAAATTTAAAATTCCAAACACAAATCGCATCAATCTATACTATATTTAAAACAGGAAAAACTTGACATATTTACTGATTTCCCACTCAATTGAAAAATTGATATAATTACTGATTTGCCATTGACTAATAGAAAATTTGTTAAAAAAAAACTAAAAAACTTTTGAGAATCTTATAGAACAATCTTCATATATATTTTAAATATAATAAGTAGTCTTTTAATTTAATATAGGAGTAAAATGAAATAGAGGAAATTATTTTGGATGGTATTATTAAATGATTATGTCTTAATGATATAATTAAAAAATCTGAAAATAATGAAATTTAAACATTGTCAAAAATTTTAAAATTTGAAAATTTTGTAATTTTCATATATAAATGTGAAAAATAGGTTTAAAAGCTAAATTTCATTTTACGAAGGGCTGTAAAATGTTTAAAAGTTTAAAAGCTATTATAAAATTATTAAAAATAATAATTAAATTTGAAAGTAAAACTAATTATAATCTAATAATGTTGTGAGGTTAATCTAAAAATAAATCCACAAATAACATTTAAAAATAAATTCAAACATATATGCAATAGATATAACTATAAGAAAAAATATTTTAAAATGGTTTCAAAATTCTAAAAAAAAAACATTGTTTTAAATGTAAAATGAATTTGAAACCTAATTTTTTTAAATATAAACTAAGGTTTTGAATAAATACAGTGTTTGTAAAATAAATCCATCTAAAAAAAATGTAGAAAATTATTTACAAATTATTAAATATAATTCTAAGATATAAAGGAACAAAAATATGAATAGAACATTTATATTAACAAATATAATTAATCACTTATAATTAGAGCACACAAACACAATCACTTATAATTATATTGTTTTTGTTATTGTCGTCGTTGTTGTTGTCATCGTCATCATCATCATCTTTAAAAAAATACGGATTCTTTAGAAATCTCAAAATAATAAGATCTCATGAGTAATATTTTAATATAATAATTTTATTATATTATTAATAATCGTATTTGTCATAATAAATAATAAATCACGCATCGCACGGGTATACTGCTAGTTATGTTAAAAGTCATCCAAAGTGATAAGATTAATCAACTAACAAGGTATTGATCTCGTTCAAAGTTTCATTTCCCCAATTGATACAACATAGTGGCCTAGTTTCCCTACATATAAGAACCACAATTTGCTATCACAACATGAAGAACAAGAACTATTAGTTATAATTCAAGGACAATTGAAATTCTGAAATTAAAAACAAATTTAAAGGATAAAAATGATATTTTTTGGTGGAAGTACAAAATAACTTTACAAGACTAAATGAATATTTTGAGTGTTAAACGAACATTTTTTAAAAGGGTGAGACTATACACACCCATTTACTAAATACATCCATAATTAAATATTATTAAATTATTTTCTTTTTTTGCACATGTGAGTTGTGAAAATAAAAGGTTTTACATTTGAAGATGAAGATGAGTGTAATGAATATAAAATGTGTAGTGCTTTAGAATTGTGGAAGGAAGAAGAATATGTGTTTTTTTTTGGGAGGAAGATGAAGATGGGGAAGAAGGTGTGCATGAGTTTGGGGAAGAAGTTGAAGGGTAGGTATATATACATTTTATTGATAAGGGTATTTTGGTATTTTCATATATATGTGTGTATGTATTCATTTTTTTAAATGTGGTGTGTTAAGGAATAGATGAAGTGTGTATAGCCCCACCCTTTTAAAAGGCAAAAACTTATATACCCCTGGGGCACATAGGGGCACAGATTTAGATGTTATATACATGTTCTTCAAGTATTATATATATATACTCTATAGGTGTTACTTTTTTTGGTGTTATACATATATTATATAGGTATCATATGCATATAAGGGTATACATGTGATACCTGAAGAGTATACACATGATACCTAAAGAGTATATATGTAACACCTTATGATGATTAATTTTGGACACACATGTGTACAAGTGTCACTCCTTTTAAAAATGTTCTCTTAACCTTTATATTGATTTTTTTTTATTCACAAAATTCATTTTAATTCTCAATTAACCCTATTAGTCAAAATGTTTGATTAACCCTAATATCTAATAATCTTCTTTAAATCTTATATTTAGAAAATGTTTGATAAAGCGTAATCTTTTAAATGGGTTCAATTAACCCCAATATTCATATCTTCGATTAAACTAGCATGTTATGATCGTTTATACTAATCCTAATGTTAAAAACTCTCTTCAAGAAACATTTGAACTGACAAAAGACTAAAAATAAAATAAAATAATATCAACAAATTTAATAAAATTTTGTAGTAAATAAAAACTTAGTTGAAAATTCTTCAGGCGGTGTTGAAATAAATAATCTTCGTTTGAGGGCTCACGATTAAAACTGCGAGTGAAATAGAAATTGAAAGAATATATATATATATATATATATATATATATATATATATATTCAAGTAAGCCCAATCAAATCAAATTGTACAAGTACAATGTAACGCCCTGTTTAAAATACGGCTTGGCGCTACTTACATTAGAAATTGACTCTTTCAATAATAATAATAAAGATAAATAGATTCATGAATAACTGTTAAATATTATTCCATAAAACAACGTTATAAAATATGAACTTGGAAAAATGCAGCGGAAGAGATTTTCTTGGAATTTCTTTCTTTACAAACATATTTTTAAATTAATTCATCAAAAGAGTGATGGAAAACAAACATTTACATAAATAAACATGTTTGAAAATTTATAAAAAATAAAACTCTTTATTAAAATGTTCTGTCACCTTGATAATATCGGCTATCGGCATTCACCGCTCGCTCACCATGTCGTGAATACTTTTTAGCTGAAAACATTTTTTCACATAGGGGTGAGTGCTAGAAAACACTCAGTGGGGTTCATTTGTACGATGAAGAGGATTCATAAAGTACACGTAGCCATATCATTAAAACAAATCACATTGTGGACTCTCGAGTAGTCCTTTGCAAACCTTTGGATAGGTTTCCGAAGAAAGCCTATCTGGGCCCCAAGCCAACCCCATTAGGTTTTTACACCCTTCATGTCGGGTTTCCGTAGAATACCCTACATGGCGTGAAAGCGCATGCATAGTTACATTTTTCACATAATAGTTCCCACATAACACAGAGTGCACATTAATCACGTTCACGTTGGGGCACGTATTTCACGACAATCACATATTGGCAAAGAAAACTTTCATCATACATTTGGTTTCTAAAGAAACCCCTCTTGTGCGGGAATTACCCCGACTTATCACCATGTGAAACTAGTCGCATCTGTATCCTTGAAATCAATAAATTTTTGACACCATAATATTTACTTGAATATCAATTATATAATAATGACGTTCAACTTGAAATCGACATCACATAATTACAGAATTCAAAGTCACATAATTCACACAAATTCACATAATAAATTGTATAATTAAGATCGTAGATAAGATTTTACCCCATCTTAGTTATCGACTGTCCTGGCAAAAGTTTGTTGCCTTACTTCTCTTTATTCTCGTCATTCGCTCGTATTTCCTACAAAGTATAGAAGCGTGACTTATCATCTTACTTAATCGTATATAATTGACATTATCTATAAAAATGATCCTTGAAAAGGTTGATAATCGACGGTTCTAGGTTTAGGGTTCACTTGAAATTAGGGTTTGTGGATTATAACCCTAAAATTAGGGTTTGTCGTGAATAGGGTTTGCGGTAGAAACGTAATCAAATGATCGTGTGAAGTTCTAGAAATCCTAAGGGTCCAAATCATTACATTTTATATTAATTTAGGCTTATTACATTTTATATTAATTTAGGTTATACAAATCCTTTCATAACAATATTTGAGTTAACAATAACATTTTATAGAGTTGTAGGGTATAATATACATTAAATATAACATCTTGGTGTCATATTGCAGTTTCAGCATGTAAGGAACATTGTATAGATTTTGATGAAAGACAAAACATGTAATAGACTAAGGCCTAGGATCCTATGTATTTAGATTCCATTGTAAAATCTCTAAAGTATAGGATCAGGAGGCTTGACGATCAGGACTGGAGGATGAAGACATTGTTGCATAAAACCTTATAAGTGTAAGTCTTTGTAGCAGACTGCTGGAAAAGGATATTAGACGCTCACTGCACAAGGATGCTGAATTTGCTAAACTGTACGATGGACAAAGTAAGCTGAAACCAACTGAATAACCAGGAAGCATCAACAACCTTTTAAGCAACAGTTACCTCGAAATCCATGTACGAGGTTTACGTTAAGTACAACCACAAATATAACCAATCAGGAGATACCACGTAATAATGCAAAAAGGAAGTCTGAAGTGATGTCAGACTGAAGTATGGTGATTGGAGCAACAGAGACATACAATCACAAACATCTACGTACAGATTAATCAGAAGAAGAGACCACATCGCCTTGAATATGTTGTGAAAAGGAAGTTATCTCCCCAACAGGCAGATTTCTCTCTCACGTATAAATAGAAGAAGACTGGAACTTGAAGAATACTTGAAACCTGAAACTCTTGCAATAAAAGCACTTGTATGCAGACACATCTCTTAGCCATGCATGATGAAATGTGGTATGTTATTACTGATGGACCACCGAAGATCACAAAGGTGAATCCATTATTCACCAGGGCTATTGATGAAGCAGCAGGTGGACAAGAAGATACATGAGCCATTCCACATCCTGCTGTGCTGGAGAAATCTCGAGAAGAATGGATTGCCGATGAAAGAAGGCGAGCAAACCTTGACAACGTGGCCAAAAATGCACTTTTTCTTACTCTTGATAAAGGAATCTTCAACAAGGTGAAAACGTGTAGGACTGCAAAAGAAATTTGGGAAAAACTCGAGCAAATATGTGAAGGCACTAGGCTCAAGAAAGAAAACAAAGTCTCTACGGCTACCCAGAAGTTCGAACGGTTTGAAATGGTACCTGGAGAAACCCTAGAACAAATGGATCTAAGGTTTACAACCATCATCAATGAGCTTGAGTCATTGGACAAGATCTACATGCAGAAGGAGAAAAACATGAAGGTGCTGAGAACCCTTCCTGCTGAATGGGATAGCAAAACAACAGCCATGAGAGTATCCATGGATTTAAAATCCATGAGCATATTCGATCTCTTCTCCGATCTCAAAGCCTTCGAATTTGACATCAATCGAAGAAAGGCCGAAACCGAAGGAAGCAACTCAAAGGTTACTGTATTGACTGCAAGACAGCCTCAAAAAGCTAAGAAGTCTAAAGATCAGACAGTTACCTTGCAGGCCACTGCAGAAGAAGACATGGCACTACTCCTGAAGAAATTTCAAAAGTTCATTAGAAGGAACTCAAGAACAGATGGCTTCAGGAAAAAGCGAAGTGAAACTGGAACCAGTGGGCAATCACTCCAGTCAAATACCAAAGCTACTGATCTGTGCTACAACTGTAGGAAGTCAGGTTATATGCCAAGGAATGCCCATATCCAGATATCCACCGACATCCAGAGGATGAACGAAAAGTGACACAAGAAAAATACAAGAGTGCCAGAGGCTGAGGGCGCTGATCGATGAGGCAGAGACCTCTCAGGCAGCTACACAAGAGAAGACACCTAAGAAAGAAGAGTCAACCACTAAGAGTGATTCGGAGGATTTATCTTCAGATGAAGAAGCTCTAATCTGCCTTATGGCCAAAAATGATGATTCAGAAGATGAGGTAATATGTCTTAACCCTCCTGTTCAAATTGACGAAAGGCTAAACATGATTTGTGCTTTCAAACAAATCATGAGTGACTTCGAGCAGATTACCTCAACCCATGAGGAGCTGAAGCTAGAAAATATAAAGTTTAAGAGAGAGCATGCTTCGCTAGAGAGGCTATTTGCCATAGAAAAATCAAAAGTCAAGCATGCAGTGACCTAAAGCTGAAGTCAGTAAGCTCAATCTGCAAGTCACTAAGCTGATATGTGAGAAGAAGACTCTCACTGAAACTATCAATACCTTCAATAAATCCTCCAAAGACTTGGATGCTATGCTAAAAATTCAAAAAAGTCTAAAAGATCATGCTGGCATAGGCTATTGTGGAGAAGCTTCCACTTCTAAAGCCAGCACCTCAAGGGCACCTACATTTGTGCCTGCAGTTAGCCCCCATGAAAATGAATTACCTAACTTAGGGGGAACTGTAAGCAGAAGTGCATAAAGCCTTAATGGAAAGGGAAAGAGACCTCTTACTAGTACCTACGGCAGTAAGTCTATCAGAAGCTGGCTCCAGCAACCTAAGTATGCTGAAAGCAGGAGTCATAGACAGCAGCCTATAAAGGGCAAAAGGTCTCAAGCTCCCTATCTGCCACATACCTATATGCCTAAAGCTAATGGAATCTATGTTCGTAGGTGGCAAAGGAAGAAATCACTTGCACACAAAGCACACATGCAATATTCCAAGGATACTGGTAAAATTTCAGGAACCAACGAAAGTTATAACAAAAAGATTGTTATAAAGCAAGTATAGATTCCTAAGAGGAAAATAGAATCAAACAAGAAAGGACCCGTACTTGTATGGGTACCTAAAAGGAAGTGATTTCTCTTTGATTGCAGGAACTGGTGACAGGAAGCAGCAAAAAAATATGGTACATCGACAGCGGCTGCTCAAGACACATTACAGGGATTTAAATTTATATATGAGATCAAAATAATCTTTAAATTTGCAAGAAATGACTTTCTTAATTCTTTAATATAATCAACACTCTTCTTTGCCTCATTTGAGTCCAAATAGGCTTAGCTTCTTTTTCTACTTCTGAAAAATCTTCACCGTCATGTTTGGGTCTAGAAGAATTTCGGTGAGAAAACAAATAATTTGATACTTAACATGTGAGAAAAAAAATAAAGAAATTAGAAAATTCCACAACTTTCTCAAGCTTAACAAACAAACAAAAAATAGTCATGATTCTCATATATAATTACCCAAATTAAACAAAAAAAGAAAAAATGACACATATTAATATGATCTAAGTTGTTTTTGTTTTCCTATACGGTTTAAAGAATGATCAAAGCAGGCCACACAGAATCAAAATAAATAACAATGATAAGATTGATAAATCAAAATATAATAATAATTGTTATTTAATTTTTTATAAATATTATTTGTTTTGTTTTATATATATATATATTTAAGCTATTAAGTACACTGTACACCTATAATATATACATTTTGATGTTTTTTTTTCTCTACATTTCAATATCAATTTACAATAAATTAACATTTGTATTTTATCACCAAAATATTTTAAAAAATAAGAAATCATTGAAACCCACAAACAAACATTTTTATTTCAATTTTTGAATAGCATTGTATCAAAATTGGATTCTACTTGATTGGATTTTGTCTAGTGATTTTGATTCCAATCAAAATAAGGTTTATAAACAGAACTTCTTTTGATTATTTGAACGCACCCCCTAACTATGAAATCGCATTGACAGCCTCTACTCTTATCCTAACTCGTCGCATTGAAGAGCTAGATTTGCCTCAATTATTTGTCTCTTTCCTTCATCTTTTCTCAAATGAGAGCTTCTGCTAAGCTTCTCGTGGATCAATGTCACTACCCTTTTCTTCATCATTTACTAAAAGTGATATCATTATTGCCTATTCTAGCAAAACCACCCATAAGAGCCATTGTTAACCACTAGTCTTAAGGCGTATTAAATTTAAGATCATTTACAAATGACTAATTATTGTGGATTAAAAGCAAATCAATCAAACAATCAAGCAATAAAATGAGAAATCAATTCACATAAAATCATAAACCAAGAAATGTAAAACTATAACAAACACACCGATTTAGAGTGGTTCGGCTCGGGTCCACTTGAGCCTACATCCACTATGAACTGAGGAATACCTTTATTGAATCACCACACAAGATCCGAAATCAAATTACAATAAACTCTCAAGAATCACTCAAGCTAATCTAGATGAATACTCGCTCGCCTTTCACTCTGAATATCTCTCTCTAAACACTATTAGCAGAAAATTACAGAATGTAAATGAAAGTACAATAGAAGATTTATTTATAGAAACAAGAATGAGCTGAATCCATCAAGTATCGAGTGAGATAACGCACCCGCAAGTTGAGCTCTCGAAACTGAATCTAATAAAATCAGCTCAGTCAAAATTGCCTTGGGAGTTGAGTCCAACCATTTTTAATAGACTGAAATCGCACTTCTGAAGCGCGCCTTTTTTAGTGTAACACGTTTTTTTTTTCTTCCCTAGCTATTTTCTGCACTTTGAGCTCATTTTTTCACAAATCTCCACCTTGAGCTCACAAGTGTTTAAGTAATCTTCATGTTCATCAAGTAACTCCTTCAATCCTCCTTTCACACAACCCAATCAGCTTTTGACAGAGACCAAACTTAGCATTAGGCAATGCTTTGGTAAAGGCATCAACTGGATTCTCCTTGGTGTGAATCTTCTTCACCTTAATTGTTCCACCTTCAATAGCATCCCTTTTGAAATAGAGCTTGATGTCTATGTGTTTGGTCCTTTCATGGTAACCTTGATGCTCAGACAAGTGAATGGCACTCTGATTATCACAATACACCTTTACACTCTTCTGAATTATGCCAAATTCTTCAAGAATACCTTGCAGCCACATAGCTTCTTTAATTGCTTCTGTTAGAGCTATAAATTTAGCTTCTGTAGTTGATAATGCTACTACATGTTGATGTGTAGCTTTCCAACTTATAGCTATACCAAATAGAGTGAAAACATAACCTGTAAGTGACTTCCTTGTATCAAGGTTTGCAGCAAAATCAGCATCTACAAAACCTTGAAGTGGTGACTCTACTTGATCCTTTCTGCTGAATCTTAGGCCATAATCCTTGGTTCCTTTCAGATATCTCAGTAGCCACTTTGTTGCTTCCCAATGTGCTCTTCCAGGATTGCTCATAAACCTACTGATAACACTCATCCCATGAGCTATATCTGGCCTGCAACATACCATTGAATACAGTACACTGCCCACTGCACTAGCATATGGAATGTTGTATATTTCTGAATTCTCCTTTGCTATGGTTGGACATTAGCCCTTAGTTAACTTGAAATGCTGTCCAATTGGAGTGCTAACCACCTTAACCTCATGCATTCTAAACCTCTTAAGCACCTTCTCTAAGTAAGCTGCCTGATTTAGTACAAGAACACTCCTATCATTGCTTCTGAAAATATCCATTCCAAGTATCCTTTTAGCTTCACCTAGGCCCTTCATCTCAAATTCAGACTTAAGCATGGCTTTCACTTCTTCAATTCCCTTCATGGTACTTGTAACAATTAACATGTCATCTACATATAAGAGTAGATACACACATTTCTCAGCTACACCTTTGAAGTAAACACAACTGTCATGCTTGCTTCTTCTGAAATTCAGTGAGATCATGTACTCATCAAACCTCTTGTACCATCTCCTTGGACTTTGCTTTAGACCATACAAAGATTTCTTGAGTAAACATACTTTAGACTCCTTATTCTCCACATGAAGGCCTTCTGAAATGCTCATATATATCTGCTTGTCTAAGTCTCCATGCAAAAAGGCTTGTTGTTACATCCATTTGATGCAATTCTAGCTGATATTGAGCTACAATGGCCAATAAGATTCTGATAGAGCAATGCTTCACAACTGGGGAAAAGATCTCATCATAGTCTATCCCTCCTTTTGAGTGAAACCCCTTGCCACTAATCTAGCTTTATATCTTATGCTTCCTCCCTTTGCAGCTTCAGTCTTCTTCTTATAGATCCACTTACAAGCTCACCAATTTATGTCCTTTTGGCCTATCCACTATCAACCAAGTTTGATTCTTGTCTAGGGACATCAATTCCTCTTGCATTTCAATAAGCCACTTATCTTTCTCTTCACAGCTCACTGCCTCATTGTTGTTACTTGGTTCCTGTGATTCAATAGACAAAGCAGCAACAAGAGCATAAGATGATATACTTATATTGTCATACCTGTTAGGAGGATTGATGACTCTCCTTTCTCTGTCCCTTGTTAGTTGATAGTCCCTTAGTTCTTCTTGTGCTACTTCTCCTTCTGAATATGAAGATGAGCTTGAGCTTTCTGAACTTGAAACTTCTGGATTGAGCTGATGAATGCCTTGAGACTCCACATCAAACTGAGCCACTTCCTTTCCTGCATGGTTAGCTGGAACCTTGGCTTGTGTACCTACATTGTTAGTGACACTAGAAACAGGGACTTTGTAAGGCATAACAGATTCATTAAATGTTACATCCCTGCTAATAATGCACTTCTCATTTCCAGGTTCTAAACACATGAGTTTATAGCCTTTAACTCCCTTTGGATACCCCAAGAAGAGACACTTTATAGCTCTTGGTGCTAGCTTATCTTGCCTTATATGTGCATAAGCTAATGAACCAAAAAACTCTTAGGTTACTGTACTCTGGTGGCTTGCCTCTCCAAATCTCCTCAGGTGTTTTGCAATCAAGAGCAGTAGATGGTGATCTATTTATTAGATACACTGCAGTATTAGCTGTCTTATCCCAAAAATTCTTAGTTAAGCCTGAACTTGACAGCATACACCTCACCCTTTCAAGTATAGTTTGGTTCATTCTCTCTGCTAGACCATTTTGTTGTGGTGTTCCTGGCACAGTCCTATGTCTCATGATACCCTTTGATTTGCAATACTCATTAAACTTCTTAGACACATACTCAAGACCATTATCTGTCCTTACGCACTTCACCTTCTTTTCAGTTTGATTTTCAACTTCATTTATCCATTCCTTGAATCTTGCTAGAGCTTCATCTTTGGTCTTAAGGATGTAGATCCAAACTTTCCTAAAGTAGTCATCTAGCACTATCATATAGTATCTACCACCATTCCTTGTTTGAGTCCTTAAAGGCCTCCAAATATCTGAATGAACATAGTCTAGTATACCTTTGGTAGTGTGTTTTGCTGAACTGAATTTGATCCTCTTTGACTTGCCAAGAACACAATGGTCACAGAACTTTAGGCATGATATCTTGTCTCGCCACATAATAAATTTTGTTTTGCTAACTCCTGCAGCCCCCTTTCACTAATGTGAGCTAACCTTTGGTGCCATAACTCAGTGTTATCAACCTCAGTAGTAGCATCTACTTCACCTACCACTGTGCTCTCTTGTAAGAAGTATAACTCATTTCTCTTAACTCCTTTCATGATTATGAGTGAGCCCTTTGACACTTTAAGAATTCCACCTTCACGGTGAAACTTCAGTCCAGTAGAGTCAAGCATTCCCAAGGAAATTAGATTCCTCTTCAAATCAGGAACATACCTCACATTGCTGAGTATCCTACATACTCCATCATGCATTTTCAGTGTGATTGATCATATTCCTCTCACTCTGCAAGACTGATCATTACCAAGAAGCACTGCACCCTCATTTTGATACCTCAGATCCTTAAACCACTCATTCATTGGACTCATGTGAAAAGAGCATCCTGAATCTAACACCCAATCTTTACTAATACTCTGAGTGGTAATAACAAGAAACTCACCTGATTCATAGCCTGAATTGACTTTAGGAGCTTTCACAGCTTGGTTGGCTTGATTGTTGGCTGGATGTGGTGTTGATCTATTCTTGGATTGCTTGAGCTTCTTCCATTTCATACAATTCTTCTTTATATGTCTTGGCTTATGACAATGGAATCATCTCTTACCTTCAACATCACTCTCATAAGTTTCATCCTTAGACTTCTTAGGAGTGCCAGGTCTGCCTCCCTTCTTTAAGCCTCCTTTCTTGCTAGCTTGTCTAGCCATTAGTCCTTCTCCAGTGGATTCTTGAGCTGCAGCAGAGTTCTTGGAGAGTTTCTTGGATTTTAGAGCAGTTTGAACTTCTTCCAATGTGATAGCACTTTGCCTTCTATAGAGGATTGAATCCTTGATGTTTTCACAGGCTTTAGGTAGTGAACTTAGCATCATCAGAGCCTTGTCTTCTTCTGCCACTTCCACATCCAGATTCTCAAGATCATCCAAGATCTTATTGAATTCATCCATTTGATCACTCAGAGGCTTATCATCCACCATCTTGAAGGCATATAATTTCTGCTTCACAAACAACCGGTTAGCTAAAGATTTAACCAAGTATAGAGATTCTAACCTGTCCCAAATTCCTTTTGCAGTGGCTTCCTTTGCTACCTCCCTTAGAGCTTTATCTCCTAGGCTTAGTATCAAGGTACTACGTGCCCGCTCCAGCATCACATTGCGTTCATTCTCCGGCATAGCCTCAGGAAGACTTCCTTCTCCCTTCAAGGCTTCAGCCACTCCTTGCTGCACCGACAAGGCCTTCATCTTGACTCTCCATAGATTGAAATCAGTTTTTCCAGTGAACTTTTCAACATCAAATCGCGTGGAAGACATGGTTGATCGAGCTTCCCACAGACGGCGCCAATTGTTGTGGATTAAAAGCAAATCAATCAAACAATCAAGCAATAAAATGAGAAATCAATTCACATAAAATCATAAACCAAGAAATGTAAAACTAGAACAAACACACCGATTTAGAGTGGATCGGCTCGGGTCCACTTGAGCCTACATCCATTATGAACTGAGGATCACCTTTATTGAATCACCACACAAGATCCGAAATCGAATTACAATAAACTCTCAAGAATCACTCAAGCTATTCTAGATGAATACTCGCTCGCCTTTCACTCTGAATATCTCTCTCTCTAAACACTATTAGCAGAAAATTACAGAATGTAAATGAAAGTACAATAGAAGATCTATTTATTGAAACAAGAATGAGCTGAATCCATCAAGATTGAGTGAGATAACGTGCCCGCAAGTTGAGCTCTCGAAACTGAATCTAACAAAATCAGCTCAGTCAAAATTGCCTTGGGAGTCGAGCCCAACCGTTTTTAACAGACTGAAATCGCGCTTCTGAAGTGCGCCTTTATAAGTGTAACACGTTTTTTTTTTTCTTCTTTAGCCATTTTCTGCACTTTGAGCTCATTTTTTCACACTAATATATATATCAAATTAATTTAACATAAAATAGTTATTGTACCTGGAAAAATGTTGAAAGATAATAAATATATCATCCCTTATTTTATTTTTTGTTGATTTTTTTTCCAACAAACACAAAATTAAATGTCAAAAATAAAATATCTTAAATTAACTTTTTATTTGTTTGTATATAATAAATGTAAAATGAAATTAATTAAAATAGAATTTCTTATAATATAATATTTCATAAGTAGAAATTTATTCTATTATTTTTAATAGACTATTCTGCTTATATGTGTGTGTATATCTATTACCTATATAAAAGTATGAATATTTCTTACAAAATATGGATTGCCCAATATATCCTTAATAAAGACTTTATTTAAGGTTATAATAGTAATTTATGATTTTCATATTTAAATAATTCTACAAAAGAATTCTAAACCAAAATCATATAGAGTTCTATTATGAGTAGGACTCTAATTTACTATACATCTTTTTTAATAGAACTCTAATTTACTATACATTTTTTTGAATTTAATTTAATTTAATATAGATTGTATATCCTTATTAAAAAATTATTATTTAACGTTAATAATATTATAATATTTTTTATTTAAATAATTCATCATCTACATGCAACGCATATGCTGATACTCGTATATATATATATATATATATATATATATATGAATAGTGTATTTTAGGGATTAAATTAAAGGCATGGACGATAGAGATTCTGTAATTTATAATTAGTCCCGGCCCGCATGTTACATGGAAGAGTTGGGTTAAACCTTATCTTCCTATCTACTTTATTTAAATCTTCTTCTTTAATCTTCTTCTTGTGTTGTTATTCGAACAAAAATCTGTGTCCCAATCTTTGCCTACCTCCAAATATGGCCAAATTCATTATATATAGTTTAAGTAGTCAAAAGTGTCCATTCATTTTTATATTGTGTAGAATTAGTTTATATATAGGTGGAGGTAGGGAAAATGTATGTCACCTTCGCATGGATGTCCTTATTTTGTGATTTATATATGGCAAAAACTTGCGTACTTCCGGTGCACCGTACCCCCAAAGGTATTATTAGTTTAGTATTATGTATATATCCATGAGGTATTAGTGTATTCATAAGGTATTAGTGGTATATTTTTGAAGGTATTAGTGGTATACTCATAAGGTATTAGTTGCATATTCATAAAATATTACGTGTATAATTGAAATATATGTTTTAGTGAAGGTATTATTCAAGGTATTACTTGTTACATATTAAGGTATTACTATAAGTGTTTGGGAGCACGGTGCCCCCT
Organism: Scutellaria baicalensis; assembly: GCA_005771605.1. Lineage (NCBI taxonomy): Eukaryota > Viridiplantae > Streptophyta > Magnoliopsida > Lamiales > Lamiaceae > Scutellaria > Scutellaria baicalensis. The sequence continues at coordinate 22,670,404 of CM016724.1, forward strand.
AGGGCATGCAAGACCTACTCTTTATATCTAGCTACTACTCTCGTGTCATTAAAAATAAGACTTCAAATTTAAAATTCCAAACACAAATCAACTATTGAACAACTTGTAAACTATTTGGTATCAACTGCAAATATATATATATATATATATATATATTCCGGCTCGAACATAATCGAATCGAACATGAGCTTGAGCTATTGAAGTATCTTTTGATCTAGAACCAAGCATACTAATTCTCGACCCGACAAGCTTGCCAGCTTATTCAAGCATAACCATATTCTGTCCTTAAAACAAAATACATTAAAATTTCTTCATTTTCAATTGTTTTCTAAGGAATTGAAGTTTTTCATAATTTTTCTCAGTTACCAAGTCGGGCCAAGTTGATCTCAAGGTCATTAAGTTATTTATCGAGTTGCGCTTGTGCATTAGAAAAATAAGCTCGGTTGAGACGTTTGATTGAGAGCTTCAAGTTTTAATATTAATCTCGAGCTTGGCAATATACAACTCGACTCGACTCATTTACACACCATACCCAAGTTTGAAAATATGACCAGCCAAGTTGAACAATTTGAAATTATAGCACTAAAATTTATGTTTGAAAAATTAAGTGACTAGATTCAGACATTTATCCTAAAGCATGACTAAAAATTAACCCATGATATTAAATGTTTCCTTTATTTAAATAATTCCCCTTTGTAAATAATTTTTAAAAATTATTTCTTATCAAGAATTAAATTTTGTTTCGTACAAATTTATCATCATCTTTTGTTTTTTATAATTGTTTTATATATGAAACTATTAGTTGGATGTTTTCTTCAATGTATGTCACTATATATATATATATATATATATATATATATATATATATATATATAAAAGCATAAATTAAACCGAAACATAAAGGAATAATAAAATAATATTAAAATGAGAACCAAATTAAAAAACGACACGAATTTGGACAACTTTCATTCATTAGGTGAGTGAAAAGCATGCCTCCTCGTACATTATAATTGTGAAAAACTTTTTAATTTTTACGACAGGATTTACTGTTCTATAACCATGGATTTACTGTTCTATAACCATGGATTTACTGTTCTATTCATGGTTATTATAATAAATAAATTTTATTTTACAATTTGTAGAAAATGTATTTTTAATAAGAAGGTGTGTGTTATATTTGCCAACTTTACCACATTATTGATTCGATCAGGGTTTTGTCTTGTCAATTAAGTGGATTATCAATTCAAGATAAATTCAAGATGATTGACCAACGACATATATAGTATTAATCAAGCTTAATATGTTCATGATTTTTTTATTGAGAGGCATATATCTGGATGAAAACATACCTAGATAACTGAATTCCTAAATGTTATACTCATATAACATATAAGGTTATAATTATCGCATAAATGTAAAAAATAAAAAAATAACTTGGATACTGATCCAGGCTGGACCAGGCGTAATTAACCTGACCCGCGAACGCCCAATTGCATGTGCAACTGGTGCATAAGAATAGTACTCTGTATGTTATATTCAAGTTTAACTTTATGTTATAATAATATAATCTTTATGTTGTTATAAAGATATTATAAGCAATATCATATCACTTAAATGTATAAATAATATCACATAAAATACATATGTTGCTACAAATTGTACTAATAATAATTCTTTCGAATTTAGTATTGTATAAATGTTATGATATTTGTATATAGGCAAAAACTTTTATGAGTCAGGTGCATGGATCTAAGATCCATGCACCTGACCCGACCCGTTCACGCGCCCAAAACGCGCTTCCCACGCGCATGCACGCTCTTCCACGCGCTGAAGGCTTGTCCTGAAGCTCATCCAACAATTGCTCAAATAGACCAACCTTTGTGTATAGTTAAACCAACCTTTGTGTATAGTTAGACCAACCATGTGTAGGTAGGTCTAACTATATACAAAGGTATGTCTAACATGTATAAAGGTATGCTTAACTATATATAAAGGTATGTCTAACATATACAAAGGTATGTTTAAGTATACATAAAGGTATGTCTAACACAACGTAAAGGTATGTCTAACATAACGTAGTGGTATGTGCCAAAATTCAAAAATCAAGCCAAAAAAAGACAAGGCATGAAATCTGGGCATAACTGGTATGTTTAACATAGCTTAAAGGTATGTCTAACATAACGTAAAGGTATGTCTAACATATACTATTGGTATGTGATTTTTTTCAAAAATCATGAGCCAAAAAAAAAAAAAAAAAAAGGCGGTCCCCCTGACCCGGATCCGACCCGGGTGCATGGATCTAAGATCCATGCACCTGATTCACAAGAGACTTACTCTTGTATATAAGTTTTATATTAATGGTTAAAGATCAATGCAGGAACCAAAAATTCTAAAAATAAAATAAGAAGACACGAATTCGAATTGATCCAAATACACTATGTAACTGGTGCATAAAAGAGCTACTCCTAATAGTGTGAGATGAGTAATAAATCTCATCCCTTTGAAAGTTGGATGAGCTCATAATCCAGTAAAAAAAATCTTATCAAGAAGTAGGCAAAATAAAAAGTGCTTCAATTAATCTATTCATTTAGTTGGACTTAGTAAAATTCAAGTTGATTTCATAAATTTCAAATTAATAAATCAGAAGATATATGAAATTTTTATATATTAATTTAGTAATGCGTTTTAACTGTTTAAAGGGGCCAAAAGTTCCGAAATGAAAAGACTTTCATATATAATTAATTAATAAAAGTTAATAATGATCGACATTTAAGTTTGCCTTTGACATAATTGCACTCTAATAATTACCATGATCAGCAATCGTTTTGTGTCTCTCACATTTAGTCTATCTTATCAGTAAAAAAAATATTAAGTGAATATACAAAGTTTTAGAAGTTATATATTAATTTTCACTCCCACGCTTTCCAATTATTACAAAAACTTGCATGAGACGGTCTCAATGATTATTATCATGAGACGGACACTTTTTACCCATTTACCAAACTATATCCGTAAATTTATATGCAAATTGTAAGGTGTTGGTCATTGATTGATACGTCTCACATGAAAAGATCCGTAAGACGGTTTCACATGAGACTTCCAATTATTTGTTGATAAATTTAATCAGTCATAACTCATATTTAACTTGTTTAATGGGAAGAGTTCATTTTCACAAAAACTTGTGTGAGACGGTCTCACGGATAATTTTCATAAGACAAATCTTTTTACCCATGATTCAAACTGGTATCATCAATCTATATGATAATTTTGAAATGTCGATTGTGGGTTAACCCGTCTCACGTAACATGATCTATGAGACGGTCTCACACAAAACTCACTCATTCATTTTTATCATGTCTTATAACGAGTTCCAATTTTTATTCTTGCATATTTCAAAACTTTAATCATGTAATTCAAAAAAAAAAAAAAAGGTTTAATTTTAGAAATTACATATAATATCCCCAAATTTTGAGATATAAAATTTAATACATAATTAAAATATTATTATGATAAGAGATCTTATGAATAATTTAAGTCTTATGATAAAATATATTTTATATGTAGATATAAGCTCATGAAGTTGTTACAAGCCCATTAAGGGCATCTCCAACAGTGTACAAAAAGATAGTTCAAATTTTGCATTATTTTCATACTGTAATTGAAAATCATCTCAAGTGGTATGCATCATTCTTCATAATAAAAGAAAATATTCTGTATATTTCATAAAAAGAGAAGAAAACCAAAAAAAAAAAAACAAATATTTGTAAAAGATAATATTCTGTAATTTTCCATAAAAACAGAATAAAATCATAAAAAAATTACGCAAGAGGTTGGCTATTCAAATAATTTAGCATGGATTTTTAAAGCACTGTTGGAGTGAGCAGATCTTAAATTCTTCAGAATTTAAAATACTGATGGAGATGCCCTTATAAAGATATATAAGTTTTCTAAACCTAATCAAATTCAAATCCTACGTTCTTTGAGAAACAGATATCCTAAATTCACCAGGCTCCTTCAAACCATACGATATTACATCTAAATGCAAACCATAATTTTCCAGCCATCAAACTCCATGAATTTGTCTTCTTTCATATCTTGATTCTGCCATAACAAAGAGACAATTTGATCTTCAAAAGTATAGGTATTCATGTTGTTACTATTCAAAATTCAAATTCATGCTTATACATATCTGAATTCTATGAAATTCAGTTTGATCTTCAGAAGTATTGATATTCATGTTATTTCTATTCAAAATTCAAATTCATGCTTACACATATCCGAATTCTAAGAAATTTTAGTATGTTGTTCCTTGATATGTATTTAAGTTCCTATTAAAATTATAAGTCAATCGGAGTTGTAGACTGTTTAATATGATTTTTATATTTTTTTCAGCACAAGATTTACAAGTTAAACGTTTCTAATTTAGAAATTTCAAAACTAATACTTATAAACCTCCACATTTTATACAATTTTAATATGTTATTATTTATTGTCGGTTTGTTATTTTATAAAATTTTCATGTTAATCTGAGTTTTACATGATTTAATATTATTTTTATAATCCTTCCACACAGAATTTAAGATGATTACCAAGGCTGATTTAAAAATTCAAATAATTATTTATATAGCTCCGAATTTTATAAATTTTTATCAGATCATGTAATATATGAGATTTCATCTATAGTAAAATTTCAGTTGAATTCAAGGTGTATTACATTAAAATTTTAATTTCAATTCCTCTTGTAAAGATTAACGATTTACAATGATTCTAATTTAAGAATTTAATACACATAGCTAATGGTCTTTAAATGATTTGATATATTTTTGAAAATATTGTACATTAACAAGTCTTCCATATTTTGAAAAAGTTTCAAAATAATTATATGAGTTTTTATTATTTTTTTAAACTCATTAACTTTTCGATTCTAACACTTTTACCCATCATTATATTTTATTGGGCTAACGATTTCACCCTATATCTTATGAAAAATTGGAAATTTAACCCAAATTCAGCCGAACAGCCGAATCAGGCTAAATTCACACATGATTAGCACGTGCACCTAGTTTTCAAACTATTTTTGCCCAGTAACTCATTTGTTCTATCAATTTTACCCATTAACTTATTTGTTTTGACAATGTCGTCCATTAATTTTTTGAGTTTTTTATCCTTATAGTGTGTCACATGTCAATCACATGCAAATCAAGCCTGATTTTACTGTTCGGGTTGAATTTGAGTCAAATTTCTAATTTTTCAAAAGATAAAGGATAAAATCGTCAGCTCGAATAGATAATGAGTAAAATTTTCAGAATGAAATAGTTAATGGGTAACAAAATAATTAATTCTAAATATATTTAAATTTCTTAAGATATTAAATTTCTTCTACAATTGTGCAGAATTCACTACTCATCTAATTTATACTTCGAAAAGTAGAAACCTATACTTATACTACTTGGAATTTTATGAAATTTATATGTATTGCATATTTTACAACATATAATATATATTTAAAATTAAGGATCATTTGGTCTTATATTTCATGAGAAATAAATATTTCAACTTATCGTGCTAGTAAATTTATCATTGAAACCCACGAACAAACAATTTTATTTCAATTTTTGAATAGCATTGTATCAAAATTGGATTCTACTTGATTGGATTTTGTCTAGTGAATTCGATTCCAATCAAAATAAGATTTATAAACAGAACTTCTTTTGATTATTTGAACGCACCACCTAACTATGAAATCGCATTGACAACCTCTACTCTTATCCTAACTCGTCGCATTGAAGAGCTAGATTTGCCTCAATTATTTGTCTCTTTCCTTCATCTTTTCTCAAATGAGAGCTTCTGCTAAGCTTCTTGTGGATCAATGTCACTACCCTTTTCTTCATCATTTACTAAAAGTGATATCATTATTGCCTATTCTAGCAAACCCACCCATATAAGAGCCATTGTTAACCACTAGTCTTAAGGCGTATTAAATTTAAGATCATTTACAAATGACTAATATTATATATCAAATTGATTTAATATAAAATAGTTATCTTACCTAGAAAAATGATGAAAGATAATAAATATATAATCCCTTATTTTATTTTTTGTTGATTTTTTTTCCAACAAACACAAAATTAAATGTCAAAAATAAAATATCTTAAATTAACTTTTTATTTGTTTGTATATAATAAATGTAAAATGAAATTAATTAAAATAGAATTTCTTATAATAGAATATTTCATAAGTAGAAATTTATTCTATTATTTTTAATAGACTATTCTGCTTATATGTGTGTGTGTATATATATATATATATATATATATATATATATGAATAGTGTATTTTAGGGATTAAATTAAAGGCATGGACGATAGAGATTCTGTAATTTATAATTAGTCCCGGCCCGCATGTTACATGGAAGAGTTGGGTTAAACCTTATCTTCCTATCTACTTTATTTAAATCTTCTTCTTTAATCTTCTTCTTGTGTTGTTATTCGAACAAAAATCTATGTCCCAATCTTTGCCTACCTCCAAATATGGCCAAATTCATTATATATAGTTTAAGTAGTCAAAAGTGTCCATTCATTTTTATATTGTGTAGAATTAGTTTATATATAGGTGGAGGTAGGGAAAATGTATGTCACCTTCGCATGGATGTCCTTATTTTGTGATTTATATATGGCAAAAACTTGCGTACTTCCGGTGCACCGTACCCCCAAAGGTATTATTAGTTTAGTATTATGTATATATCCATGAGGTATTAGTGTATTCATAAGGTATTAGTGGTATATTTTTGAAGGTATTAGTGGTATACTCATAAGGTATTAGTTGCATATTCATAAAATATTATGTGTATAATTGAAATATATGTTTTAGTGAAGGTATTATTCAAGGTATTACTTGTTACATATTAAGGTATTACTCATATTACTTAAATGTATTACAATAAGTGTTTGGGAGCACGGTGCCCCCTGGGGGCATGCAAGACCTACTCTTTATATCTAGGTACTACTCTCGTGTCATTAAAAATAAGACTTCAAATTTAAAATTCCAAACACAAATCGCATCAATCTATATTATATTTAAAACAGGAAAAATTTGACATATTTACTGATTTGCCACTCAATTGTAAAATTTGAGATAATTACTGATTTGTCATTGACCAATAGAAAAATTGTGAAAAAAAAAACTAAAAAACTTTTGAGAATCTCATAGAACAATCTTCATATATATTTTAAATATAATAAGTAGTCTTTTAATTTAATATAGGAGTAAAATTAAATAGAGGAAATTATTTTGGATGGTATTATTATATGATTATGTCATAATGATATAATTAAAAAATCTGAAAATAATGAAATTTAAACATTGTCAAAATTTTAAAAATTTGAAAATTCTGTAATTTTAATATATAAATGTGAAAAATAGGTCTAAAAGCTAAATTTCATTTTACGAAGGGCTGTAAAATGTTTAAAAGTTTAAAAGCTATTATAAAATTATTAAAAATAAAAATTTAATTTGAAAGTAAAACTAAGAATAATCTAATAATGTTGTGAGGTTAATCTAAAAAAAAATCCACAAATAACATTTAAAAATAAATTCAAACATATATGCAATAGATATAACTATAAGAAAAAATATTTAAATGGTTTCAAAATTCTAAAAAAAATATTGTTTTAAATGTAAAATGAATTTGAAACCTAAATTTTTTAAATATAAACTAAGTTTTTGAATAAATACAGTGTTTGTAAAATAAATCCATCTAAAAAATGTAGAAAATTATTTAAAAAATTAAATATAATTCTAAGATATAAAGGAACAAAAATATGAATATAACATATATATTAACAAATATAATTAATTACTTATAATTAAAGCACACAAACACAAAACTATTATTGTTATTGTTTTTGTTATTGTCGTCGTTGTTGTTGTCATCGTCATCATCATCATCTTTAAAAAAATACGGATTTTTTACAAATCTCAAAATAATAAGATCTCATGAGTAATATTTTAATATGATAAAATTATTATATTATTAATAATCGTATTTGTCATAATAAATAATAAATCGTGCATCGCGTGGGTATACTGCTAGTTATGTTAAAAGTCATCCAAAGTGATAAGATTAATCAACTAACAAGGTATTGATCTCGGTCAAAGTTTCATTTCCACAATTGAAACAACCTAGTGACCTAGTTTCCCTACATATAAGAACCACAATTTACTATCACAACATGAAGAACAAGAACTATTAGTTATAATTCAAGGACAATGGAAGTTCTGAAATTAAAAACAAATTTAAAGGATAAAAATGATATTTTTTGGTCGAAGTACAAAATAACTTTACAAGACTAAATGAATATTTTGAGTGTTAAACGAACATTTTCAAAAAGGGTGAGACTATACACACCCATTTACTAAATACATCCATAATTAAATATTATTGAATTATTTTCTTTTTCGCACATGTGAGTTGTGAAAATAAAGGTTTTACATTTGAAGATGAAGATGAGTGTAATGAATATAAAATGTGTAGTGCTTTAGAATTGTGGAAGGAAGAAGATATATGTGTGTTTTTTTTGGGAGGAAGATGAAGATGGGGAAGAAGGTGTGCATGAGTTTGGGGAAGATATATACATTTTATTAATAAGGGTATTTTGGTATTTTCATATATGTGTATTCATTTTTTTAAATGTGGTGTGTTAAGGAATAGATGAAGTGTGTATAGCCCCACCCTTTTAAAAGGAAAAAACTTATATACCCCTGGGGCACATAGGGGCACAGATTTAGGTGTTATATACATGTTCTTCAAGTGTTATATATATACTCTATAGGTGTTACATTTCTTGGTGTTATACATATAATATATAGGTATCATATGTATATAAGGGTATACATGTGATACCTGAAGAGTATATATGTAACACCTTATGATGATTAATTTGGGAGTACCGTGCCCCCGGGGCACACAAATGTCACTCCTTTTAAAAATGTTCGCTGAACCTTTATATTGATTTTTTTTTTTCTTCACAAAATTCATTTTAATTCTCAATTAACCCTATTAGTCAAAATGTTTGATTAACCCTAATATCTAATAATCTTCTTTAAATCTTATATTTAGAAAATGTTTGATGAAGCCTAATCCTTTAAATGTTCAATTAACCCCAATATTCATATCTTCGAATAAACTAGCATGTTATGATCGTTTATACTAACCCTAATGTTAAAAACTCTTCAAGGAACATTTTGAACTGACAAAAAACTAAAAATAAAATAAAATAATATCAACAAATTTAATAAAATTTTGTAGTAAATAAATACTTAATTGAAAATTCTTCAAGCTTATGTTGAAACAAGTAATCTTCGTTTGAGGGCTCATGATTAAAACTGCGAGTGAAATAGAAATTGAAGGAATATATATATATATATATATATATATATATATTCAAGTAAGCCCAATCAAATCAAATTGTACAAGTACAATGTAACGCTCTGTTTAAATACTGCTTGACGCTACTTACATTTGAAATAAACTCTTTCAATAATAATAAAGATAAATAGATTCAGGAATAATTGTGAAATATTATTTCGTAAAACAATGTTATAAAATATGACCTTGGAAAAATGCAGCGGAAGAGATTTTCTTGGAATTTCTTTCTTTACGAACATATTTTTAAATTAATTCATCAAAAGAGTGATGGAAAACAAACATTTACATAAATAAACATGTTTGAAAATTTATAAAAAATAAAACTCTTTATTAAAATGTTCTACCACCTTGATAATATCGGCTATCGGCATTCACCGCTCGCTCACCATGTCGTGAATACTTTTTAGCTGAAAACATTTTTTCACATAGGGGTGAGTGCTAGAAAACACTCAGTGGGGTTCATTTGTACGATGAAGGGGATTCATAAAGTACACATAGCCATATCATTAAAACAAATCACATTGTGGACTCTCGAGTAGTCCCTTGCAAACCTTTGGATAGGTTTCCGAAGAAAGCCTATTTGGGCCCCAAGCCAACCCCATTGGGTTTTTACACCCTTCATGTCGGGTTTCCGTAGAATACCCTACATGGCGTGAAAGCGCATGCGCAGTTACGTTTTTCACATAATAGTTCCCACATAACACAGAGTGCACATTAATCACGTTCACGTTGGGGCACGTATTTCACGACAATCACATATTGGCAAAGAAAACCTTCGTCATACATTTGGTTTCTAAAGAAACCCCTCTTGTGCGGGAATTACCCCGACTTATCACCATGTGAAACCAGTCGCATCTGTATCCTTGAAATCAATAAATTTTTGACACCATAATATTTACTTCAATATCAATTATATAATAATGACGTTCAACTTGAAATCAACATCACATAATTACAGAATTCAAAGTCACATAATTCACACAAATTCACATAATAAATTGTATAATTAAGATCGTAGATAAAATTTTACCCCCATCTTAGTTATGGACTGTCCTGGCAAAAGTTTGTTACCTTACTTCTCCTTATTCTCGTCATTCACTCGTATTTCCTACAAAGTATAGAAGCGTGACTTATCATCTTACTTAATCGTATATAATTGACATTATCTATAAAAATGATCCTTGAAAAGGTTGATAATCGGCGGTTCTAGGTTTAGGGTTCACTTGAAATTAGGGTTTGTGGATCATAACCCTAAAATTAGGGTTTGTCGTGAATAGGGTTTGCGGTAGAAATGTAATCAAATGATCATGTGAAGTTCTATAAATCCTAAGGGTCCAAATCATTATATTTTATATTAATCTAGGCTTATTACATTTTATATTAATTTAGGTTATACAAATCCTTTCGTAACAATATTTGGGTTAACAATAACATTTTATAGAGTTGTAGGGTATAATATACATTAAATATGACATCTTGGTGTCATATTGCAGTTTCAGCATGTAAGGAACATTGTATAGATTTTGATGAAAGACAAGACATGTAATAGACTAAGGCATAGGATCCTATGTATTTAAATTCCATTGTAAAATCTCTAAAGTATAGGATCAGGAGGCTTGACGATCAGGACTTGAGGATGAAGACCTTGCTGCATAAAACATTATAAGTGTAAGTCTTTGCAGCAGGCTATTTGAAAAAGATACTGGACTCTCACTGCACAAGGATGTTGAATTTGCCAAACTGTACGATGGACAAAGTAAGCTGAAACCAACTGAATAACCAGGAAGCATCAGCAACCTTTTAAGCAGTAGTTACCTCGAAATCTGTGTACGAGGTTTACGCTAGGCACAAGCATAAATATAACCAATCAAGAGATGCCACGTAATAAAGAAAAAAGGAAGTCTGAAGTAATGTCAGAGTGAAGTATGGTGATTGTAGCAACAGAGACATACAATCACAAACAACTACGCACAGATTAATCAGAAGAAGAGACCACATCGCCTCGAATATGCTGCGAAAAGGAAGTTATGTCCCCAACGGGCAGATTTCTCTCTCACCTATAAATAGAAGAAGACTGGAACTTGAAGAATACTTGAAACCTGAAACTCTCACAATAAAAGCACTCAAGCTATCAAACGCAATATACTTACAATTCTTTATAAGTTTCAAGTCTAGTCTAGCAGCAATCTATCTATAACTTAAAGAGCTCATTGTTCTAAAGCTTGTTGATTGTGTTGTTGAAGAAAACCCTTTATTTTCTTTAAACTGTTAGGAGTTGCTTGATCAGAGGTTGTTCCTAATCAAGTATTTAAGTTCTTAGTAGAAGAACAAAAGCTCTGTGTGGGCTAGTTGAGTTTGATCACTGTGCAGTAACCCTGTGTGGGAAAGACTGACAGTTCTTGTTAGGTTTAAGTTGTTTAAGCGAGACTTGTATAAATCAACTCTTTAACCTAACAAAGTTCTTCCTTGAGAAGGAGTAGAGAGGACGTTGAGGGATTACTCCACCCTTGAACCTCTATAAACCGTTGTGTTTATTTTTGATATTGCTTACTGTTGTTTATCTCTATAGCCTGCATATTTGAATAACTTGTTGCATCTCTCTCATAAGCATTCTAACTGTTTTCAAAAAAGAAGCTTTGTTAAAAGTATTTCTGCTGTGCATAAAACTCTCTCTTGTTTTGTTCACTATAGGTAATTGCTCAAGTAGTAACCTGCAGGACAGTTAGCTTCTTTAGCTACCTGCTTGAGTGAAACTATCAATACCTTCAATAAATCCTCCAAAGACTTGGATGCTATGCTAAAAATTCAAAGAAGTCTAAAAGATCATGCTGGCATAGGCTATTGTGGAGAAGCTTCCACTTGAAAAGCCAGTACCTCAAGGGCACCTACATTTGTGCCTGCAGTTAGCCCCCATGAAAATGAATTACCTAACTTAGGGGGAACTGTAAGCAGAAGTGCAGAAAGCCTTGATGGAAATGGAAAGAGACCTCTTACTAGTACCTACGGTAGTAAGTCTATCAGAAGCTGGCTCTAGCAACCTAAGTATGCTGGAAGCAGGAGTCATAGACAGCAGCCTATAAAGGGCAAAAGGTCTCAAGCTCTCTAACTGCCACATACCTATATGCCTAAAGCTAATGGAACCTATGTTCGTAGGTGGCAGAGGAAGAAATCACTTGCACACAAAGCACATGACAGGGAACCAGAAGAGCCTTATTAACTTTAAAGCTTCCAAAGGACCTAAAGTCATATTTGGAGACAACTCCAAAGGAAGCACAAAGGGCACTGATGACCTAATTAGAGAAAAATCTGCATCAAAAAAGTGTCGCATGTAGAAGGCTTAAAATACAACCTCCTGAGCATAAGTCAATTCTGTGACAAAGGTTACTGTGTGGAGTTTAATCTCAATAAGTGTCTGATCAAGGACAACAAGACTCAGGAAGTCAAGCTCACTGGAATGAGGAAGAAAAACATCTATTATGCTGATTGGGAATCAGTAACTACTGCAAGGAACTCCTGAAGCTAGATGGCTATGGCATAAGAGGATGAGCCACCTGAACTTCAAAACCATGAATAAGCTAACTAGGAAAGGACTAGTCAGAGGGCTACCTGATATGGTTTACAAGAAAGAAGCTGTCTGTGGAGCATGTCAGAAAGGGAAACAAGTAAAGAGCTTCTTCAAGAACAAAACTCTTCGTTCTACAGATAGGATACTAGACATGCTACACATGGATCTATTTGATCTAGATTGAGGAACTGAATTTACCAACAAATTCATTGAAGCCTACTGTTCAAATAATGAAATCAGGCATGAATACTCAGTAGCTAGGACACCTTAGCAAAATGGAGTTATCGAAAGACAAAATAGGACTCTGAAGGAAGCTACAAGGATAATGTTAGTCAAAGCTAAACTACCAAAGAGATTTTGGGCAGAAGCAACCAACACAACATGCTACACACAGAACAGATATCTGATCAACAAGGATCTGAGCAAAACTCCCTTTTAGTTGTGGTATGGTTACTCTCCCAGTATAAATTATTTTTACATCTTTGGGTGCATGTGCTTCGTGCTTAACAATGGGAAAGATTATCTCAAAACATTCGATGCCAAATCAGATGAAGGGGTATTCCTAGGATACTCATCGGTAAGCAAAGCCTTCAGAATCTTCAACAAGAGAACACTTGTTGTATATGAATCTGTACATGTGGTCTTTGATGAACCTCATTGTAGTAAGACTGATATAGAGGAACTTCAAGAAGAGTTGGACAAAACTCACATCAACAACAATCATGTTGAGTATATTAAGTGCAATTACCAAATCTTAAAATACGGATGGAATGTCACCATCCCAGATTATATATGATCCTAACTTGCAGGTACCTACTCAGACTCAGGAACCTGAAAACAATCAGGAACCTCAAGGAAATCAGCTAACTGAAGAGCAACCTCAGCAAGCTGATGAAACAAGAAGAAGATGGCTCAGAGATCACCACAGAGACCTGATTATTGGAGATTACACCTCTGGAGTAAGAACGAGAAGAGCAAATCCACACGAAGCCATGTTTGTCTGCTTCATCTCTCAAACAGAACCCAAGCACCCTTAGGAAGCTCTAGAAGATAACAACTGGGTTCAAACCATGCAGGAAGAATTGAATGGATTTGAGAGGAACCAAGTTTGGTACCTGGTTCCAAGACCTACTCATCAAGGGATTATTGGAACTAAGTGGGTATTCAAGAATAAGCTAGATGAAGAAGGACAAGTTGTAAGGACCAAGGCTAGGCTAGTGGCGAAAGGATACTGTTAGGAAGAGGGCATTGATTTTGATGAAACCTTTGCTCCAGTAGCCAGACTTGAAGCTATCAAGATCTTTCTAGCTTATGCATCTCACAAGAATCTCATTATGTATCAGATGGATGTAAATAGCGCTTTCCTGAATGGGATGTTAGTAGAAGAAGTTTATGTTGAACAGCCACTCGGTTTTGAAGATAATGCTGACAGAATGGTGTACAAACTCAGAAAAGCTCTCTATGGATTGAAGCAGGCGCCTAGAGCATGGTATGACACTTTGTCAAAATACCTGCTGGGTAATGGATTCAATAAGGGCAAGGTGGATAAAACCCTTTTCAGAATCCAGGATGGAGATAACATCCTACTTGTTCAAATCTATGTGGATGACATCATCTTTGGCTCAACCAACAAAGATCTATGCAGGAAGTTCTCCGACCTGATGCAATCCAAATTTGAAATGAGCATGATGGAGAACTAAGTTTCTTCATTGGATTGCAAGTCAGACAGCTTGATCAAGGAACCTTCATAAATGAAATGAAGTATACAAAGGAGCTGATCAAGAAATTTGGAATGGAGAACGCCAGTACAGTAAGCATTCAAATGCCAATGTCAGGAAGCCTGGATAAAGATGAAGAAGGAAAAATTGTTGACATCACTAAGTACAGAAGACTAATTGGGTCACTGCTCTACCTTACTGCAAGCAGGCCAGGACATTATGTTTGCAGTTGGAATGTGTACGAGATATCAAGTCGCTCCCAAGGAATCCCACCTCGCAGCGGCTAAAAGGATTATCAGATACCTAAAGGGAACCCCAGGAAGTAGGCTTGTGGCACCCCAAAGAATGAAGAATCAAACTGATTAGGTACACTGATTTTGATTTTGCAGGTTGCAAAATTGATAGGAAGAGCATCAGCGGAACCTGTCAAGTGCTGGGGAATCGCCTAGTATCCTGGTTTTGCAGGAAGCAAACTTCCATAGCCACCTCTACCGCCGAAGCTGAATATGTTGCTGTAGGAAGCTGCTATGCACAAATCTTATGGATTCAACAACAACTTCGAGATTACGACATCGTCGAAAAAGATACTCCGATCATGTGTGACAACACAAGTGCAATAGCGATTACCCACAATCCTGTATTTCACTCAAGAAAAAAGCACATCGATATTTGCCACCACTTCATCAGAGATCATGTGGAAAAAAAGGACATTTCACTAGAAAAAATTCACACTGATCAGCAGCTAGCTGACATTTTCACAAAACCTCTTTGTAAATCAAGATTTTCTTATCTAAGAAATGAGTTGGGTATCATTAAATTAAGCTAACTCTCTCTAATAGACTCTTATTCAGTGTCCTACAGCTTAGGGTGAAACCAAAAAGACTTGGAAAAATGAGAAATTTTTGAAGCTTAAAAGGAGTCAAGAAAGGAGACTGAGAGAGGTCCATGTCAAAGGTTCCTAATAAAGGTAGCTGACAGAGCTCACTGAAAGACACGTCAGTATATACCATCTGGAAAAGCAATCATCACAAATGAACCCACGAAGCGTACATTCAGAAATAACTGTCAATCCCAAGATGTGACACATCAAATCCGGACATGTTACCCAATAAAAGACGACTAATTTTGCAAATAAGTCCCTAAAGATCTTCAAAAAGTCAAAAAGTGAATCAGTGCATTAAATGTCAGGAACCTCAACCGCGGGATGTTAAACCATTTAAATTTTGAGTAGATCTGAACCGTTGATCAAAACACAGAGAGTTTTCATATATATAGGAACTTCAAACCTATTCAAAAACCTTTACGCTCTCATATTTCCTTAACTCTCTAAGTTTTCTGCAAGCAGTAACTTAGCAATCCTTTTGTGCTCTATCTCTACTTTGTACAGAAACACACTTTCCCTCCTACTTTTCAAAATGGCACCCAAGAACTCTCAAGTAATGGATGGTCATCTCGTTGATGAGAATGTTAATTCTACTGAAGGCCATCAAAGATGAAGGTCACTCCATCGACCTTATGCAGATGATCCTGAACAGCCTTCACCAATCTAGAGTGTGGGGTCTCTGCTCACTCTACAGGAAACCCTACTACGAGGACCTTGTTAGGCACTTCTACTCCCATGCAGATGTGTCCAATGACAAGACAAAGATCATATCCAAACTGGGAAAGAAGACAATCAAAATTTCTACTAGTCTCCTAGGTGGGATCTTTCAGCTTCCCACTGAAGGGATGGATGGCAGTGACTTGGCCACTTACGGAGAGGCAATGGTGGAAGAATACTGGAAGAGATTCACAGGATCTGAAGACATGTTGACACTGAACAAGAGCTGTAACAAAAAGCTCTTCTAGGTGGAGTTTTAGATGCTCCATGATATCTGCTGCCACATCATTGAGAACCGGTCTGGTTCCTTTGACAAATGTACCAACCTCAGGTACAAAATGATGATAACTCTAATGGAGGCTGAGAAGGTGAACAAGGTTGAGTATATATTCACCAGGCCCAAGGAGGAGGTGGAGAAGAAGGTTGACAAGCCAACTTATAGACTCGTGATCAACACCATTTTATGGTATGCTCCATTTTATGGTATGCTGGTCATGACCTATCAAAGGGTAAGCCCATTCAAAAGGGCAAGTTCATAGGATATGGCAGAATTTTTGCCAAGAAGGGAACTAAAGTCTCCCATGTAACCAGGAAGGTGACTGCGGTGAAGGAAAATGAGACTCAAAGAGAAGCAGTGCAAGAAAGCACATCGGAGGGGGAAGCCTCCGCGGTTACTGCTTCTCCACTTAGGCAGGAGAAGAAGGGAATAAGTGTAAGGGTGAGGGTGAAATAGGCTGTAAAGAGGAAACTGAGAATATCTGATGATGAAGCATCACCATCTCTATTACCTGTGTTAATGCTCCCTGCTCCTGCGAGCAAGGACAAGGATGCTGAATCAGAGATTCAGATCACTGAGCAGGCAGAACTAGTTGTACAGAAAGTCACTGCTCAGTAACAGAGCAGTTAGGAATGGACGATGAAGAAAGTGCAGAGGACTCTGACCCAGAAGTAGTCTTGGACACGGCGAAGATAAAAATAGAGTTTGAGAAGCAGTGGGACAGGTTCATGACATGGTGAAACTACCGGCACCTTCCGAGTCCAGATCTTTTTCAATGGACTGAGCTGTATGCAGAGGAAGATTGTGCACTAAATTGGGTAGAAGTGTCTGATATTAAGGGGGAAAGGGTGTTGGAGACAAGATTCTTGAAAGGTCTGCAAAGGAGGAAGTGGAGAGACTATCAAGAAAATTATGAAGCAGAAATGAAATTGGCTGCTGCTGCTAAAAAGAGGAAGTGAGCTGCACTGCTTGTATTGCCCCCACCCTCCCCAAGGATGATGAAGTAGAAGAAGCCCTTCGAGCAACCTGATTTTTACAAAGATGATGTTATCTTGAATGCAGCTGCTGATCAGGTCAGTGCTGGCGATGATGTGGACTTCACTGAAAAACAAGCAGAGGCATTTGGAGTGGATGAAGCGGAGGAAATGATGCTGAAATAGGCCTTGGATGCCAGTTGGTGGAAACAAGGATGAGGCATAGGCCCCTGCCTATGCAGCTAGGTGAAGATTCCTTTTTTGGAGCAGCATCTATTGGGCAACCTTTATCTGTTCAACTAATTGGTCAGAGGATTCCTTCCCCACCCCCGCATCTAGAGATGAATCCAGCGGGGCATTCAGTCAGCTAGTGGATATTGTGGTCTTGACAGATGAGGAGGTGACAAGATCAGATATCGCAGGAGATGTCCCTGCCCTTGAAGACACTCCTGCCACCATGGAAAAAGCTGATACGCCAATGATGGAGCTACCAACATCTCCGGAGGTTGAAAAGTTGGAAGTTCTTGCGGTTGCTGCAGTTCTAGAAGAAACACTTGCAGCAGCAACTGCTGAAGAAGTAACCTCTGTGCCAGTACCCTCTGAAGAACAGGCACCGATGGAGGTTGATCACACGGTTGAGGAAATTACTCCAATGGAGATGAAGGAATTAATTTCTGAGGATCCTGCGAATCATGGTGAGATGATTGCAGAGGAGGCCGCCATAGAACAGGCTACTAATATAGACCCTGCTGTTGAACAAATTCCAGTGGTTCAAATTGTTCAAATCCAGTCTACTACTGAAGAGGCTACTCCTGAAGAGCCTACTGTTGAGAAGTCTGCTCTCTTAGAGACTTCGATGACACAAACATAAGTTGAGAAGGTGCAATTAGAAGAAGGGTCTTCTGAAGAAGAAATAAGGAGAATGCAGGCCTGGAAGGGAGATGTCCCTCAGGATGTTGTTGAAGTAGCTGATGATGAGGAAAAATCAGCAGATAAGGAGGACGATCTCTAAGACTGGATGTCTAGCCCCTCCAACATCAATGATGGTGCACCCAATGAACAGGGTGCAACTGGAGCCGAAAATCCAACTTGCTAACTTCTTCTCTTTCTGTGCAGGATGCAGAAGAAATATCCATTGATGATGTACTCCAAGCAGTGGAAAAGATTAGCAAGTCTCTAACCGAGACTAGTCGTCTAATGAGAGCTGAAGCAAAGAAGGACAGGTTAAAAGCTTCCTTCCTGGTTGATACCCTTAATGCAACCCTAGCAAAGCTTCAGACAACTATCAACTCCATGAACCCATCCACTGACCTTGTTGAAGCTATCAAAAGCATGAATGAGAAGCTCAACAAACAAGAGAAGAAGTTATTGGAAGTCGAGCTTGAGCAGCAGTCTGTGATAAGTGTCAATTTTGCTATAGTTTTGCGTACAATGTTATGATCGATTGATTGCGTTTGTGTACGTTTTTATATCAATTTTGTTACTTTTCATATATTAGTTGCATTTGACGTTTTGGTTGCTAAGTCTAATGATTCTAGTGGAAAAAGTATGAATTTCAAATGTGATTAAGGATTGAGGAATAAACGAGGAGGAAACGAGGCCGAAAACGAAGAAAAACGGGGCTGTGCATTGGGGCACGGACAGATGCAGCCGCGCACGGTCAGGGCTGCATTGGCGCACGACTGTGCGCCAATGTCCAGAGAGGTAGGCAGCCGCGCACGGACGGCCGTGTCTGGGGGCACGGTCGTGCGCGGCTGGCATGCGCAAGTGCAGCGGGACACGGTTTGGTCGTGCCGTGGGGCACGACCGTGCCCGGGTGTCCTATTTCAACTAAAACACGATTTTGGATGATTTTATACCCGATTTTCTTGATCTCCAAGACTCCGAAGAAGATATATATACCCCAAGAAGTCCAGAATTGAAGAACACAAGCATTCATAGAGAGAAAACACAAATTCTGAGAGCATCCAGGAGAAAGTACGAAGGAGAATTCGAAGATCGAGAATCACGAGATCGTCGCCTTAGAGGTTTTCTTTTTACTTTTCTACTTTTTGTTGAATTTCGGTTTTGACATGATGTTATCAATTTTGTCTATGGATTTGATTAATAATATGTCTGGCTAGATCTTCGTAGGTTTCTAGGATATGTAAGTAGTTCGATTCAAACCTTGATGGATCTTTGATTTTAATTTAATTTCTTGATTTTTCGATCCTATTCATGTGTTTATGATTTGATTGCTTGTTTGATTAGAGGGCCCCTAATTGAGCATGTTTAAGTAATTAAGTCAAAATTCGAGAGAGGAGATTTAATTACGGAAAAGTAAACACATGACATATATGCAGCATGAGATCGAGAGATGAATGACATATGTGATGAGATTTTCAATCCTAGGTGCTTTTGGGAGTTGTTGTGTTATATCAGATCGAGTAGAGATACCTCTGGTAGCATAATAATCAACCGGTTAAATTGACTCGAGAGAGCTTTTAACTTGATTTTCGTGATTGCTCATATAGGATTATTAATCAATGAATTTGGATTGATCAAAGTGACGTTGAGGGGAGAATTGGGTGAAAGCATGTTCTAGAACCTGTCTTAGAATAACTGTTTGATTTCGTGATTTTTAATTGCATTTTTAGTTAGTATAATTAATTCAACATCTTTTGAATTCGATTCCTAGATAAAATTAGGGATAAAATTTAGGTAATTAATTAATTCTAACGTTAGTCTCTGAGGGATCGACCTTGCTTGCCGAGTCTACGATCTACACCGTACACTTGCGGGAGTAGCTTAAGGAATTAGGTGAACAAGTTTTTGGCGCCGTTGCCGGGGACTAGACGTTAGGATAGTTGATATCTAGATTTGTTGTTTTGATTTTAATCTAGGATTTTTTTAATTTTTTTATTTTTTATTTTAGGGATTATTTGATACTCTTTCGTGGATTTTCAGGTCGTGCATCAATATGACAATCAACAGCTATCAATGGCCATCTGAAAGAACTACATACAAAAAAACAGTTGAATTTCAAAATCAAGATCAATTAACAGCTTTAACTGCACAGATATCAGCTCTCACAAGACAAGTTTTGGCTTCTCGTACTGCACCAGTACGAAATTTCTGGAATCAAAGTTGTGATTTTGCACCACAAGAGGAGGTTGAAGACATCAATTATGTAGGTGGACAATATTACAACAACTTCCAAAATAGGGGATTTTCTGTTACAAATGGAACGATTGATGAGCCAAGGAAGCAGCCACTTGAGGAGTTGATGAGAGAATTCATAAAAAGTACGGATGAGCGTTTAAAAGAAGCCGATGCTCGTGCCAAATCTGTGGAAAAGCAATTGGATACTCGTCTCAAAGCATTGGAAGTGCAAATGGGACAAATAGTCACTATTCTTGAAAATCAACAAGAAGATGAGTCATATTCTAGTACAACCGAGTTATATCCAACTGAAGAAGGTATGATCATGACGTTGATGGAAGAGACCAAGAAGGATGAGCCCAGCATGCTAGTTGAAGATGAGAAGGAAACTGAAGACGAGAGAGAAAATATTTTGATGGAGAAAGAAGTGCATATAGAGGAACCAAAAGGGGCTGAGAAGCCTAAATCAATTCTTAACCCTACACTTTCTTTTACTATCATTTATATTCTTTCCCCTCAAAAAGTTCACAAGAAAGAGTTCGATGATCAATTTGTTAACATTTTAAATTTTTTTGAGAAAATTGACTTTGAAATTCCTTTTGTAGGTGCGTTGGAAAAATTGTTGAAGTGTGCAAAATTGTGTGAGTGGATGATGCCGTCAAATTTCACACTGATTGAGATGCAACCCAATTGGAAGAAAAGGAAGAAAAAAGTTTGTGAGTTTTCCATTGCATTTTTCTTTTGATTTTATTAATTGTCCTCTTTGGAATTGATGACAAATAAGTTTGGGGGGGACGGTTGTGAGATTAAAGAAAAATGACAATAGATTTTTGCATTACATTTTAGTTGCATATAGGATTTTATTGCTTTAGCACGTTTATTGCTTTTTAGGTAGATTTTTTTTTCTAGGATTAGATTTTTTTTAGGATAGATGATGATCTTTTGATTTTGTGGAAGAATATGTGATATGAATTCTCGATCTTTGAAAAGCATGAATTGAGTTGAATAATCTTGACGATCTATTGCTTGATTGAGTTGGAATTTTCTGATTTTGGTGAATATTTTGAGCATGAAATGATTGTGTATTTTGAGGAGTATGAAAACAAGCGAGTGAGATTTGAGCCTTGACTTGACATTACATCGAGTCTTGTTTTCTTGATGGAGTGAGTATCAATCGTCTTGTACATATCTCTAGAACTTGCTTTGGTATCTCCTTTGAGACTACATGTACGTGTGAATTTTTGAAAATGATCTAAGGCCATCTTTGATTTTTAGTCACTTAGCCAAATTTTTCCTACCAAAATCATTATAATTCCCTAGTTAACCTCTTTGAGCCTTTAAGCCTTATTTCTTTGACTAACCGAATAATCGTGTGAATAACCCTTATCTTTTGAGCTTACCTATTTTATATGATTGTAAAGCTAGGATGAGAAGTGATTGGGTGAAAAGAGCTTGAATTAAATAGTTGGGAAAGTAAATAGAGTTGAAAGAATTGGTAGTGTTGAAAAAAAAATGTGTGGCTAAAAAAAAAAAAAAAAGAGGAAGTGATTGGTGGAAAATATATTTGTGCATGAGTTGTGCCTTGTTGATGTAAGTTGGACACTTAGTTGAGTTGTGCCTTTTTCTGGAACTCGATTGAGTAAGTCCTTTAGAGATAATTTCTGGAACTCACATGGAAATAGGTGATTTGTTTTGGGTTGAAGAAACTTCATGGAAATGTAAAAAGTTGTGATTCAAGGAAGAAATTGTTGAAGTAGCTGCAATCATATGCTTTTATAGTCACTTTAATCCAAATTTCCTACCTTGTCCAAAGAGCCTCATTGCGTCCAAATAAAAGTCCTTTTTGATTCTTATATTCACATGTACGAAAGTGGTGGAGAAGTGAGACGATTTGCAAGCTTATGGTAGATGTTACTTGATTGATTGATCCGAGTGTATACACGACCTATTTTATACACTTTTTGAGCGTGAGTGATACACTTTTACCTTGTGAGGTTCATTACTCCTTGAAGTGCATGATTGTGGATTGTTTGGAGTGTTTGCTTAAGTTTAGAAAGTTTCGATTTTGATTAAGTATTTTGAGTCTTTGGTTGTTAAACTTGGTTCATTCTTTTGTGATTTGTGTTGAAGAAGAGTTCTTGATGTTGCTCGAGGACGAGCAATGGTTTAAATTTGGGGGAAATTGATAAGTGTCAATTTTGCTATAGTTTTGCGTACAATGTTATGATCGATTGATTGCGTTTGTGTACGTTTTTATAGCAATTTTGTTACTTTTCATATATTAGTTGCATTTGACGTTTTGGTTGCTAAGTTTCATGATTCTAGTGGAAAAAGTATGAATTTCAAATGTGATTAAGGATTGAGGAATAAATGAGGAGGAAACGAGGCCGAAAACGAAGAAAAACGGGGCTGTGCGTTGGGGCACGGACAGATGCAGCCGCGCACTGTCAGGGCTGCATTGGCGCACGACCGTGCGCCAATGTCCAGAGAGGAAGGCAGCCGCGCACGGACGGCCGTGTCTGGGGGCACGGTCGTGCGCGGCCGGCACGCGCAAGTGCAGCGGGGCACGGTCTGGTCGTGCCGTGGGGCACGACCGTGCCCGGGTGTCCTATTTCAACTAAAACACGATTTTGGATGATTTTATACCCGATTTTCTTGATCTCCAAGACTCCCAAGAAGATATATATACCCCAAGAAGTCCAGAATTGAAGAACACAAGCATTCATAGAGAGAAAACACAAATTCTGAGAGCATCCAGGAGAAAGTACGAAGGAGAATTCGAAGATCGAGAATCACGAGATCGTCGCCTTAGAGTTTTTCTTTTTACTTTTCTACTTTTTGTTGAATTTCGGTTTTGACATGATGTTATCAATTTTGTCTATGGATTTGATTAATATTATGTCTGGCTAGATCTTCGTAGGTTTCTAGGATATGTAAGTAGTTCGATTCAAACCTTGATGGATCTTTGATTTTAATTTAATTTCTTGATTTTTCGATCCTATTCATGTGTTTATGATTTGATTGCTTGTTTGATTAGAGGGCCCCTAATTGAGCATGTTTAAGTAATTAAGTCAAAATTCGAGAGAGGAGATTTAATTATGGAAAAGTAAACACATGACATATATGCAGCATGAGATCGAGAGATGAATGACATATGTGATGAGATTTTCAATCCTAGGTGCTTTTGGGAGTTGTTGTGTTATATCAGATCGAGTAGAGATACCTCTGGTAGCATAATAATCAACCGGTTAAATTGACTCGAGAGAGCTTTTAACTTGATTTTCGTGATTGCTCATATAGGATTATTAATCAATGAATTTGGATTGATCAAAGTGACGTTGAGGGGAGAATTGGGTGAAAGCATGTTCTAGAACCTGTCTTAGAATAACTGTTTGATTTCGTGATTTTTAATTGCATTTTTAGTTAGTATAATTAATTCAACATCTTTTGAATTCGATTCCTAGATAAAATTAGGGATAAAATTTAGGTAATTAATTAATTCTAACGTTAGTCTCTGAGGGATCGACCTTGCTTGTCGAGTCTACGATCTACACCGTACACTTGCGGGAGTAGCTTAAGGAATTAGGTGAACAGTCTGTATCATCCATCTTGAAGAAAATTGATGACTCTCAATTTGAACAGAAACAAACTTTAGAGGATCATACTGACGTTTTAACAAGTATGCATTCAATGGTAAAGTTTGTTGTAAGCTCGGCTTTTGATGATAACAAAAAGGGGGAAGATGCAGCTAAGAGGATTGAGCAGAGAAAGCAGCAGGATTCTTCTTCTTGTAGGCAACTAGCAATTCTGGCAAGAAAGGATTTAGGAGGAGATGGAGGAGGTCATGGAGGAAGCTCCCTGCTCTCATCAAGAACAAGAAGATATGTTTTGTCTCCCAATTCTTTTCGTATTTTTCCCAGAAGAACCTCCCTGCTCTCATCTTGAGCATTTTCATATGTCAAATTTGCAAGAAACTTTTTCAACAGAACCATCGTATCAAAGTTTCGAGATACGTGGACCCAGATTTTCTTTCCAAAGTGGGTCTGAATTCTTTCATGGTTGAAGATTTTGCGGGTCAATGTGGTCTTCCCAAGTCCACCCATTCCGACAATGGGAAGAACAGACAAGGTTTCCTCAGTTTTTGTCAGCATCTTATGAACAATATCTGAAACATCATTATCTCTTCCAATAAAAAATGGATCATGAGTGAATGAATCAGTTTCTTCAGGAAGAGCATATTCAATCGCAGGTCTGCTATGGAGGTTGAACTTGGTTGCATCGTCTTTAATAGACTCAAAACGGACATAGATTTCATTGATTCTAAGAGCCATGCGTCGACGAAGAACATAATAATTGAAGGATGGGAAGCAAGATGGTAGTACCTTTTTCTTGATGCTCTTCATTTTCTTAGAGAGAAGATGATAGTTGAGTTCATCCAGAACATTAATATGAGCATCGAAGGCCACATCATCAAGCTGCTTCAGCCAAGTTTTGACAGCTTCATCGGTGATCAACTTCTTCTCAGCATCGTCCAAGTAACTTTGGATTAGAGTCAAGCTATTATGAAGCTCCTCAGCGTTCTTCTTGAGACCTTGGATCAGTGAGATCTCTCCCTTGGTAACGTCGATCAGATTTTGAACCAGAACTTGAATGGCAGCATCACCTCCTTCCATTGATCTTTTGGCTCAGAGAGAGAGAGAGATTGGATGCTTGGTGAATATACAAATGGCTGGTAGGATTGCGATTCTTTTTGAAAATAGACTATGCAGAACAATTATGCTTTTCTTGAGCCATCTTCATTTCATTTTTTTTTCTTTTTCTTACTTTGTGGGATTCCATACTTTATTAGACTAAGTACAGAATATTAAATTAAGTACACAAGCATATTTAATTATACATCTATTTATATACGAGTATCAGCACGTGTGTCGCACCAAGATTTAGCGTGCACCAAGATTTGAGTATTATTTGGATCAAACCTGCACCATCTATGTACCATGAGTATTTCAAGGTAAAGTGAAAATATCATCAATGTAGAGTGAAAAATTAATTAAAAAGTAAGTCTCATGTGAGACTGTCTCACGTATCATTTCATGTGAGACGAGTTAACTTACGACTCACACCTCACAATTCACATATAATTATATGGATATGAGTTTGATTAATGGATAAAAATGATCCGTCTCACGAAAATCATCAGATAGCAGTTCAACCAAGAGAAAATCTGATGCTATCTCAGGAGTCCATTCTGGTCTTAGAAGAGGAATAGAAGAAAGGAAGGAGAAGAGGAGAAAGAATAAAGAGCTTCTTAAAGCATCAGATGCCCACATTGAGAAAATACTAAAAGAAAGTATGTCCAGATTCTACCCTCCCCAAAAGCAACCTGACTTTGAAGCTCTTGCAAAATACGAGAAGTATGCTCTAAACTCTCTAAAATCTTCTTAGATAGAAGTCCGGATATTGATCAATGGTCTATTTCTAGCCTATACCGCAAGTGTACGGTGTCAACTATAGATAGGGCAAGCAAGGTCGATCCCACAGAGACTAGTGAATTAGAACTTAGTTAACTACCTAATTAATTTACGCAATTTTATCTAGGTGACCGAATTGAGAGAATTTAATCAAATTAACCTATGTCTAGAAACAAATAAATGAAATAAAAATATCAAACAAGAAAATATCAAGAAAATCAAGATTCAAACAAGGATCCTAAGACAACGATTTCATTCTACTTCAATCAAGTTTACTAATCTAGCAAAAATCAACCTCAAATCCAATTATTTTATGTAAGCAATCACGATTGTAGATTAACCTCTCTCTCGAGCAACTTAACCCGTGGATCGATTATTAATGTCTGTATCTCTACCTCGCAGTTAATAACCAACTCCTAAAAGCTCCTAAGATCGTATTCTCACCCCAATTATTTACCAATCTCTCGATCCAGACAATTTAATTGAGTCATACATTCACAAATCTATAATCAGATATCATCTCTCGATCTCAATCCAATTAATAAAACATGCATAAATTTGATCAGGATTCACACATGGAATAGGTACAAGGAAGCATGAATAAAATATC
Source organism: Scutellaria baicalensis (assembly GCA_005771605.1). Taxonomy (NCBI): domain Eukaryota; kingdom Viridiplantae; phylum Streptophyta; class Magnoliopsida; order Lamiales; family Lamiaceae; genus Scutellaria; species Scutellaria baicalensis. The sequence continues at coordinate 22,697,187 of CM016724.1, forward strand.
ATGGATTAGAGGAAAGCTTAAAACTAGATATTGAACAAGAAATCCATAGAACTACTCTCGTGTCCTAAGATCACGAGACCCCTAGCCAAAAATCATGTTCATAAAGCAAAATAAATTACAAAACGACATGATCAAAACTAGAAATAAATCAAAGAAACGCTTATTGAATTTGTGATTGTTGGTTGCTCCTCTTGACTCTTGAATCTTCAATTTCTTGCTTTTTTCCTTGCTCTCAAGATGTGGATGAATCCCCCTTTTTTGTGGATGTGTATGGATCTTTTTTATTTTCTCAAATCTCTTTTTCCCAAGTCCTAATTTGTATCTAAGTAGGTAAAAATCGGACTTGGAGCAAGTTGTATCCAAATAGGAGTCCAAATAGGCCTAAAAATCCGTAACTAAACCACCGACCCGGCCAAGTGACCCGGGTGGCCCAGACTCCCAGCTTTCAGCCTCGATCCGGCCCTCTTACGCTCATAATTGGGCTTCGACTCCTTCATGAAAGTTATATCCCTTCAGGTTAGCTATCCGATGCCACTAATTTCAGCCCAATATCAGTTTTGTACACCAAGTTATAACCAATTTACTCAAGCCCTGTCAAGACGAAAATCAGGACATTCTTGCACGACTTTCACCTTCTTGTACTATTCTGCTCTCTTGAAGGCATAATTGATGAAACCTTCGAACATTAAAGTTGTAGAACTCCCTCTTAGCTTTCTAACAAGACAAGAAACATTGAATTTGGACTTCTCGAGCTCGAGATATGATTTTTCTTCTATAACTGCGCTTTATCGACTCCTTATCTCGACTCCAACTTGGCGTAAAATTCCATTGGACTTTCATTTTGTGCTAAAACCTATCAAATTCCTTTTAAATCAAGTAAAAACATGAAATCTTAAAAAGATAATGAAATCTAAATAAAATCTCACTATTGCATGTTTTTCAACGCAAAATGATATGAAATTAAGCCCCAAAATGCATCAAATAACGAAGTTATCAAACCCCCCAAACTTAAACTATTGTTCGTCCCCGAACAATGAAAAGAAAAGAACTTATGCATGGGGCGGAATGAATATCATTTTGCTCGTAGGCTTAGGCAAATTATCAAGAACAAGCAAGCATCATATAATTTTGGAAGACATAGGAGATTCATGCAAATTACTCTTGAATCAATGCTTCAAATAATAAGTGAATACTTCACAAGGTAAGTGTATCACTCATCTCTCAAATGTTTAGGGAAATTACACTCAAGTCAAAGCAATGCACGCACCCTACCATAAGCTTGCAAATCGTCTAATCTCTCTACCACTTTTCGTGTGTTTGAATCAAGAATCAATTAGGACTTTTTCTTTGGTTGTAATGTAGACTCTTTGGTCAAGGTAAGGATTATTTTTGGCTAAGTGGCTAAAAACTTGGACTAGAAAAAAAAAAAGGATCGTCACCCATTAAAATCAGTCCACCTTCGATCACTCTCCAATTCTTTTTTTTTTTTTTCAACTCACCTCTCCCAAAACATGAGTTCCAGAATATCGTATTAGGCACAACTCAAATGAGTTCCAGAAAAGGGCACAACTCAATGAGTTCCAGAGATATTGGCACAACTCATGTTAATTTTTTTTTTTCATACCAAGTATTGGTTTGTTTTTCCCTTGGTATTTTATTTTGAAGCTCACATTACAAAATTTTTTTTTTCTCCATGGTTGAGATACACATTCCCACTTTATTTTCCATCTTTCTTCCTCGTGGTTGATCACCTTTGTAACCTCTTTTTCCACCCACTTACTAGTCCAAGCAAGGTAAGAACAAAGAGTAAAAAAAATGAATGACTCATTAGGCTTAATCAAGAAAAAAGGCTTATAGGCTCAAACGTGGTTAACTAGGGAAAATAAATATGGGATAAGTGTATATTTGGTCGATGAGGCTCAAACAAAAATGACCTAAAATCATTTTCAAGTTCAACACACTTATGCAGTTTCAAGAAGATACCAGAGCAAGTTCTAGAGAGATACACACATGCTTGACATTCACACAACAAATGAATATGACTGTTTTGAATGTATCAGTCAAAGGCTCAAATCTCATAGGTCAAATTCACCATTTAAAGCATCAATTCAATTTCATCAACATACTTTCCTCCACGCAACATCTCCACAAAATCATATTCAGCACAAAAGATTTTTTCAAGAATATCATCACACAGTCATCAAATCAGCAACCAATTTCACAATTCACCAAATGAACTAATCCTAAGAAAAAAAAACTTTCCTCTCATGAAACTAACCTAAAACTAAAAAAAAAAACAAATAAAAACAAAAAAAACAAAATAAAAACAAGAAAAGGGTAAAACATCCCAAGAAAAGCCGTCCTTCCTCCCCCCCAAACTTGTTCTCAGAACAAGTTCCGGAGGAGAAAAAGAAGTGGCTAATCTTGGGCACTTACTATGGCTCACTGTAGAGGTGGAGGTGGTGGACGTCCTAAAGTGCTAAAGTCGATTTGCCACTGCCTCATGGCTTGCATCATTTGCATCATCTCATAATGATTTTGAACTTGACGTTCCTCAATGTTTGTGACCCGATCCTCCAGTGCGTCTAAACGAACTCCGTAATCCCCTCGTGAAGCTCTAGCAGTGGATGACTCAGGTATATCCTCATGCATCGGTTGAGGAACCGTCCCATCATCTGAAGCTACTTCTCTATGCAATTCACGTGGCTGTACCCCCATCGGACTTTGCGCAAGTACAGCTTGATGAGCAGCTGAATCCATGAGCCAATTGGACTTATCGTCCAATGTATCCATAGTGGTTAGGGATGTGTTGGGTAATAGAAAGGCTTCCCCATTTCATTGCAACAAATAGTAGTTGCATTCTACTTTGGCGAGCATCTTCATTGCCATCAGCGCTTGCAAATCAATTGATGGATTGGCAACGGAAGCCTTTTCCCAAGATGTGTAGTCAACATGGAAGTAATCAGCAATGGGTGTCAACATGCCTCGAATGCAAATAATCCCCGACGTCTTCTTAGCCACTCGTAAAAGTTGTTCCATGAAGTAAGCCCCAATATTCATACGGGTACCCGAGAGCATGGATCATATGGCAAACAATTCATCCTTTCTAATGTCTCCAAACTCATGTCGTGCGAACACTGAAGAGGACAGGAGACGAGCGATATAACAAAATACTGGATTTCGTAGCCATGATGCCTTTGACGATTTAGGGTTGAACACCACGGTATGACTGTCGGATGACTGAACCAACTCCTTCCAAAACTCATTCGGATCGAACTCTCGTGGCTCCCGATAAAGACCACCTAGTGGAAGCTCATAGATGTTATTCAATTGGTTAATGGACAACGTCCTTTGTTCGTTGTCCAATTGAAAGCTCATCGAGATCGGCTCCGAGGGACGGCTAGTTTTGTGGACCTCTAGTGTACTCAAGATTTCAAGTGTGATTCTTTTGTAAGTCGACCATCTTCCTCTTAACAATCTTGTCCACCCAATCCTATCAATCAGTTTCCACACATCAGATTCAATTTCGAGCTCTTCTAGCGCGTGAGTGGAGTAATATCTTGTTGGCTCAATAGGTAAGTTCTTGAGCACATCCCATCTCCCTCTATAGGTGCCTTCATCAAGTAGTCTCACTCCCATATTTTGAAACAAATTGTTTGGTCGTCTTGATCTATTTCCCCTACTACTTTCAGTAGCACTGGAGCGCGATCGTACTCGACTACTTGACATTGTACCTAAAAATTGATTGAGTTAGTAAATGGTATCCTCTTATGATTCAAATCATGATTATCACTCAATTTGATAGAATATAAAGACTAAGCAAAATTTGAAATCATATCATCAAGTTGCATCTTCAAGCAATAATTTACAAGAACCTAGCATAATTATCCACAAAGTGTGTCCTACATATCTAATTTATTCAACCAAGTTTATAAACCATGACAATATATATGCCCACCAAGTGTTTGATAAAATGCTACAATGAACCTAGTAAATTAATTGCATCAAACTATCAAAACCATATATGCCTCACTTGCACCATCATCCAATCATGCCAAATTCAACACTCAATAGGCTACTCAAATCAAATTCATCAATAATATTGAAATCAAGAGAGACTATAGATATGCCCACCAAGTGTTTGATAAAAGGCCTAAATGAATCCCTAATTATTTATGCAATTCTAATCCATACAATTGTTACCCACATGCTTCAATCATCTTTATTGTAATAAGAATCGAGATTGAGAGAAGAAATCATACCAATTTGACGAAATTCTCAAGAGATATGATGATATCCCCTAAGTCCAAAAGTTAGATGAATATCCCTCTTTTCTCCTCCAACACTTGATGAATTGAGTAATAGAGGATATGGGTGTGTGAATTGTAACACAAATTCAAGAGTTTATGGTGTAATTTTGGATTAGAAATTAGGGTTCAAGTGTAGGGATGAATTGGGGATGAAGAGGAGTAAAAAAATGCCAAAAAACTCACCTTTATGCGACCCGGGTCGGGTCACGGGCCACCCGACCGGGTCGCGTGTCTGCTGGAAGAAGGGCCGAAAGGGCGACCCGGGGTCGCGTGTCGTCGCTGGCTTATTGCCGAAGTCGAACCTACGACCTGGGCCGGGTCTCCTGCAGCCCGGCCGGGTCGTTCGTCCCAGCCATTTCTCACCCAAATCGAAGGTGTGACCCGGGCCGGGTCTCCTACAGCCCAGCCGGGTCGTGTGTCTCGCCCCTGTTCCTGCCGATTCGAAGGTCTGGCCTGACCCGGGTCATAAGACCCGACCCGGGTCCCTCTCCCTCTTTTTTTTTTTTTTTAAATTTTTCCAAACCTATTCTAAAATAAGAAAAATACTACTTAACTAGTAACGAAACAAAATCGATAAAAATTGGGTTGCCTCCCAACAAGCGCTTAATTTTACGTCTTTAGCTAGACGATTTTTGTAGAGAGAACTCACGGTACATCGAGTTGAAAACTCGATTCTTTCTCTTGTTGCTTTGAGTGATGGCTATGCTTGAATTTGACCTTTTTCTTCGACATTTCCTGCAAATAATTCAAAGAAGCAACATCATTGTAGGATTTAACATCTTTAATGTCATATATTAAATCAATAGAGAAGATAGAGGGACTTAGGAAATTTTTCAATGGGTCATGAGTTGATTTTTCCTTTAAACTCTCTTGGGCTCGTTCCTCCATTATGTCAATTGAATGACACTTTTCTTTATTTTCTTCATGAAGCTTCATGACATTATAGATGGAAAAAGTGACTTGTTCTTCATTAACCCTCAATTTAAGCTCTCCTTTCTCCACATCTATCAATGCTCGTCCGGTGGCCAAAAATGGTCTCCCCAAAATTAGAGGCATGTCAAAATCCTCCTCCATGTCAAGGACCACAAAATCCACGGGAAAGATGAACTTATCAACTTTAACCAACACATATTCAATAACCCCCGTTGGAAATCTCAACGATCGATCGGCTAATTGAAGAGTCATTGTTGTTGGTTTCAATGTTCCCAAATTAAGCCTTTTGAAGTTAGACAATGACATCAAATTAATTGATGCTCCAAGATCACACAAGACCTTTTTGAATTGGACCCCTTCGATGTCACATGGAATTGAGAAGCTTCCCGGATCTTTCAACTTTTGTGGAAGTTTTCGTTGGATTATGACACTGCACTCCTCGGTCAAGTTGACAATCTCATTGTCAACTATCTTCCTTTTTTTCGACATGATATCCTTCAAAAACTTCGCATAGTGCGGCATTTGCTCCAAAGCATCGGTAAAAGGGATGTTGATTTGTATTTTCTTGAAAATATCAAGAAACTTCTTGAATTGCCTATCCGATTTTTGCTTTTGCGTCCTATGTGGAAATGGCAATGGCACTGCAATTTTCGGTGTCTCTACTGTCTTTCGAACACCTCGATCCTTTTCTTTCTTCTCAATTTTGTCCTTCATGCTCTCTTCCGACTCCTTCACTTCTTCTTTCACCTTTTCAGCCGGCATGGAAGGTCCTTCATATTGTGTTCCACTTATCAAATAGATTGCATGACAATGCTCCTTTGGATTCACCTCAGTGGTGCTTGAATATTGGCCCTTTTGATGTTGGCTACCCACAATTTCAGCTATTTGCCCGATTTGCCTCTCCACCGACTTGAGACGAGCATCCATTTGCATTTCCAAAGCTTTGAAATGAGCATCTGTGCCTTTGATGAATTCTTTCATTAAATCTTCAAGTGGCTGCTTCTTTGGCTCATCGATCATTCCATTTGTGACGGAAAACCCTGGAGGGGGTTGCAAACAATTATTATTATTTGCATACGAGAAGTTCTCGTGATTCCTCCCACTGTGCTTATACTGATATGGCCACTTGTTGTTCCGGAAGTTATTGTAATTCTGCCCACCGATGTAATTCAACTCCTCAACATCTTCATGTTGGGCAAAATCACCAATCTGCACTCCCGAACTATCCATGGGTTGATTACGAGAATGTGCTAGTGTAGATACTTGAGTCGTGAGTGTGGCTATTGCAGCTAAAACTTGATCTTGACTCTGAATTTCAGCCACCTTTCTATAAGTAGTCTTTTCAGACGGCCATTGATAACTGTTTGTCGCCATCTCTTCCAAAATATACATGGCCTCCTCAGGACATTTTGCTAGCAACGATCCTTCTGCTGCTGCGTCTATCATTGCTCTTGTGGATCCAAACAATCCGTTATAGAAGAAACAAACTTGTTGATCCTCCGGAAATCCATGTTGAGGACATCTCCTCAACATATCTCTAAATCTCTCCCATGATTCCCCCAAAGATTCCCCATCGAGTTGTTTAAATTGTGTGATCTCGCTCTTCATCTTCAATGTCTTACTCGGTGGAAAATACTTGAAGAGAAACCTCCTACTCAACTCATCCCAACTAGTAATCGAGCCCGGTGGAATGGAATTGAATCACAACTTCGCTTTATCTCGTAATGAGAATGAGAATAAGCGAAGTTTGATTGCATCATCAGAAACCCCATTCAATTTGATTGTGTCACAAACTTCCAAAAATTGCGCTAGATGCGCATTGGGATCATCTAGATGACTTCCACCAAATTGGTTCTGTTGCACCATGCTTATTAGGGCTGGTTTGAGTTCAAAATTATTTGCCTCAATCGGTGGTCTCACAACTCCCCTTCTGTTTTGTTGAGGAAGAAAGTAATCTCGAATCGGCCTTTGAGCAGGAACGTTCGGTTGATTATTCCCAAATCCTCCATTCCCAGGTAGTACTTGATTTCTGATTTGATCGTCTGCCATTTGATTGAATAACAGCTTTTTCTTTGTTTTGTTGCGTCTGCAGGTTGATTCAATCTCCGGATCAGGTTCAATCAAAGTCGTCCTTTTGGAGCGTGTGTTCATGCACTACCTAAAAGCAACAAATAAGAGTATTTTAGACACAAACTGAGACAAAAATAAAAGAAAAAGTAAAACTGAAATTTTTTTTAAAGCAAATAAAACACTAGATTAAGATCAGGTAAAAAAATATCAAATATTAACTATCCTAAGACTCTAGTCCCCAGCAACGGCGCCAAAAACATGATCAATGGTCTATTTCTAGCCCATACCGCAAGTGTACGGTGTCAACTATAGATAGGGCGAGCAAGGTCGATCCCACAAATACTAATGAATTAGAACTTAGTTAACTATCTAATTAATTTACCCAATTTTATCTAGGTGACCGAATTGAGAGAATTTAATCAAATTAACCTATGTCTAGAAACAAATAAATGAAATAAAAATATCAAACAAGAAAATATCAAGAAAATCAAGATTCAAACAAGGATCCTAAGACAACGATTTCATTCTACTTCAATCAAGTTTACTAATCTAGCAAAAATCAACCTCAAATCCAATTATTTTATGTAAGCAATCACGATTGTAGATTAACCTCTCTCTCGAGCAACTTAACTCGTGGATCGATTATTAATGTCTGTATCTCTACCTCGCAGTTAATAACCAACTCCTAAAAGCTCCTAAGATCGTATTCTCACCCCAATTATTTACCAATCTCTCGATCCAGACAATTTAATTGAGTCATACATTCCCAAATCTATAATCAGATATCATCTCTCGATCTCAATCCAATTAATTAAAGCATGCATAAATTTGATCAGGATTCACACATGGAATAAGTACAAGGAAGCATGAATAAAATATCATGGATTAGAGGAAAGCTTAAAACTAGATATTGAACAAGAAATCCATAGAACTACTCTCGTGTCCTAAGATCACGAGACCCCTAGCCAAAAATCATGTTCATAAAGCAAAATAAATTACAAAACGACATGATCAAAACTAGAAATAAATCAAAGAAACGCTTATTGAATTTGTGATTGTTGGTTGCTCCTCTTGACTCTTGAATCTTCAATTTCTTGCTTTTTTCCTTGCTCTCAAGATGTGGATGAATCCCCCTTTTTTTGTGGATGTGTATGGATCTTTTTTATTTTCTCAAATCTCTTTTTCCCAAGTCCTAATTTGTATCTAAGTAGGTAAAAATCGGACTTGGAGCAAGTTGTATCCAAATAGGAGTCCAAATAGGCCTAAAAATCCGCAACTAAACCACCGACCCGGCCAAGTGACCTGGGTGGCCCAGACTCCCAGCTTTCAGCCTCTATCCGGCCCTCTTACGCTCATAATTGGGCTTCAACTTCTTCATGAAAGTTATAGCCCTTCAGGTTAGCTATCCGATGCCACTAATGTCAGCCCAATATCAGTTTTGTACACCAAGTTATACCCAATTTACTCAAGTCCTGTCAAGACGAAAATCAGGACATTCTTGCACGACTTTCAACTTCTTGTACTATTCTGCTCTCTTGAAGGCATAATTGATGAAACATTCCAACATTAAAGTTGTAGAACTCCCTCTTAGCTTTCTAGCAAGACAAGAAAAATTGAATTTGGACTTCTAGAGCTCGAGATATGATTTTTCCTCCATAACTGCGCTTTATCGACTCCCTATCTCGACTCCAACTTGGTGTAAAATTCCATTGGACTTTCATTTTGTGCTAAAACCTATCAAATTCCTTTCAAATCAAGAAAAAATGTGAAATCTTAAAAAGATAATGAAATCTAAATAAAATCTCACTATTGCATGTTTTTCAACACAAAATGATATGAAATTAAGCCCCAAAATGCATCAAATAACGAAGTTATCAGTTATACGAAGCCCCAAATTCAGAGAATGGCGTCTTCCAGAAATTGACCTGTCTACTACTAAAAATCCAGAATTTATGCAAATTGAATCCTTCAAACGAGCAGAGTATCTGAAGTACTACTCCATGCTGTGCAGAGAGTCCTCTATCATCAAAGGAAAAACTCATCGTGAGGGACTTCAATGCTTCAAAAACTTTGCTAGCAGGGGTGTACTTCCAATTCAGATGAAGCTGAAAAACAGAATAAACAGAGGGGAAATTGTTCCTTTCTGTGAAGATTTTTGGTTAAGGTATGATGAGACTCCTGAGATAAAAAGGATAATGGAACTAACTTATCAAGAGTCCATCCTAAACTGGTGGAAGGGTTCGAAGCATGGAAGAAAACAAAGACCCTCCTGGTTGAAGTTACCTTGATTATTTTCTACTTACTGTTTATTATGCTCACTCTTGTATCTTTTGCTTGCTTATGTTGATGTTGTGCTCAGATACCTCTATGTTTTATCAACTCAGTAAAACTACCTGTTTTGGTCTAGAAAGCTCACTACTTGTGAACTTATGTTTAAACTTCTGCTCTGATATCTTATTGTTATATATATATATATATATATATATATATATAACTTACTGATCCTTCTACAAGCTTATTCTCTTATATAAATCTGATAAAGTCTTTGATCGTCTTAAAGGAAGTTTTGTCATCATCAAAAAGGGGGAAATTGTAAGGAACATTGTATAGATTTTGATGAAAGACAAAACAGGTAATAGACTAAGGCCTAGGATCCTATGTATTTAGATTCCATTGTAAAATCTCTAAAGTATAGGATTAGGAGGCTTGACGATCAGGACTGGAGGATGAAGACCTTGCTGCATAAAACCTTATAAGTGTAAGTCTTTGCAGCAGGCTGCTTGAAAAGGATATTGGACGCTCACTGCACAAGGATGCTGAATTTGCTAAAATGTACGATGGAAAAAGTAAGCTGAAACCAACTGAATAACCAGGAAGCATCAACAACCTTTTAAGCAGCAGTTACCTCGAAATCCATGTATGAGGTTTACGTTAGGCACAGCCGTAAATATAACCAATTAGGAGATGCAACGTAATAAAGTAAAAAGGAAGTCTAAAGTAATGTCAGATTGAAGTATGACGATTGCAGCAACAAAGACATACAATCACAAACAACTACGTATGGATTAATCAGAAGAAGAGACCACATCACCTCGAATATGCTGAAAAATGAAGTTATCTCCCTAACGGGCAGATTTTTCTCTCACCTATAAATAGAAGAAGACTGGAACTTGAAGAATACTTGAAACCTGAAACTCTTGCAATAAAAACACTCAATCTATCACACACAATATACTTACAATTCTTTAGAAGTTTCAAGTCCAGTCTAGCAGCAAGCTATCTATAGCTTAAAGAGCTCATCGTTCTAAAGCTTGCTGCCTGTGTTGTTGAAAAAAACCCTTTATTTTCTTTAGACTGCTAGGAGTTGCTCGATCGGAGGCTGTTCCTGATCAAGTATTTACGTTCTTAGTAGAAGAACAAGAGCTCTGTGTGGGCTAGTTGAGTTTGGTCACTGTGCAGTAACCCTGTGTGGGAAAGACTGATAGTTCTTGTTAGATTTAAGTTGTTTAAGCGAGGCTTTTGTAAATCAACTGTTTGACCCAACAAAGTTCCTTCTTGAGAAGAAGTAGAAAGGAAGTAGAGAGATTACTCCACCCTTGAACGTCTATAAACCAGTTGTATTTATTTTTTTATATTGCATACTGCTGTTTATCTCTATAGCCTGCATATTTGAATGACTTGATGCATCTCTCTCATAAGCATTTTAACTGTTTTCAGAAAAGAAGCTTTGTTAAAAGTATTTTCGCTGTGCATAAAACTCTCTCTTGTTTTGTTTACTAAAGGTAACCGCTCAAGTAGTAACCTGCAGGATAGTCAACTTCTTTAGCTACCTGCCTGAGTGACTTAACTTTCGTTTTTAAAGTAAAAGGTTTGAAAATTGAGTAGACTTATTCACCCCTCTAAGCCTACTGCCTCTTGGGACCAACACAACAAGAATCTAGGGGTCATATTATAATTCCTGTAAATTATGGGGGTCAATTTCGACTTAGTCTAAGTATAGGGACTGAAATTAAAGTCTTTCAAACCATAAGGATTAATCTGAAAATTTTTGAAAGCTAAGCACTTGAGCATAAATAAGGAAAAAGTTGGAAATTGCATTTAAACGCCTCAATTAAGTCTAATTTTCAAAAGCAATCCCAACCCCCTTCTCCCAACCCCCTCCTTCGCCGCTGCACAACTACCGGCGACGAGCACGTCACCGGTGACCGCTGCAGACCCACCTGCACACCCGACTCGGTGTCGCCATACACGGCGACGCCACCCCGATTTGCCCAAAACCGCAGCACACAACATACACACACGACACCACGCGCAAACACACACCTTGAGCCACTGCTCACGGCGGCGCCCTACTCTGAGCCAGCAACGACGTGAGAGAGGGAAAACGAGCGAGCGAGAGAGAGAGAGAGAGAGAGAGAGAGAGATGAGACAAAGACAGAGACAGAGAGAGCGATAGAAAGAGATAGTGAGAAAGAAAGATACATCAGATCAGAAATATAGAGAGAAAGAGGGAAGAAGGGGAACGGAGTTGCAGAGAGTGATAGAGAGGGGAAAGACGAACCGCCGCCGGTGAAGTTGTCGACGATGGAGGGACAGCGGTGGAACAGAAATAAAATCAGCCAATAATGGAAGCAAAAATTTAAATTGTTACCCTGCTTCTGCACAGTCTCATTCCATCGTTCCAAGTTGAGTGAAAGAACAATTGGGGAAAAAAGATGAGATCATACTCCTTCCTGTGTGAGAGATATCACACGTGTTTGATGAGGGAGAGATGATAAGGCTTATACACTTATGTGTGAGAGATATCAGTGTTGGATGAGGGAGATGACAAGGCTTGTATATAGATACTAGCAGTATATACCCAAGCGATACGCGGTTTATTATTTATTATGACAAATACGATTATTAATAATATAATAAATTTATTATTAAAATATTACTCATGATATCTTATTATTTTGAGATTTGTAAAAAATCCGTATTTTTTTAATGATGATGATGACGACGACGACAACAACGACAATAACAAAAACAACAATAATAATAGTTTTGTGTCTGTATGCTTTAATTATAAGTGATTAATTATATTTGTTGATATATATGTTCTATTCATATTTTGGTTCTTATATATATTAGAATTATATTTAATAATTTGTAAATAATTTTCTACATTTTTTAGATGAATTTATTTTACAAACACTGTATTTATTCAAAAACTTAGTTTATATTTAAAAAATTTAGGTTTCAAATTGATTTTACATTTAAAACAATATTTTTTTTAGAATTTTGAAACCATTTTAAAATATTTTTTTATAGTTATATCTTACACAATTAGTATTGCATATATGTTTGAATTTATTTTTAAATGTTATTTGTGGATTTTTTTTAGATTAACCTCACAACATTATTAAATTATTATTAGTTTTACTTTCAAAATTAATTATTATTTTTAATAATTTTATAATAGCTTTTAAACTTTTAAACATTTTACAACCCTTCATAAAATGAAATTTAGCTTTTAGACCTATTTTTCACATTTATATATTAAAATTATAGAATAATTTTCAAATTTTTAAAATTTTGACATTGTTTAAATTTCATTATTTTCAGATTTTTTAATTATATCATTAAGACATAATCATATAATAATATAATCCAAAATAATTTCCTCTATTTCATTTTACCCCTATATTAAATTAAAAGACAACTTATTATATTTAAAACAGGGACCCAGGCCCAAAATAACACATTTGTTTAAATTTGGGCCCAAAATACCACACTATTTTAGTGTTTGACCAAAATAACACATTTGTTATAATTTGTTCCCAAAATACCACATTTGACTATTCAAAAAGGTGGGTCCCTGTCAAAGTAAATTCAAAAAAGTGAAAAAGTTGGTTGGTGACAGTCATTATTGGACATTCATTGGCGCAGTAAATGAACTTTATTGGGGCATTAAAAGTGATAAACTAATACAAAAATCCAGTAAATTCATAAACATACTTACGAAAAGGCAGTAAAAAATCTCACGAAAAGGCAAAAAAAAAAAAACCCACGAAAAGTAAACACTTGATACGAAAATCCCAGATTTTCATCAATTTGGTTTGGAGTCCACATTTCGTGGCTATTCATCATATTCAATCGGCTGTGCAAATTTCAATATATACATGGAGGTTAGTAATCTGCCCCCCTCTCCATTTTTGTTGAACATGTGCTTGAAATTTGTCTCTCTCTCTTTTTTGGGTTCAATGTATGTGATTTAAAACTGTTAAAGTAGACATGAAATGCTTAGATTATATGTTATTCGATATATATGTGCTTAGACTTATGGATATAGTTCCTGAAATTAGGTTGAGGAAATCGTGTTTCTGCGTTCATGTATACACGAAAATTCTTCCACCCACGAAAATTCATCCACCCACGAAAATGCCACGAAAATGCATGTATGCCACGAAAATCTCACGAAAATGTCACGGTTATGCCATGAAAATGCCACGAAAATGCATGTATGCCACGAAAATCTCATGAAAATGCCACGTTTATGCCACGATTATGCCATGAAAATACATGTATGCCACGAAAATGTCACGAAAATGCCACGAAAATGCCACGTTTATGCCATGATTATGCCATGAAAATGCCACATTTATGTCACGATTATGCCACGAAAATGCATGTATGCCACGAAAATGTCACGAAAATGCCACGTTTATGCCACGAAAATGTCAATATGCCACGATTTTTCCACGATTATGCCACGAAAATGTCACGAAAATACCACGAAAATCCCACGAAATTTGAAACTGTATATGTCACAAAAATGCATGTCACTCACGATAAATTTGGAAATTTCATGTCACGACAATGTCACGAAAATACCAAAATCTTTACCTGGCATATATTTTCATTAAATATAGGGTGAGTGGGAGTGGGTCCGACCGGATTGTCAGCGCCAGTTCACGTATATCAATGGATATATGCGACTTCTATTATTCGTGAGATAGGGAGGGAGCTATCGGAGGTGGATGGAGATTGTGTATATGATTTCATGGACACATGTTTCAGTCACTTCTTATGGTGGCAAATAGATACAGAGACGTGTAAGGCGTTTCTACATTATCTGATGAGTCGGCAGGTGCGACAGACGGATGCATCTTCAGGTGACTGCTGGTTTCTTATTGGACCAGATAGATTTTGTAGGTTTGGTAGACAAGAGTTTTTTCTTGTTACGGGGTTGAGGTTTGGAGACTCCCACTTCAACCCATCTGGAGTTCATGATTTATCTCTAGACGGGTTGTACTTTCGAGTAGTGCGATCTGGTGTTGGGAGTATCACCATTTTAGATTTTTGAGTGGGGAGTTCCGTGGCAGCCGTGTAGACAGCATGAATGTAGCCAAGATTCTGATTCTATATTGTATCGTGCTTGGAACTGACATATTGAAGACGAGTGTCCCATCTTGGGTATGGAGCCTCATCGATCAGTCTGACGCTTGGGAGAGCTTCCCATAGGGGAAATTCTCCTACCTGAACCTATTACGTACTATGGGTCATTTACCTGTGGCTATTCCACAGCAGAGAAGGAGCAAGACTTACACCTATCACTTCTATGGATTTTCCGTTGCCTTACTTGTGAGTTAAAAATAGATATCTTTTTGTGAATATTTATTTTTCTGGTAACATTATCATTATGATATCACGTGTGTACCAAATTCAGATATGGGCGTATGAGGTGATACTTTGTACAGGGACGTTTGCTGGTCGTCGCCTAGATACTGGGCACCAGTTTCCTCGGTGTCTTAGATGGTCCACCATGAAGTCCACCACAGACGTATCCAGAACACTTACGGCTCAGGTGAGTCTTTATCGAGTATATTCGGATTGTGATGAATAATTTATAGTAAGGTTTTGTTTATTAATATTTCAAATGCATGGTAGATACCTTGTTTGGAGATGCTCGAGTCGACCCCTTATGAGATGACCCATCCATTTTGGGCGTACATGGGCCATGACCTCTTCGAGGGTGTGCAGCCAGTTGGGGAAACTCGTGGACGGAGGACTTGGGGCGTTTCTGTTGGACCTTCTCGGTGTGCACCTGATCGACAGGCCCAAGCTCATGTTGACCCCGTCCCTACTAGACAAACGAGGAGGTCTACTGTAGCTCCTGTTCCAGTTGTTTCATCGGCTGGTCATGATCCCGTTGTGCCTCCTTCAAGGCCACGCAGACGAGCCCGTGTTGTTTCTTCTTCATCTTTGAAGGAGGCACCGAGAGCAGAGGCACAGCATACGGATGCACCTATGCCCGAGCAACATTTTCAGCCAAGCGGTTTCGAGAGGCCGGAGTCAACGCATCACATCCCCCATTATGCACCCGATTCGGTACATGAGGACGCACCCCCTATGGATCTCTTTTCACGGTTATCCCTGCTCATCGACAACCGCTTCGACCAGATGCAGACGTTTCTCGGTGGCAAGATTGATCATCTCGGGAACAGGATGGATCATTTGAATGAGAGGTTCGATCGTCTGGAGTCTGGCATTCCAGACATGATCGCTGAGCAGCTTAGGGGATTCTTTGGAGATAGCCCACGTCCACAGTATGAGCACGAATCGGGTCGACAGTGGGAGGGTTGGACCGCAGATGCACCATCAGAGCAGCTTACCACAGCCGGTGTCCCCATGCCCCTTGTGTCATACGCTTCATTTACGCATGACTATCAGGACCAGTCAAGCCACGGCTTCCATACACCGGACATTTGCAATGCCGGTACCAGTTACATCGTTGAGGAGCCCGTGTCTCCGTCTCCACATGCTCCACAACCACAGCCTCCTTCTGATCATGATATTCGGGATACGGCCAAGGGAGTCCGGCATGTCCGTAGGAGGGAGCCGTCACAGTATCGTAAGAGTCCGTACAGGAGCGGAGGCAGGAAAAAGCGTAGGGATCTGTGTGGCTGGGATGACTTCGAATTGTGGATGCAGCTCGGAGATCGTGCTGATAGGTAAGTTCCTTTTTTATGTTTTTTACATCATTTTTCCAGTATGGATAACTGTATGATTGGGCTTAATTATTGATTCACATTTGTATGCAGGCGTAACGTGGGGATAAGGTATGCAGTCGGCCCCGAGTTCTTTGAACCTGTGATAGACCCCCATGGATGGTTGGATATTATGGTATGTGATTTCATTCGGTATATCTAGTTTGTGTTGTTCATGATCATTTATCTTATTTAATCAAATGTGAAAATGCTTTTAGGCGATCGAGACCTACCTTGGAATCCTACAATCCGTACCACGGTTCCTAAGTCTTGAGATCACAGAACAGGTGTTCAGATTCGGCCAAGTACTGTCTGTACAATTTAATGTAAGTTTGGTCTTCTTGTTTATACTCATAGTCTGTTTACGGCGATTGAATATTCCTTATACTAATCTTTGGTATATTTTCAGGAGATATGCAAGGACATTTGGAAGAAGAAGCATATTGCCGATCCACCGAACACCTTTTATCCAAGGGATGATCGTGAGGACTTGATCCCCTTGAACTCGATCATTTGATGTCATACGTACATGGTATTGCAAACAAGTGGACAAAGCAGAAGCCGTGGAATCTTCTTCATCAAGTTTGTGACTGTCATTTTAAAAATATGCCAGTTATTTTCAATTCATATCGTATATATAGTCCTTATGATTGTCGTATATCATACTATTTGAAATCGTAGCAGTTGTTCACCGTGCTTAATCTGGATGAACACTGTGTGGCTGCCATTATTGACTTGAATGACATGTCAGTTACACTCATGGACAGCGTTAGACACACTTGGAACGAGGATGTAATAGCGCTTCGAGTGCGACAGACACTGCCCATTCGTCGGATTATGCCTCGACTTCTGGACCACTCAGGCTGGCACGAAGCGATAGAGCGGGCTTCGTATAGTCCACCGGAGTTTCGATGTCAGAGTATCTCGTCACACCTGACGTGCAGGATGATCCGACCAGTTGTGGCATCTTCGTGTTGAAGTCGATTAAGAGCTTGATGACGGAGGTGTTTCCTAGGCCTGAGATGGCTGAAGGCGTCTTTGCTGTTCGACGATTGGTGGCAGTACAGATGTATAAATTTTCTTTGGATGAGGACACCATATAGGAAGATGATTTGTCATAAACACTTGTGTGTATAAAATTTAGTTGAACTTCTACTGTTACATGTCCCCATTTTCGAAAATACACATTTCATTTTATAAACACAGTGTTACACATCCCAATGTTACATGACTTACTCTTCATCTTCAAGAAAGCGTTGACCTTCGATGTATATCGGGCACTTTCTCTTTGTGTGACTTTCTGATCCACAAACAGAGCACTTCTTTTTTTTCCTTGTCTTACCTGTTCGTCGGAGCATTTTGAGTGTTTTGGTAGGTTGGACAATCGGATGGGATAAAACTGTGTCTTGATCTAGAAGTCTCGACAAAAGAAGGAATCCGTTTTCCCTTTGGGCGTCCAGCTTGCTTTGGTTTATCAGGAGGTAGACAGACAAATGCCCATGTCTCGTTAGAGATAACCTAATCGGCTGGGTCAGGCACAGGGAGTACCTTACCCTCCCACATGTCTGTCAATGAAGTGGTCTAGCAAAGCTCATGCACGTATCTCGTGACGGGCTCATTCGTATAGCTAATCAACAAACAATAATTGAGTGTAAGTGTACAAATACATGCGCAATGACGTATCTCAATGAATTTATTAGGTGTTTAAAATTTACCTGATCGATGCACATGCATGCGAGCATGGAATCAAGTCAAGCTGGAAAACCTGGCAAGTGCATGAAAGGTCTGATAAATCGACTGTGAAATTCTTATTATCAGTGGTGATCTTGAGTTTGAGTCATCCAAGTTTATTAACCTGCATAGAACGCCCTTCTTTCATTGCATCCTGCAACCTCTCATGGACGGCCTTCGTCAGTGTGTTATCTCACTCGTTTGCAACGGTTCGTCATTCATAGAACCACTTTTCTGTAATGCGTCTAGCACACACAAGAAACAAACAGACGAGTATCTTTCTAGCCCAAACTAACCTCCCATTCCACGACTCAGTTGCATTAGACGTCATGAAGTTAAACCTACGAACAGGGCACTTGACATGAGACCATCTGTATTCACCAGCACCTTTTAAGGCATCAAGAACACCAGTAATTTTGGAGTTCACCAGTGTGCTCATATACCTATATATTATACAAGTACATCATGAGAATGTTAAAAATCAGACCATAATAAACACATTTGAGGTGAACCCGAATTAATAAGTGACGTACTTATCGAACTCACTGGGATGATAACAATATGCGGCCCTATTGAAGAGGCCAACCAAATGCTTCCCATACTTGGCCAAATTTTTCTGCAAATGGTAACAGCATAAACCGTGCGATGCCTCAGGGAACACTTGAGCAACGACATTCGTGATGCTCACATGTTAATCTGATATGATAAGAATTTAGGCAGGGGCTCCAAATGCTTCTCTCACATTCATCAAGAACCAGCTCCAGGATGCATCATTCTCAATATTACCTATACCAATTGCCAAAGGAAAAATCTGATCATTCCCATCTTTCATCACAGCCACAAACCCAATACCTTTATACTGCCCTTTCAGATGACAACCATCGACAACTATGACAGGTCTTGAATAACCCTGAAATCCCTGTATAGAGGCACCTAATGCATAGAAAACATATTTGAATTTCCCATCATCGTGTGTCTTTAACGCTGTGTATGTCCCCGATTAGTAGCCTTCAAAACCTCCAAGTAAGATGGAAGCATAGAAAACGACAATGTTGGATCCCCATAAGCCCTAATCATGGCATGTCATCTTGCCTTCAAAGCCAATTTGTAAGAAACCTGTAAAACCATGACGAACATTCATTTCCTGAATGATGTCGCGAGGAGTGAGTTTGGAATTCTCTTTCTGTAGTGCATCGACAAAGCACTCACCGACCAAAGTAGAAGTAGGGCGACGTGGGTCACCACTGTTTAACTTCCACGAACAAAGATGTGGGATAACAATTTTGGATATGCGCCAAATCTCATATTTTTCAGAAGCATTCACCACGAAGGGACATTTTTTCTGGACGCAATTCAAAAACCAACGATGTTTACCAGAATGGTCCACACGGTATGCAACTTGATTTTCAATATGGAACATACCAACTGCTTTCTTCAACTCCAGTTTGGAGGCGAAAGTACATCCTTTGTGAAGCGCTTCTGTCGTAACCTCGCGTAGTACCAGAATCTGAATAAACAGATGGATCCACAGAGGGAATCTCAGGGATAAACCAATCCGGAGCATAACTCGGCGCAGAGGCCGAACCAGGAACAGTATGCGGAACCCCATCACTGCCTTCTGCTTGAAAGTGTGCCTCAAAGGTACCGTCAACATTATCGTGGGTCCGCATCCCAATCTATGTCATAAATGACTCATGCTCCTGGAGTTGCTCCTGATCCAACAACGATGCATCCTCATTATCTAGCTCAAAATCATTATCTGCACCTTGATCGGCATCCCCTACACCAACTTGGTCGTTGTTCACATCTGCACAAGTAATTCGACATCAATTAAAATGTTGAATATTATTCAGAAACATTCAATAGATACATTGCATTCATAAATATAACACTTTTATGCGTACCATCATGAAATCCACTATGACAATATGCATGTTCATGAAAATCCTATTTCTGTGGCACTTCCTCTTGAACACAATCTATAGGAGACGTATTTAAGTCAAGATCATCCATTCCCCAATCTTGTACTGTATAATCAACCATACCATCTCATTAGGTTGTCTCACAAATTGTCCCCATAGATCATTTTGGTTCGGTATACTCCATTTGGGTTCAAATGCTTGATTGTTTTCTAGCCCACTTGGAATATTTGAATAATCTCTATATACTTCTTCTTCGTACGATGATCCAACATTAAATGAAGGACCACCTGCCTCGCTGCTCTGACCAAAGCCTCCCACATTTCTACTTTTCAATGTAACATAAACAACAAGAACATCATCGATCACAGACAATACATAAGTAAGTTCTGAATCATTCCTGATTTTGATTCTTTTCACCCTACCCTCATCCTCCACAACGGAATGGATGACATATCCCCACCACTCATCAGCACGCATAACTTCGTCAATTGATTCAAATAAATTTTGATAACATACTCTTCGAAGTTGAATCACCTGTCTCGAACCACTTTTATACTCTAACCCTTCCCAATATCCACCAAACCAAACCACAACGGAGAACAAACTCATCTTTGAACTGTCAAAAAAATGAAACAGGAATTACTTCATGCAACTAAGAATCTGCCAAATTTTTATGGATGAACAATAATTTTCGTGTAGTGCCTCATTTTCGTGGAAGAAAGAACATCCAGAATTCTGAGGAAGATCATAATTTTCATGTAGTGCCCAGTAATTTTCGTGAGAATTTTCGTGGCAGCAGTAGAATTTTCGTGGATACTGATTTTTCATGACTTTTGCGTGAAAAAATATGATACACACTTTTTCTTTACTTTAGGATGAAAAATTCATGTTTTTTGGGTGTAAAAAATAATTCGAGTTTCAGAAAATGGACTTACCTGTTGGTTTTTTTACGTAAATCTTCTTAATATGTTACTGAGGGTGATAAAACTTTCCAGCAAAATTTTTAGTAGAAGGGAGAATTTTGGAGTGAGGGAGAAATTATCGACTTGTGAAATGTGTTTCTACCAAAATGGAAAGTGTATTTGAATGAAAGGTAAATAGTAAGTCAAAGGAAAACAAAATCCACTTTATTACACACGACAAAAAATAAAAGGTAAATAGTAACTCACAAGAGAGTTATTACACACGACAAATTAAATTTATTTCCACTTTAGGGTACAAACAGTACTTTGAAAGTACTGTCTTCAGTCACTATCATGTCAGTGTTGTCTTGAGACTAAAAGTCAATTTGTGGTATTTTGGTCACAAATTATAAGGAATGTGGTAGATTGGTCAACTCTTATAATTTTGTGCTATTTTGGACAAATATTTAACAAAATATGTTAAAGTGGGATATTTTCACTTTAAATATATATGAAGCTTATTCTATAAGATTCTCAAAAGTTTTTTAAATTTTTTTTCCACAATTTTTCTATTGGTCAATGGCAAATCAGTAATTTTACAATTGAGTGGCAAATCAGTAAATATGTTAAACTTTTCATGTTTTAAATATAGTATAGATTATGGATCCAAAATCTTGGGCTTGTGCTATATTTGTATTTTGGGCCGACATTTGAGCTTGCTTTTGGCCGAGAATACTTATTTAATGGCTAAGAATTAATTAGATATTGAGTTAAATAAATTAGACTATTCATTATTTGGGTATTTCTTATTTGGGTCAAGATTTTATTTTGTGTACGGTTTACGGACAATTAAGTCCTCATATAAAATTATCTATCGAGTCCAATCTCATTAATTAAAATGAGATCAAACAATTTAGCACTATATATATAATTTACTTATCATAAGAATTAACTGATACCTTGGATTAGTATTAGCAGTTTATTTTATCTCTTTTACCAACTTAAAATGGTCGTAATTAATAATTAACTTTAGATTATCATAATATTGTATTGAAATATTTAATACGTAACTCTATTAGCAGATTGATTTTCTCACTTAACTCTAAATTTCAAAAAAAAAAAGATCGAACTTAAATTTCAGGAATTAACTTATAAAAATTCTCATGAGCTCTATTTAGAGCTTAATTTTTTTCGGGGTGTTACATACAAAGTACAATATTTTTATCTTGTCCTTATCATCCACGAGTAGGACTTATGTGCCCCGGGGGCATGGATCCAGGATCCGTGCCCCCAACTCGACCCGCCCGACCCGCACCCATTAATTATATTTTTTTATTATTTTTTTCTTCTTCTTCTTCACGCAGCACATTTTTTTTTCTTATTCTTCTTCTTCTTCTTCTTTCTCCTTCTTCAACCCGATCTGCTTCCTTCTTCTTCTTCTTCTTCTTCTTCTTCTTCTTTCTCCTTCTTCAACCCGATCTGCTTCCTTCTTCTTCTTCTTCTTCTTCTTCTTCAACCCAATCAGAACACATATATATACATACATACATATATATATATATATATTTTCAGTTTTTGGGGAATCATCTATGGGGTCAAAGAGGAAGGAACCCAACCTTTGTCTATCAAATCCTCATTTTCCGATTAAGGGAGGATATTTTGTTGTTAACCCTAGCTCACCATTGATGCTTCCACTCTATGCTTCCACTAGTTTTGAATTCAAATTTTTTCAGATTTCAAATTTTCTATTTCATCTCTATTGTTCTTTTATCTTCCTTAAGGTTTATATATTCAGAATTGTATATATATGTAATTTGATATGCAACTTTGTTGGTTATTGAATGATGGTATAAAGTTGTAGAAATCTGATTGAGTAGTATGAATTTGCAGAAAATTTAGGGAAGAAGATGATAAAATCGCATTTCACAATCTATTATTTATATATACATATTACTGAATCTTAAGAACAAACATTTAACACCTAATATATATATATATATATATATATATATATATATAACACCTATATAGTATATATTAAATATATCAGACATATAATATGAAAATATTCTAAAGGTATTACAAATATACTATATAGGTGATATAAGATCACATGCATCTATAAGATATAATAAATACAATTCCTTCAGATGTTATGAAAATATTTTAAAGGTATTACAAAGATACTCTATAGGTAATAAAATTACATGCATCTATGATATGTAATAAACACAGTTCCTTCAGGTGTTATGAAAATATTATAACATCTAAAGAACATACATATAACACCTATGGAGTATATATATGACACCTATCATTCAATCACATAATATGAAATCTTCTTTATATATGATACCTCAAGAACATACATATAACACATAAATAGTATATATATAACTCATATAGAGTATACATATAACACCTATCACTGAATCACATAATATGAAATCTTCTATATATGTGATATCTCAAGAACATAGATGTAACACCTAAGGAATATATATATATATATATATATATATATATATATAACACCTATAGAGTATAACTATAACACCTATCACTGAATCATATAATATAACTATAACACCTACAGAGTACATATATAACGCCTATAGAGTACATATATAACACCTATCACTGAATCACAAAGTGTGAAATTTGGTGCATGCCCCAAGTGCATATAAGTTTTGTTCATCATCCACCGTTTATTTTTAACTCTGCAAAATGTGGTAAATCCAGACCAACTTTTATATTGAATAGTAAAAACATTATAAGCTTATATTAGATGATAGATAGAGTTATACATTATGCGTTTTATGGTATTTTCGGCTTTTCACTCTCATTAAATAAGGATAATTGTCGCAAATATCACTAACTTTCCTTGAAATTGCAATTTTAACGTAACATTTCACTATCAAATGTAGTAAGACTTTTAATATGTTCTGTGCATCCATAATCAAAGGACATATTCGGTCATTTTTAAACTATATATATAAATTTGTATTTTTCGATCAAATAATATCCATTTATTACATATAGCAGCATCAATTGAGGATTTTCTTCATAAAATCTAATATAGTGTAATACAAATGTAATATGAGTTTGTTAAAGTTAGTTAGTAGAGTGCACTGTAAGCCTTATCACATAGAATCATAGCTCATAGCTCACACACTCACATGCACTCCATATATATATACAAGATATGTACTGCTATATTCAATTCAGTTATACATAATGAAGTTCACAGGTTTATATCATGGTATCTAGAGCCTTCTTCTCCGACGACGGTTACCACCGGTCCGTCAGCTCAATTTTCTCTGATTTGTAGTCAACTATTCATTCTATTTTCTGGCGATGGTTTCACCGATTCGGTCCTGGTTAGTCTCTTCTTCGACGACGGTTATCATCTCCTACCGAACTCGATGACTAGTACTACATTTGTTCCACCACATTTTGTGCCCCTTTCAATTCGTTTAGATCGATCGAATTATGAATTTTGGCGGCTTCAAATTTTATCTGCAGTAAAGACACATGGTTTTGAAGGAATTCTTCTTGGTTCTGATGTTGCTCCAGTTGTTTCAGAGGTGATATCTTGATGTGGGACAATGAAGGGGTCTTTAGCATTTTCATTAAAAACTTCTTAAATTTTTGTTTGACTACCTTTCATATTCCTACATCTTTTAAGTAGGAATTCTGAGATTCCAGAAGGGGAACTCCATTATTGAATATTAAGAGTTTTGTCTCATCTTTCGTAAGAAGAAAGTTTGTCTTCTTCGTACTACTCCGTGTCAGTTGGTATCACGAGCCAAGGTTTTTCCTAGGCAATGGCTAACAAAGACGAACCTACCCTCGCTGACGTGATCAGAGAAATGCAACATTTGACTACAGCAGTTCAAACGTTAACCACTCGTGTCGAACAAGTAGAGGAATTTCATACCAATACAGAAGGTCCTCAAGATGGTATGAGGAACGATGAAGAACCTAAGAGATTTGCTCGTGGTCTTCAGCGTGGAATCCACCAGCAAATTCCCATAAGACAAAACTATGATGCTGATTCATCCGATGAAGAAATGGCAAACATGCTTCGAGGAAACCATAATCCCGACCAAATGGACAATCGACAACACAGGCACGATGAATTTTGATTGAAAGCGGATCTCCCCTCCTTCAATGGGAATTTCAATATCGAAGGATTCCTTGATTGGGTTGCTGAAGTAGAGAGATTTTTTGACTTCGCAGAAATACCAGAGGATAAGCAGGTGAGGCTGGTGGCTTATCGTTTGAAATGAGGAGCATCGTCGTGGTGGGAACAAGTTCAGAATCATCGACGGCGATTGGGAAAACAACCAGTCCAATTATGGGTAAAGATGAAGAGAATGATGATGGCTCGTTTTCTTCCCCTTGATTATGAACAAGTTCTATTCCAACAGTACCAGGCGTTAGTTCAAGGACAGAAACCCGTTGCAGAATACACCTCGGATTTCCTACGTCTCTCTTCACGTAACAATCTGATGGAGACAGAGGGACAGCAAGTTGCAAGGTATATTCATGGATTAAAACCTATGATTCATGAGAAGATTGGATGTCAGATTATCCTCGCCCTTAGCGAAGCAATAAATATGGCGCAGCGAGCAGAATCGATGGGCTTTCGAAGTTCTTATGGAAGGGGGGAATCTCGCAAGAATTTTCTTGATACTCCCAAAACCAATCCTAAGGCTAACGCGGAGATTGTCTCTAGTTCTGAAAAGCACGGAAGTGAGAAGGAACCTGCGAAAAGGCTTACTGAAAATCCTTATGAAAAACCAACGGGGGACAAATGTTACTGGTATCACGGGATTGGACATCGTTCGAACAACTGCCCGCAACGCCGCCCAGTCAATATGGTCGGTCATGAGGAAGGAGTATGCGAGCCGGATGGAGAGGAGTACGACGAACAAGCAACATTAGTGGTTCGAAAGGTCCTGTTAGCACCACAAAGAGATGACTCCCAACGGAATGCACTTTTCCGAACCAGGTGCACCATTTTCAATAAGATTGTTGAATTAATTATTGATAGTGGAAGCTGTGAGAATATTATCTCTCAAGGCCTGGTCAAAGTATTAAACTTACCTATGGAGAAACACCCCGAACCTTACTAGATTGTGTGGATTACTAAAGGGGAGGGTATTAAAATAAAGGAGAGATGTCAAGTTCCTTTGTCTATTGGTAAATTTTATAAGGATGAAGTTGTGTGCGATATTGTATACATGGATGCTTGTCAGTTGCTTTTTGGCAGGCCTTGGCAATTCGATCTTGTCACAACTCATGATGGGAAGAAGAACATTTATCAGTTCTTTAAGGATGGAAAGAAGATAACCTTATTGTCCTTGGGGTTCAAGCAAGAGACTGAAACTCGAAAGCTCATAATGTTAACCCAATCTGAGAGTGAGTGGATGAACGAGGCACAAGAAGTTGGGGAAATTCATGCTTTAGTAGTGAAATCTGATTTTGTAGTGGGAGACTGAGAAAATAAATAAAATATCTGATAGTGTTATGGCATTGTTTAAGGAATTCAAAGAGCTCGTACCCGAGGAACTTCCTGCAGAATTACCCCCAATGAGAGATATACAACATGCCATCGATTTAGTTCCTGGATCCACATTACCTAATTTGCCACACTACTGCATGAGTCCGAAGGAATGGGCTATTTTACAACAAATGGTGGAGGAATTATTACTTAAAGGGTTGATCCAAGAAAGTACGAGTTCGTGTGCAGTTCCTGCGTTGCTAACTCCGAAGAAGGACGGGTCTTGGCGTATGTGCGTGGACAGTCGGGCAATAAACAAGATAACCGTGCTGTACAGATTTCTGATTCCAAGGCTGGAGGATATGTTGGACAATCTATCCGGTGCAAAAGTTTTCCGCAAGATAGATTTGAGAAGCGGGTATCATCAAATCCACATCAGACCGGGAGACGAGTGGAAGACCGCTTTCAAAACAAAAGAAGGTTTGTACGAGTGGCTTGTTTTGCCGTTCGGGTTATCTAATGCCCCGAGCACCTTTATACGACTGATGAACGAGGTGTTAAAGCCATTTTTGGGCAAATTCGTTGTAGTGTATTTTGATGATATTCTCATCTATAACACTAACGAGGATGAACATCTAGACCATTTGCGTGAAGTTCTGATTGTTTTACAGGTTAATAAACTCTATATTAACCAAAAGAAGTGTAGCTACTTGCAAACGAGCCTTGTCTTTCTCGATTTTGTTATTGGTAGAGATGGGATTCGTGTGGACGAAGGGAAGGTAGAAGCAATTCGAAATTGGCCCATTCCGAAGACGGTGACGGAAGTGTGAAGTTTCCATGGACTTGTCACATTCTATCGGCGGTTCATTCAAAATTTTGGCACCATAGTGGCGCCCATGACAGATTGTATGAAGAAAGGAAAGTTCCATTGGGGATCTGATCAACAGAAGAGTTACGAGACGATTAAAGAAAAATTGTGTACAGCTCCTGTTCTAGCTCTTCCCAGTTTTAATAAACTATTCGTAGTGGAGTATGATGCGTGTGGGGTCGGAATAGGTGTTGTACTCTCACAGGAAGGCAAACCTGTTCCATATTTCAGTGAGAAGTTGAGCGAGGCGCGGCAAAAGTGGTTATGACCAAGAATTTTATGCAGTCTTCAGAGCCTTAAAGTATTGGGAGCATTATCTTCTTCAAGATCAGTTTGTATTATATACCGATCATCAGGCCTTGAAGTACATTAACAGCCAGAAACACATAAGCAAAATGCATGCGAGATGGGTGGCGTACTTGCAGCAGTTTCCATTTACGTTAAAACACAAGGCTGTAATTGAAAACAAGCCTGCTGATGTGCTAAGTAGGCGGGCTGCCTGAGCCATGAAGTAACAGGATTTGAAGTTCTTCCAGACTTATATCCAACTGACGAGGATTTTTCAGGAATTTGGCATACTCTTCCTTTTGAGGATTTCTATGCTTACGAAGGTTATCTCTTTAAGGGCTCCCGGTTGTGTATCCCTCGCACTTCATTAAGGGATAAATTAATTCGTGACCTACATGGAGGAGGCTTGAGTGGCCATTTGGGAAGAGAGAAGACAACTGCCAGTTTCGAAGAGCGGTATTATTGGCCCAATTGAAATGAGAGGTACGAAAATTTGTGAGTCGATGTTTTATTTGTCAAACAACAAAGGGGCAAGCTCAAAATACCGGACTCTACATGCCTTTACCTGTTCCTAAGGCTATTTGGGAGGACTTATCTATTGATTTTGTTCTTGGATTACCTCGGACGCAGCGAGGTGTTGATTCCGTATTTGTGGTGGTGGACAGGTTTTATAAGATGGTACACTTCCTTTCATGTAAGAAAACCTCGAATGCCTCTCATATTGCACATCTTTTCTTTCGAGAGGTGGTACGCTTACTTAGTGTTCCAAAATCTATAACTTCGGATGGAGACAGCAAGTTCCTGAGTCTTTTTTGGATTATTTTATAGAAGATGTTTGATACATCACTGAATTTTAGCAGCACGACGCATCCTCAAACTGACGGCCAGATGGAGGTTGTCAATCGAACTCTTGGAAACTTAGTTCGATGCATTTGCGGAGATCGACCAAAGCAGTGGGACTATGCCTTACCACAAGCAGAGTTTGCTTTCAATAGTGTAGTCCATAGTTCCATAGGAAAGTCACATTTTGATGTGGTTTATCAAAAGGTTCCAAGTCATGCTGTGGACTTGGTAAAGTTACCGGAAGTCGCTAGTATAGCTGCCACAAAGTTAGCTAAAGAAGGATTAGATGTACAAGCAGAAGTCCGACAAAAATTGGTGGAAAGCACTCAGAATTTTAACGCAGCTGAAGACAAGCATCGACGTTTGAATGTATTCGAAGTTGGAGATGAGGTGATGGTTTTTCTCCGACGCGAACGATTCCCTGCAGGACAATACCACAAACTGCAACCAAAGAAGTATGGCCCTTATAAAATTGTTCGTAAGATCAATGATAATGCTTACGTGGTGGATCTTCCAGCAACGATGGGGATTTTGAATACTTTCAACGTGTCTGACTTGTATCGTTATTTCCCTTAAGAGCCGTCATCTTATCCGGATCACTCGAGGATGAGTTCTTTTCAAGAAGGGGAGACTGATGTGGGGCAATGAAGGGGTCATCTGACCATTTTTAATTTTTCAGCATTTTCATCAAAAACTTCTTAAATTTTTGTTTAACTACCTTTCGTATTCCTACATCTTTTAAGTAGGAATTCTGAGATTCCAGAAGGGGAACTCCATTATTGAATATTAAGAGTTTTGTCACATTTTTCGTAAGAAGAAGTTTGTCTTCTTCGTACTACTCCCGTGTCATATCTTCTTCTTCCTCCTCTACTATTACGGTTAATCCTCAATATGTTATTTGGATGCGTTGTGACCAATTTTTACTTAGTTGGATTCTTTCTTCCATTACTGAGACCATGCTTGGTCACTTGAGTCACTATTTCATACTCAATCTAAAGTGTGTTCTCTTCAGCTTAGGTTTCAGCTTCAATCACTTAAGAAGGGTGATTTGTCTATTGATGATTATATCTTGAAGATGACTTCTATAGTTGATGATTTGATCTCTATTGGTACAAGTATTACTGATGAAGAACTAATATTGTATATCTTGGGGGTATAGGTACTAAGTTTGAATCTGTGGTAGTTAACCTTACTTCTAGATCTGAAACACTTACATTAGCTGAGGTAAAATTTGCTCTTCAAACACATGATATGCGACTATTGGTTAAAAATCAGATGATTACTACTGCTATGTGGCTAATCTTGGTTCAGTTTCCTCCGTGTCCTCTAATGCTAATGTGGTTTATGGTAGAAAATTTTCACCTAATATGAGGGTGGCAGATTCAGCCGTGGTAGATTTCGAGGTGGTGGCCGTTTTGGTTCAAGAGCCCTGAAGTGCTACAAGAGGTTTGATATTTGTTTTAATGGTCCTAATGATGCTCCTAACTCAAGTGCTAGTGCATCTCAGGGTTAATCTCAGCAGGCTTTTGTTGCTCAAACCACTACTTCTTCTTTCACTGATCCAGCCTGATATTTTGATAGTGGAGCAACCAATCATATCACAATTGATTTGGAGAATCTCTCCATTAAATCAGAGTACAAAAGACCTGCTTCTCTTATAGTAGGTAATGGTTCTACATTGAATATATCTCAAGTTGGAACTTCTTCTATACCTTCTTGTGATCACAAAGTATCTCTTATGTTGAATCACATACTATATGTGCCCCAAATAACAAAGAATTTAATCAGCATCTCTCAGTTTACAAAGGATAATCATGTGTTTATTGAATTCTATCATGATTGTTGTTTTGTTAAGGACAAATGAACTCATCAGGTTCTGTTGGAAGGCAGCCTTAAGGATTGGTTATATCAGTTGGATTTCAATCAGTTCTCACACAATAAACATAGCTCATCTACAACTTCTCACACAAAATCTTCAGCAGCCAGCTATTTTTCTTCATTACATAATAACTCTACAATAGCTTTCAGTGTAATAGCCAATAGTGTTGTTTCATCCTCTAATAAAGTGCAATTGTGGCACAATAGACTTGGACATCCCTGTAATTCTGTGCTAGTTACTGTTTTGAAATCTATGCATGTTCCTTTTACAAATAAAGAGGTTGTGTTTTGTGATGTTTGTAAGCTTGGAAAGCTTCATCAACAACATTTTGCTGCTACTACTACTAAAACTACAACTCCTTTTTAGCTAGTGCGTACAGATCTTTGGGGTCCTTCTTATGTTTCTTCACTTGATGGTTACAGGTACTATATGCATTTTATTGATAATTATAGTAGATACACTTGGATTTTCCCACTTAAACTCAAATCTGAAGCTCGTCAGATTTTTGTTCAGTTTAATGCTTTTGTTAAGAGGCAGTTCAATACTAAGATCAAGGTACTACAATTTGATTGGGGAGGGGAGTACAGGTCTTTAGCTAAGGTTTTGGCATCACTTGGGATTCATTTCCAACACCCTGTCCCCATACTCATCAACAACATGGTAGAGCTGAAAGGAAACATCTGTTGTTGAAATGGGGTTATCTTTACTAGCTCAAGCCAAATTACCTCTGAAATTCTGGTGGCATGCTTTCCACACAGCAGTGTATGCTATTAATAGACTTCTTACACAAGTTCTTAAGCTTTAGTCTCTTTTTCAAAAGCTGTTTGATAAGGTTCCAGATTATAAGTCATTGAAGGCCTTTGGATGTACTTGCTATCCATATCTCACAGCTATAATCATCACAAATTTCTCTATAGATCATCAAAGTGTATATTTCTGGGATATAGCTTAGTCATAAGGGTTACTTATGTATGGATAATACAGGAAGGATCTACATTGCAGCTACTGTGGCATTTAATGAGTTGGAATTTCCATATTCTACTTTGCTCACTCCACTTCCATCTAAATCAGAGATGCCACCTACTACTTTTGTACCTATTGGAACTCATTTTCAATTTTCTACTCCAAGATCACATATTGATATTTATGTGGAGTTGCCAATCATACATGCAGCTTCTTCATCTGAATCTTTAGAGCCCACTTCAGATCATGCTAATGCTACTTCTCAGCCTGTTCATCAGCATATAACTGTTCACTCTTCTAATGATTAATCTCTTATTGTTTCTCCACCAAGATCTTTGCATCCTATGACTACAAGATCTTAGAAAGGGATATACAAAACTAGAGTTTTTGTTGCTGAGAGCTCAAAGTCACACAAAGAACCAACTTCAGTTAGTCAAGCACTTATTCAGCCTAAATGGAAAGAAGCCATGCAGAATGAGTTTAATGCTTTACAAAGTAAGGGAACCTAGACTTTGGTTCCCTATACAGATGGGATGAATTAATGTCATCACTAACAAGTGAATTTTCAAAACCAAGTAGAAAGCAGATGGTTCTTTAGATAAGTACAAAGCCATGCTTGTTGCAAGAGGTTTTGAACAACATGTAGGTATTGATTTCTTTGAGACTTTTAGTCCAGTGGTAAAAGCATGCACTATCAGATTAATCATGACTTTGGCAACTACGTATTCATGGTCTATTCAACATATATATGTTAATAATGCCTTCTTGAATGGTGATCTTAAGGAAATTGTTTATATGCATCAACCTGATGGATTCTATGATAATGAACATCCTGATTATGTGTGCAAGCTACATAAATCTTTATATGGTTTAAAACAGGCTCCTAGAGCCTAGTTTAACAAACTCAAGGAATTTCTCTTGTCATTACAGTTCGAGGTTTCAGCTTCAGATCATTCTTTATTTTTCAAAAGAGAGAATTGTAAATTACTCATCTTACTTGTCTATGTAGATGATATCCTTGTGAAATGTGATGATCCTATTGCTATTCAACAAGTCATCAGTTTATTGGGAGCAAAATTTGCATTGAAGACTTTGGGTGAAGTTGATTATTTTCTTGGTTTAGAAGCAAGAAGGGATGATCATGGTATTACTCTCACTCAAACCAAGTGTATTACTGATTTGCTTTTCAAAACTAATATCCAGGCATGCAAACCAGTAACCACTCCTCTGGTTTCCACTCAGAAGTTACATTTGAAGGATAATGAATTATTTGATCATGCATCTATCTATAGGAGCACCGTGGGTGCTTTACAATACATCACATTAATAAGACCAGATATCTCATATGCAGTAAATAAGGTAAGTCAATTTTTACACTCCAACTCATAAACATTGCTTGCTTGTAAACACTTGCTCAGATTTTTGAAAGGGACTTCTTCTCTTGGTTTACACTTCACTGCAGCAAAAAGATTATCTCTTGAAGCTTATTCAGATGCTGATTGGGCCAGTAATATTGATGATAGGAGATCAACTGGAGGATATTGTCTCTTGCTTGGTGGTAATTTGCTCACTTGGAGTTCTTAAAAACAATCAGTTGTTTCTAGATCAAGTGCAGAGTCTGAGTATAGAGCTCTTGCAGATGCTAATACTGATGTTATTTGGATGAAATCTTTACTTTCAGAACTTGGTATATGTGTTAATGATCTACCTCTTCTATGGTGTGATAATATGAGTGCAACTGCTCTTGCTTCAAATCCGATTTTCCATGCTAGAACTAAGCATATTAAGTTAGATGTTCATTTTATAGAGAAAGGGTGCTAGCAAAACAATTGGAGGTGCATTTTATTCCCACTGAGGAGCAAGCAGCTGATTTGTTCACGAAGCCTTTAGCTCTTACCAAATTCATCAACCCAGTTCAAAACTTCATTTGAGATATAATTCGGCGCAACTTAAAGGGAGAGTAATATAGTGCAAGATATCCAGCTCAGCTTAAAGGGGGAGTAATATAGTGTAATACAAATGTAATATGAGTTAGTTAAAGTTAGTTAGTAGAGTGCACTGTAAGCCTCGTCACATAGAATCATAGCTCATAGCTCACACACTCACATGCACTCCATGCATATATATATATATATATAGATACAAGATTTGTATTGCTATATTCAATTCAGTTATACATAATGAAGTTCACAGGTTTATATCAAAATCTCAAAGTTTGAGAATTTTTGAAATGCTCCAATTGTGTCTATTAGAAAACCAAATTGTGTTATGAGAGATATAGGGACAAAATCACATTTGGTCTTGTAACTATTGTCTTTTTTTCCAATTAGTTCCACAAATTTATTTTTTAATTTAATCCCGTAACTTGAATAATTGCTCGATTTTGGTCTCAATATCGTCGAAAACTACAAATTTGGTTGGAAAATTGTCATGTGACATCCAATTTGGGGGTTTCCGACTGGCAAGAAATTTAATGACACATTTAATAAAGATATGACATTCATTTACTTTTTCTAAATTAATGTTTGGACCAATAGAATAATTACACCTCATGCCACGTCATTATTTCTCAACGAAAACCCCCAAATGAGGATGTTTCACGATAATTTTCTGGCCAAATTAATTTGAAATTTCTGATGACATTGAGACCAAAATTGAGCAATTATTAACGTTACGAGACTAAATTAAAAAATTAAATAGTTGTAGGACTAATTGTAAAAAAAAAAAAAAGACGAAGTTATGAGTTCAAATGTGATTTTATCTCTCATATATATGCCAAGGAAAAAAAAAGAACAGATAGTAAACATGATCGATAAAGAGAGAGGAGAGTCAGTCAGGCAAAACAACTTCCATAGACACGTTTTCAATCTTCTACCAATTATATTTTGGGATCTACCCCAAATGGTGACTAGCATACATATGAGATTTTATTCTATGCAGATATTGTGACGATTAGAGTTCGAATTTTAAGATATTAATTTGTATTCTTTTCTCTTCCAATCTTTCCATCTCATTAAAAACAGAAAATAAAGCCCTACAAGTTTAATGTCACAAATTAATAAAATGATGCAAAAGATTTAGCAAGGGGTCTTAAATCCCATGCTCTTCCCACTTGCATAATCCTTCCATACTTGGACAGCTCCAAAACATGTCATCAGAAGAGTACTCAAAGCCATCACCATTCCTAAGGAGAAGACAATGAGAGAGGCCCTTCCGTATTTCGTCACTGCTCGTTGAACGACTGTCAATCCGATCAACGAGGCAACGAAGCAAACTGCTGCCAAGATTATGGCACCATACACCTGCTCCATGCCCAGCAACACGTATTGAGTTGCCGACATTGTTGAGCAGAACAATATGATGAAAGAACATGTTGCTGATGCTACCTACATTGTACCATGCATGAAATTAAATCATATGATTATGCTAGAAATCACTCAAATTCCAACGAAAAAATTCTGTTGGAATTCTTGATTCCAATGGAATTGGATCGTCGGAAAAGGTGCATTGAAATTTAAAATTCCAATGGAAATTACAACAGAAAAACAATTCCAAAGGAACATTCCAATGGTACTTTTACTTTGGAATATACAACCACCAATAAAATTCCAACACTATTCCAACAGCATTGAATTCCGTTGGAAATTCTGTTTGAAATTATAAAAATTCCAATGGTTATTATTTTTGTTGGAATTTAATTTAATTGAGAAGATGAGTTGATCAGCAAAACATACTTGAGGATTTATTCCTATTTGCAGAAAAACCGGGCTTATAAGCATACCACCTCCGATTCCGAAAACTCCTCCTAGAACCCCGGCTAACAGTGCCATCACAGGGAAAAACAGCTCACCAGTGCTCCACAAACTTGTGCTTGCATAGCTACTTTCCTGAGATATATGCATCCATTAGATTTCAAGTAAAAACGAAGCTCGATTGAGATGCTCTGACGAGATCAAGATATGGAAATGTTAACCTGTTGAGTTGCAGCAGTATTTCTTGAACTCTTTCTGCAAAGAAGGATCCATGTAGTGAAGATAATTGCAAGTGGAATTTGAATTGATGAAATTATCCAATATCCTGTTCCACAAGGTTCTACATTGATAATTCCCTGCAAACTTTTTTAAATGATGAGTGCATTCGGAATTAAACCACTGGATTTGCGATATCTGCTATATGCAAGAAGAATGTGGGGTTGCTAACGTTTAAAAAAGGGAAACATTTTTCGTCATTCCCAAAGCCACTGTCTGTATTTAGTTCTCTAAAAATGCATTTTTTGATTTGGTCCTATAATTGAAAAATTCATCAAATTTTCGTCCATTTTTCACCGATTTTTTGTCTTCCAGCTACAGACTGGGGACAAGTGTAGTGTACTCGTCGGAATGTGGTAGGAAAATCAAAAATCCGTTGAAAAAAAAGACCAAAATTATATGATATTATCAATTGCAAGACCAAAATAGAAAAATGCATTTTTAGAGGTTTGATAACGGACCGTGACTTTAGAGAAAGACAAAAAATGAGGTTTTCCCCATTTAAAAATGCAAGCTAACTCAAGAAATTTATACATACATGTATGGTCGTGAAATGCACTACTCACTTTCATAATCTAGTTCTTGCTTGCATATTTTCATGAGATCTTATTTTGATCGAGATGACAAATCATGAGCACATCTTAAATATTCTACAACTTCACTTCTAGATTTCAAATCACCATCAAGATTTTAAATTTCTAAGCTTTGAAAAGGGGTAAATTATTGTAGAGACTGTCCAAAGGATCCTAGTCCATGATGAGACGGATAGGTTAACCAATATCACGATCAGCATGGGTGATCAATTTGTTCAATATAGATCAAGTAATACTTTTTTTATCATTTAATACTTTTACATGTATCAGGAGATACTTTTGAAAAATTATAATTTACGTGCAATGTTTTGTCGCGTCCAAAATCCAAATATATGATTAGTTTGAGAAATTATAATTGTACAACTAGTAATGCTTTTATTTATATCGTTAATGCCTATAAAAATATATAATTTGATAAATATATAATTAATACTTTTATATATGTGCATTAGGTGATATAAATAAAAGAAATAATTTAATTATTATGTTAGTTAACATGTGGTCCACTTAATTTTATTGACCAGACCGACCTTACCAACCTCACGAAATGAGATATGTAAGCCACAATACAAACATGGGTAATAAAAACACACATATAAATATATATTTGTCTATGAGTTGGTTGAAAAACATGTTTATTATCCATGATGCAGATAAAAAGCATTTTTTCCTCGTACATTGAAGGACACATTTTTTTGCACATTAGCACATTGATTGTCTTAATGCTTTAATTCTATAGTTGTATATACCACCAACAATTCCATTAGTGGCCTATCACAGATCTATTAGGTTAAATTAAGATTACTTCCATGATATTTTTATGGAATATACATGTCAATTACACTATATTAATTTAATCAAAGACAACTAAGTTATTAAGTATGTCCCTTAACTCTGCATTACTTCATAAACAACTGAGTTTTGTAACAAAAGTACTCTATCTACATCTTCTTTATTAAAAGGTTTTTACTTAGGTCTAATAGCCAAAAAAAAAAAAAATCCAAACCTTCTAGGCTTTTGCTATTTTAAATTCTGTCAATTTATCCATAACATTATCGTTTAGTAGCAATTTTAGCAAATTTTAGAACTTAGTCATAATTAGGGGTGGGATCGGGTCGGGTATTTTCGGGTTTTCGGGTCGGGTACCCGATTTTATCGGATACCCGATTAATACTACCCGAAAATACCCGAAGAAATCGGGTACTCGTAAAATCGGGTACCCGAAAAGTCGGGTATCCGCCGGGTCGGGTCGGGTTTCCTTTTTAGAAATAAAGAATCAAGAACCTGATGTACTGAAGAAATCTGCTCATCTCAGAAATTGTTATAACAAGTGTAGTTTTATAGCTTGAAGAACAGGAGATGCATTGTCTGTTAACTAAGATTTAACCATTGTCAAACATAGTAAAGTTAATGAAATCAAGAATTCAACAAAAGCTGAGCAAATCACAGCAACCAACAAAAGACTTGAAAGTTGAAATCAAATTCATCTAAAATTGAGTGCAAAAAAGGCATTGAATATCCCATATAAAAATTGGAACATTGCGAAAAAAACACACTTCACGGCTAGATTTGTGGTACTCTAACATGGCCCTTTTCATCAAGTACTCTTCTAATCCAATTTGGTGAAGATTCAAATCTCTTTTCTTGATTATCTCCAATGGCAAGTACTCGGCCACAACAGTAAACCCTAGGTAACAAAAGGGGAAATCAAAAATACTTGTCGTGAGACTAAGAAGAGATGGCCAGAGGAAAAGGGTGGCGCCACGGCAAAGTGGTGGTGGTTTTGGCGCGGCGGTCGACGGGAGCCGAAGAGTCGCGCGACGGGCGTTGGCGAACTCGACTGCCGCGACGAGAGCGATGGCCGACGGGAGCGGAGGATGCAGCGGCAGGCGGGCACGGCGGGTGTGGAGGGCGTCGGTGGGTGTTGGTGGCGCAGCGGTTGTGCTCGGTTGGAGACAGAATTCTGAAATCTGAGTGAAAACAGTCCAGATTTATCATATCCGGGTACCCGAAACCCGAATCCTGTAGTAGATAAAATACCCGCATCCAACCCGAACTCTTCGGGTACCCGACCCGTTATACCCGAAGACCCGAAAATTGTAGTGATACCCGACCCAATCGGGTAATACCCGGCCGGGTCGGGTCGGGTACCCGATACCCGAAAAAAAACCCACCCCTAGTCATAATTGGATGATATGTCTCTCACCTAGCTAGTTATCACATGAGTTCTATATTGTGTCAAAACAATATAAAAATAATACTTTTTGTATCTATATAATAACCATTTCAAATAATGAAAATAAGTATATACTAAAAATATTTTTTAACGATACTAATTGTAATATTTTTTAAAAGGAGTGTACTTACTGATTTTTCTCTAGGCCAATTGTTTGTCTCCAAAATTGATATTATATGGTCTACAAAATTTAATAAAAGATGGGTTCTTTTATTATATACTCTTTTTCGTTATTTATAGTGGTTATTACATAGATATAAAAAAATATTGTTGTTTATTTATTTATTTAATTTTTTGACATGATATGAAATTCATCTAGTAACTAGGTGAGAGACATGTCATCCAATTTTGACTAAATTTTAAAATTGGCTAGTTTTATTACTAAATGATCAAATTATGGTTAAATTTGTTGTAAGTTGTATTGTTTCGATTGCACCCAAAATCTCATATAACAATAGTAAAGAAACGATAAAGAGAGAAGACTAGATAATATGAAAAATGGCCTTTCATTCCTTTAATTTCTATCATTCAATACATCATTATATACATGAATTATGAATAAGAAAGGACATGGGAACTGAAAGGTTTTGAAGTAATGTCCATATTTAATAATATATTTATAACACTTCCCCTTGGACATTACGACACATTGTACATGCCTCATTAAAAGCTCGCTAGAAAAACCCAGTGGGAAAAAACTAGACGAGAAAAGAGTACATGACATATAAGTGTTTAATGTGTTGTACTAGCTGCCTCATTAAAAACCTTTAACTAAGAAAACTTTGTGGGAAAAAAACTTAGTAAAAGGAAAAAAGAGTACAACTATTGGTCTTCAGGACCTAACCTTCAGGGTTAAAAGAGTAAAACTAATGGTCTTCAAGACCCAACGTTTAGGATTGTTTTGAAATTACCGCTCCCCCTGAAGACAATAGTCTTCCAAGCCTACGCATTCCAATACCATGAACATATTTTTCAAAAGTAGACGTAGGTAGGGATTTAGTGAACAAATCTGCAAGATTATCACTAGAGCGTACTTTCTGTATAATGATTTCACCACTCTTCTGGAGCTCGTGTGGATAAAATAATTTAGGGACCATATGTTTTGTTAAATTTCCTTTAACATACCCGCTACTCATTTGTGCAACACATGCTGTATTATCCTCATAAACTACAGTGGGGGATATATCAGTTCTAGCAATGTCACACGACTCACAAATGTGTTTCATTAAAGATTTTAACCACACACATTCTCGTGAGGCCTCATATAAAGCAATAATCTCTGAGTGGTTTGAGAAAGTTGTAACCATAGATTGTTTGACAGACTTCCATGAGATAGCAGTACCACCACAGAGAAAAACATAACCAGTCTGGGATCTTGCATTATGTGGATCAGACATGTAACCAGCATCTGAGTAACCCACCAATGACTTATTTTGATTTTTTGTGTAATATAAACCAAGATCCTGTGAACCTTTGATAAGTCGGGTTTTGTGTGTGTTTTACATGCATAATGTGACTAATTTTGTACTCAATTGTTCACTACTTTGTTGCATTAACCTGATATTTGTCATACTCGTCTCGATGGCTTTGATTTTGCATTTTATATGAATTCCAGGTTGTTTGAAAGACAATCGAGAGTGAGAATACAAGGGGTGCAGTCACGTTGCCGAATGGGAAGAAGAAGCCCAACACTGAGGCCTTCAGTGTTGAGAATGAGAATATTAATTGTTGTTGACGTGCTGGAGGCCCAATCCACCAAGCCCAGTTTCCCCTCAATTCAGCCTTGTGAACAAAGAAAGGAATTAATTATTTCCATTTTTATCATCCATTTTAGAGAGAATCAAGTGATGGGAAATTGAATGTGATAGAGAGTTTGGAGGATCTAAATTGAGAGGAGAAAATCTGGAGAATAAAGAAGCAGAGACGCAGCAGAGAAAGGGGGCAGAAAAGAATTTGAGAAAAGAAGAAGAAAAACACTTTTATTTTTATCTTTTGTATTTTTGGATAATGATGTTTAAAGGCTAGTTCACCCTTTTCTAGTCCGAGGAGACGCCAAACCTTGAAGGATTCGCCCGTTTTTAATTGAGTAGTAACGATTTCTTACTCTTATCTCGATTTCTTCGTTATTTGATTTTATGCTTTGCATGTTTGATTAATGAATTTGTTGAGATTGGCCACCTTAATATGTTTGTTAATCAACTCTAGCTAATTCGCATGATTTAATCCGTAATTGTTAAATTGTGTGAATACAGTAGCAA
The DNA here is from genome assembly GCA_005771605.1 of Scutellaria baicalensis. Classification (NCBI taxonomy): domain Eukaryota; kingdom Viridiplantae; phylum Streptophyta; class Magnoliopsida; order Lamiales; family Lamiaceae; genus Scutellaria; species Scutellaria baicalensis. Next base: position 22,737,555 of record CM016724.1, read on the forward strand.
TTGAAATAACGAAGTCTAGATTGTATGATACGAACGTTTCGTTTTCATAGTCTAGTTTGCTCTATTATTTTGAATCGTTAATGCATCTTGTGGATTGAATCTTGAATACATGTTTTGAGGTTATTCATTGAGATAGTTTGATTAGGGGTCGTACTTTCTAATCAATGAACTTAAGAAATAATTCGAACTAGTTCGGTCATACCGCTGGTTTAGGGGCAAGATTCGAGATAGGGTGTAGATAATCGGGGCTATCTTTAAAAGTGGAAGAATCGTTCTAGGTGAGGCTATCCAAGGGCTAGATTATTTAATTCATTGATATCTCTCTCGTTTATTTCTTCTTGCAAATTCTTATGGTGCATGATTTCAATTTTTGCTCAACAAACTAATCACCCCCATATTTTTATCGCTTTCTATACACGAAATCGTCAATTGAATTACACTATTCCCTGTGGATTCGACCCCTTGCTTATCCTACTACATAAGTGGATAGTCGAGGTGAATATTTGTTTTTGGGTGCCGGCGACAGCACACCAACCTTGAAGATATCGAAGAATATGTTTAATGTCATTCCAATGTCTCCTTGTAGGAGAAGCACTAAATCTGGCTAGTAAGTTGACCGCAAAGGCAATATTAGGTCTAGTGCAATTTGTAAGGTAAAGTAATGCACCAATTGCACTTAAGTAAGGAACTTCAGGTCCTAATATATCTTCAATATCTTCTTTAGGTCTAAACGGATCTTTATCCACTTCAAGGGATCGGACAACCATTGGTGTACTAAGTGGATGCGATTTATCCATGTAAAATCTTTCCAAAACCTTCTTCAAGTAGGTTGATTGGTGTATGAAAATTCCTTCAGGAAGATGCTCGATCTGCAGGCCGAGACAATATTTTGTCTTACCTAAAGCTTTCATTTCAAATTCAGATTTTAAGTTTGAACTAGCTTCTTCTATTGCCTTATGTGTTCCAATAATGTTTATATCATCTACAGATACAGAAATGATACAAAATTCATTTAACGACCTTTTTATAAACACACAGGGAAATGCATCATTGTTTGTATATCCCTTATTCAGGAGGAATTCACTCAATCGATTATACCACATCCTTCTCGATTGTTTTAGATCATACAATGATCTTTGCAATTTAATGTTATACATATTACGATTTTCATCTTTCCTCATCTGGGGAATTTGAAATCCATCAGGGATTTTCATATAAATATTGGTATCTAATGATCCATATAAAAATGCTGTAACGACGTCCATTAACTGCATTTCTAAGTTCATATTTGCTGCCAGAGTGATTAAGTAGCGGAACGTTATACCATCCATTACAGGAGAATATGTTTGATCGAAATCAATACCGGGTCTCTATGAGAACCCTTGAGCTACTAATCTCGCTTTGTATCTCACCACCTCATATTTGTCATTTCTTTTTCGCACAAATACCCATTTATATCCTACAGGGATAACTTTCTCAGGGGTACGTACGATAGATCCAAAAACTTTTGTTTTGTTTAGCGAGTCTAGCTCAGCCTCAATTGCATCTTTCCATCTTACCCAATCTAAGCACTTCCGGCACTCAGCAATAGACTTGGGTTCTGGATCCAGATTATTATTTGAGATAGTAAGAGCAATTATAGAGGAAAATGTGTTGTCGACGACCATTATATGTCTATCGTAAGTTTCTCCTGTATTTATAAAATTCATAGCAACTTCGATATTCACATCAACCAGATCTTCTTCATTTCCCATGATATTATGATGATCTGGTCGTTCTGCAATCCTAGTATTTTGATTATTTTGTGCACGTGCATTGTTACTAGGATTTTCATCTTCGGGACGAATCTCTTTAGAAGATATTTGGAGTGATTGATTATTTTTGTTAGATTTTGTTTTCCGCAGATTTTTATCTTTTGTACCCATGGGTTCTTTACGCTTCAGGCGCAGAGTTGTATCAGATATATTTGTACTTTTAGGAATTTCCACTCTTTGTGGTGCATTTACAGCAGGTATATGAGATTTTGTCACTCCTTTATAATCAGTAAATGCATCTGGCAGATTATTTGCTAAATACTGCAAGTTAATTATTTTTTGAACTTCCAGTTCAGTTTGTCTAGTACGTGGATCAAAATATTGAAGATTTTCAACATTCCATGAGATTTCACGACATTCTTTTAATTTTTGAGTTTTATCTCCCCCTAATGTTGGGAAATGATCTTCATCAAATGTGCAGTCAGCGAATCGAGCTGTAAATTGGTCCCCAGTCATGGGCTCTAGGTATTTCAAAATGGATGGAGATTCAAATCCAATATAAATACCTAGTTTTCTTTGAGGGCCCATAGAGGAACGTTTAGGTGGTGATATTGGGACGTATACTGCACATCCAAAAACTCGCAGATGGGAAATGTTTAGTTCTTTCCCACGCACTAATTGTAAAGGGGAATAATCATGATATGCAGTTGGACGTATTTGAATTAGAGAAGCAGCATGCAAAATTGCATGACCCCAACATGAAATGGGTAAGTTGGAATTTTGTATTAAAGGTTTAGCGATTAATTTGATACGTTTGATTAGTGATTCAGCTAGACCATTTTGAGTGTGGACATATGGAACAGAATGCTCCATTTTAATTCCTAATGACATACAAAAGTCATCAAATGCTTTCGAAGTGAATTCACCAGCATTATCCATTCTAATGGATTTAATTGGATAATCAGGGAATTGAGCACGGAGTTCAATAATTTTTGCAATTAATTTTATGAAAGCATTATTTCGGGTGGATAATAGACACACGTGAGTCCACCTAGTGGAGGCATCAATTAAGACCATAAAATATCGAAATGGTCCCGATGCTGGATGAAATGGTCCACAAATATCTCCATGAATCCATTCAAGGAAAATAGGAGATTCTAATCCAACTTTAGTACGAGAAGGTCGTACTATAAGTTTTCCTTTTGTACAAGCTTCACAAATAAATTCATTCACAGAAGGAATTCTACTGTCTGACATACTATGTCCCAGTAGAGTTAGACAAAATTCGATGGATCATAATTTGTCCCGGATGACCCAACCGTTCATGCCATAATTTAAATGAATTTGGATCATGAAATTTCATACTCATCGAGATATGGAGATTAGAAGGGCGAATGTATGTATAATACAGCCCCGAGGAGAGAGAAGGGAGCTTTTCGACAACTTGTTTTCGACACCCTATAGAATGAGTCATTAAGAGATACTCTACATTATTGTCGGTGTCTGTTTCAATGTGAAAACTATTTGACCGGATGTCTTTAAAACTAAGAAGGGTATGTTTAGACTGTGGATATAGCAACGCATCATCAATAATTATTTCAGTACCCATAGGGAGAACTAGTGAAGCTCTACTGGAGCCTACTATTAAGACATTATCATTTGAAATTGTGGTAACACTCCCTTTCTTCTCAGTTAAAGTTTGAAAAAAAATTCTATCCTTAAGGATAGTGTGAGTTGTAGCACTATCTACCAAGCAAATAATGTTCTCATTCTCCATATCCAAAGAAATCCAACGATGTAAGGTCTTTTTACTTTTGGGTGAAAGTGAAATAAAATCGTGTATAAGCATTTCATTTAAATAAAATAGGGTGAATTCAACATCAAACGCATGCTCACAAAACTCATCAGCTACATCTATGACTATGATCAGTAATCCACATCAAACTTAGATGTAACCTTATTCAATTCCGATAAGTAACTCAATAAATAATATCAATTACCTCATGTTTGAATCCATAATTGGAAATGGAGAGGCAATAAAGTATTCCAGAAAAGAACAAATGCTAGGTATACACAATGTTGCTAGGATTAGTATACTCATTATTGTATTGTCAAATAATCTCAATAATCAAAATTTTAAGAAAATAAATGCTGAGCACTCATAAGATGCAACCAAAATGGTCCTTTATTTCAAAAGCATAAGTGAACTTAAGTGTGGCACACAATTCCAAAAAAAAAATTGTTCAGTACACTTCACTAAACACATACTTTATATGGATTATTATAATTTTGATCCACACAGACAAATAAATAAAATTTGGGAAGCATTTAATCTACAGACTAATTGTTAGCTTTATTTATACTGTTTCTGTTCAATCGCCATTGTTCTTCCATAGGAACTTTAAATTCCTATGTAGGATAAAATTGGACGGAAATTCTTGAACCTTGATCGAACCAGAATGGTACAACATAAATTAGTTCCCGATCAAGTAGTGTGATTTAGAGATTATTTACGCAATTAACACTAAAGCAACCATGGTAACTCTAGCAGTCAGCCCCAAACCTCATATCAAACGAATTAAAGTATTGAAATAGAAAAATGACTTTTTAATCTAAGACAGAGACAAATTCAGTAAGCAATACATACAGAGTTTGCAGATCGTCACATGAGATTAAAGCTTGGATATTGGGATTGATTCAAAAAAAATACCTTACAGGAAAGACACGATTCTTTCCTAAGGCACAACTCAGATTCAGTAGATGATCGTGCTGATAACGTGTTGTAAGTTGTATTGTTTCGATTGCACCCAAAATCTCATATAACAATAGTAAAGAAACGATAAAGAGAGAAGACGAGATAATATGAAAAATGCCCTTTCATTCCTTTAATTTCTATCATTCAATACATCATTATATACATGAATTATGAATACGAAAGAACATGGAAACTGAAAGGTTTTGAAGTAATGTCCATATTTAATAATATATTTATAACAAAATTGACAAAATTTAATTTAAAGGATTGGCCAAAATAACAAAAGCCTACAAAAGTTTGGATTTTTTTGGCTGTTCAGCCTTTACTTATGTTGAGATTGAAAAGCACGCATGGTGCTTTGAATTCCACATGAGTTATTCCAAAATAATCACCATACACCACATGTATTCGATGATATTATTATTTAACACATAACATGTATTAAATGTTATGAAACACTAGAACATGTGTAACACCAAATGTAACATAGAATCAAATTCGATTAATGATTTCGAAACATAATATTAATCACAATCCTAGTTCAAAATAACATAATTAATTGAAAAGAGAAGCAAATAAGTTGAATAAGAACGGCAACTTACTTGTCCATGGCTGTTTCCTTGGAGAAGATACAGAAGAAAGAAGGAAACCCATATGAGAAGAAGCATCCCAAGCTTCATCAACGGAATCTCCAATCTGCCCTCCTCCTCACCACCCACCATTTCACTACTCAGCAGGGGCATTTCGGTACTTTCACCGGCCTCCGCCCTCGCCGCCGACTCCGATCTCCAGAACGAAAACCCCGATCTGCACGTTTTGAAAGTGCAAAAGGCCAGAAACACGGCGAAAACAACGGTGATTAACCACTCAGGGAAAACCAGATTGCAGATTACTCCAATGCTCACTCCAAGCAACATGCATGGCTCCATCAACACCGCTATATCGTAATCGATAAACGGCTGATCTCCGCCGCCTCGTCTCGCGAACATCTGGCGCCCGACGTTCGCGATCGAGCTTCCGGTTACCATGAAAGCCGAGTAGCTGGCAGCTGCCTTCAGCTCTAGTCCGGCTACCATTGTGAGAATAGGATTGTACAAGCCGCCGCCGCCTACTCCGCCGGCGCTGGAAATGGCGGCGGCGACGAAGGCGAGGAATCCGGCGAGTACTAATCGAAGGCTGGAGTTCAGCTCTCCGTGCGGTAATTGCAGTGGAGTTGTTCGCCATGGATGCGTTGAATTGAGGGAAACGAAGAATTGTGAGATTGAGAGAGATGGTTGTGCATGGGAAACATTGAAGATTGTGGATAAGATGACAAGGAAGAAAATGTTGAGGAATTTATGCTTCATTACTTTGCTTCAAATTTTTTGTATGATTTCTCTGCTTAGAACAAATGAGATTTTGAAACTGCCAATAATGAAAGGTGGTTTATTACCCATATATATATGTTAATATCATATTAGTAACAATGCTGTTTGGAGAAGAGTCTAGAATTTAAAGAGTATTAAATTTAGGGTTAAATAACTATAAGTGATTCCACATTTTCTTGTATTTCGAAATGTTTCACTTTTATCGTATGAATTATTTACTTTAGATTTGTTGCATTAATTTACGGTAATCAGTTATTAGTACACAAAAATTCAAGTGCAACCGTCACGTACATCATGCGATAGACGCACCTATAGCAGAAAAAAAAATTATAGTTGTTAAAGACATATTTGTAGAACTGATCATATTTAAACATATAAAACCACACTTATAAAACACATATTTATAATTGATAAACACATATTTATACCGACCTGTAAAAAAGACATGTTTGAATCTCGTTGCACATGAGACGGTCTCACATTATACCAACTCTTATTAGCATTTGTTTGATATCGTAATATCCTCCAAATTTAAATTAAGTTCGTACAAGTCATGTTACAATTCAATTTTTTTTAACATCACGTATATTTTAGATGGAAAATTGATTAATACCCTTAAAATTATGCAACTTGCATATGGAGAAGAGTTTAGACCGAATTTTCTATTACTCATTTCATAGTCAGCCTTCATCATATTTTTGAATTGATCCTAGTGCTACCAAGTCATAATTTATGAAATGTTATTAATTTTTCTAGAAAATATGAAAATGTCTATCCATATGCAATGGTTTTATCCATTTAAATCACTATATGTATATCAATTAATAAATATGTTAAATATCTGATATATAAATAGCGGACATATATTAAAATGTCCGTAATGGGTAGGTATGAAAATGTTAGAGTTATCTTGAGTAACATGAAAAATGAAAAGAAACACTGAATGAGCAAATTAAGATCTACAACACTTTATTAGAACTAAATATTATTAATGGAATTTTAGAAAACAACAATTTCAGAGGTTTTGACTTTATTTTTGGGTACCCATACGAATGGATGAAACTGCATATGGAAATTTGCTAAAGACAAATCCAAGGGTCAAGTTGACTTAATTAAATCAAGTTATTAATATTCCCTAGACAACTCTATTTTCCACTTGCCAATTAATGTAGTAGATTATGCGACATTATTATTTAGATTATTTGAAAATTGAAAACCGCTTCCATGGTGGACGAAAAAGTGACAAAAATGGACCAAATAGTGACGATTTTTTACTTAATTGGACTAAAATTGAAAACTGCTTCCATGGTGGACGAAAATTGGACAGTGACTTTTTTAAATGGACTAAAATTGAATTTAACCCTATATATATGTGTGTATATAAATATATATATATATATATGTTTCTCAATATAATAGATAAAACTTAATTTTTTCCTTTCAAAATGCAACATATATAATTTTTTATATATATATATATATATAAATCAAACTTCATTATCTTTAAAATTAAGCTAGATTATAAATATAACACATAATCATAATATTTTCAAACATAAATAATATTTATAATTTCTATTTTTTGTTTTATCCAATTGATTTTTAAGATGTCCTGTCAAATCCTAGTTTTTACATATAAATGACTTACCATCGATCATCATCAATGAGCTAGATATTAAGTTACATCGATTTAGACATAATTAATATATAATGTACAAGCTGCCAACATACGCCAGTGGAGGTGCAATTTATTGTAGATTAATTTAAGATTTTATACTCTTTGATGTGATTAAATGCATCATTTTCATATTTTTATGTATTTTTGGTCATTAAGTACTTCAAATTTAGTTTTCTCAATAATTTTTAAGTATTTTCGAGTTAAAGAATATGCTCGTGGACCAAGAAATGAAATTGTTTGGAGATGAAAGAGACAAGAAAGAGCCAAATTTTAATGGGCTTAAACTTGAAGGGAATTGCGGGCCTGGAAATTGTAAGGTTTGGAAAAGAAAGCCCATTTATCATTGGCTCAAGAATAGAAGGCCCATTTTCAAGCAAATTATGGGGTTAAAGAAGGTTGAAGAAGCAAAACACAGAGGATTGGAGATCAAAACTCAATTTCTAGTGTAGTTTTTCTTAAGAATTATTCTATGGTTTTTGTGATCTCTAGTTGCAAAATTAATTCTTCTATATTTTGGTTAGTAGCTATGTTTGAACTTGAGTATCTTTTATGTTTAGTTAGTCTCGAAGTTAAATTCCATTTTATGTTTTGATTAGAATTAATATCTGTTTATATCGATTTTGATTATTTTTGTTTGATTTAGATTGAGCCCTTAGGTTATGTGTTTGATAATTTATTGCTATAATTTTAAATTATGAATTATAATTATTGTGGTTTAATTTTCATTAATAGTAAACTATAGATCATGTATCTCTAGGGTAGCATAATCCTGGAATTATCAAATTAAACTTGTGTATTTGGGGTTTAGTTCATCACGTCATTTAGGTAATTATAATGCATTTGAAGAATTAATTTAGTGTAGAGAGTAAATTCGGGGTTGTTCAATTAAATAGGGTTTATTAGTAACATTATAGGAAAAATGGATATTTATGATAGAAAATTTAGTGACAATGTCTAGTTTTTGTGATAGCAAATTGTCGCAGAAAATCATAATATAAATTGACAATACATGGTCACAAAACGCAATAAAAAGAAATATTTGCAACAACATTAATTGTTGTCACTAATACATTAGTGACAAAAAATATTGTAGCAAGAAAACTATTTACAATATTTCTCTTGCGATAATAATTTAGCGCAAAAAATGTTGCTAAATATTTTTGCAACAATTATCAATATTTTTGAGACCATATTTTTTTATCGCAAATATTAATTTTCCTTGTAGTGTAAATTTATTTTAATTTAACTAATCTTAAGAGAAGATTAGGATTAATAGAATAATTAGTTGTTAGACTAGCGATGATGATTCCATGATATCTATAAAACGGGGTGTTACATTAATTAGTAGATAATTGATACCGAAGAATAACTGAACTGATAACTTGAATACTCTTAATTAATTCATTAATTGATTTCTTAATTCATTTGCTTTATAGATTGTTTAACTAATTTAGTAATAATTCTTAATCATATCTTAAAAGCCCTCATGCATCCTTGTTATTTTCTTATTTCATTGAATTGAATATAGGAGCCAGGAGGTATGGTTTATTTATCACTTTTTATGAATCGACACAACTTAGCTCTCTACTAATAATTAGGTTAAGAAAGAAATTTAATTTATTATTTTTATCCTTCCACGACCTCACGATCAACTCCCATGCACAACGACTGTACATGATTACTATCCAACTAATTCTTTTTCCATTTCTATTATAACTCTCACTTTTTATTTATTTTGTTCACTTTTTTCCACTAAATACCTGATCTTTAAGTTGTTAATTTATAAATGATCATGAGTTTTGAAATCCAAAATATTGAAAAATTTCAATGTGGATAATCAATTTAAGTTGGAATGAATTTTCAGTATTCTCATAAATATGAATCATTTAATAATTGAATGATACTAAATTTGAACATACATTAATTATCAAAAATATAAATTTTGAAATTTATTATTATTATTATTATTATTATTATTATTATTAGAATAAAGTTCATATAAAAACAAGCGGTATATCTTATGTGAGGCCATCTCAGAAATCTTGTTATGTGAGACAGGTCATAACCCACACTAACCAAGGCAAATAAGAATTTGTGATAATGAATTCAATTCATGGGTAATAAAAATTCATCTCACCGAAATTATTCGGGAGATCGCCTCACATAAGTTTTTGTGTTTATAAAGATACCAATTTGACATATTATTTGAATGGTTGTTTTTCATATGGAATGTGCCAAATTAATTACATCTATGATCTATCGATCCAAGATAAATAAAAATTAGTCTTTAACAATAGCAAGTACATTTGAATCATACATAAGAAAACCAAGCCAAAATAAATCCAAACTAAATAAAACCCAACACAAAATGAATATAAAACAATTGCATTGCCCAATGTTAGCGGAAATAAACCGGACACCTTTTCTCTCTGTAAAGTGGCAAGATCGAACCGTCCGGTCCAACATGAACCGCACAATTAGCATGCATTCTATGGCGCTTGCTATCCCATGACGATATCTTGAACCGGATAACCGACGAAATCTCGAGCCGGAAAACCACTTCCCCACGAGCCTTATCCGCCAGGATCTGCTGCCACTGCTGGGTCGTGGCCTTCACGGAGGCGCCGCCAAGTTCTCCGGCGAGTATGGTGGTGTTCTTAGGCTCTTGATAAAAGGGAGACGGCAATGGCGAGCCACCTATGCTTTCATCCTCGTGGTAGTACACTGCCACCTGCATCGAGTCGTAGTAAACACCGATGTTCTGATTGGAGTTACGAGCAGTGACGTTGTAGGATATCCGGGGCTCTTGAGAGAGATCGGGGATGGAGAAATGTTGGATGAAGAACCGGGGGCGGTGGGGGCGTAGGCTAAGCCACAGAATGAATGTGATGACACCTACTAGGAAGAGAAGGCCCAAGAAAATGGCGCATATTAGCTTGGAGACTCTGGTGGTGAGGCTTTCTTTGACACGGTGGGCGTAGTAACGGGCCGTGTGGTGGCGCTTCAAGGGCCGTTCTCCGGTGGTGGATTGGACCGGAAGACGGGCCGTATCGTTCCACATGTTTGCGGCGGTGATGGAGAGAGAGAGAGAGAAATGAGAGAGAGAGAGAGTGGTGGTGGTGATAAATAAAAGGGAGATTGTAGAGAATGTTTGTTTGGGGTGTTTTGGGTGTGGAAAGAAAGGAATAAGCAAGCTAGGGTTGTTCTTTAATTTGCAGGACATTTACATGTCATGTTTTTATGATATAAAAGTTGCGTGGAGATTAAGATTGAACATGCATGTTAGTACCTTAAAGTACACTAAGAAAAGAAATGTTATGGTGGGGAAGGTATATGATACTAGTATGACTTGTATACGAAATGTATTCTAGTTCAAGATGAATTAGCTTTCTTTAGGTTGTTTTATATACACATATATATTTATATGGTGTCTAGTGCAAGATTTGTAGCACATGTTAATATTCATGCTTATTTTTTAACCTTATTGAACCAGATTTGATTTATTAACCTTATTTTTTATCGTATTGTTTATATTTATCACATAAGTACATATACATGAATGTATATTCTATAATGGACATAAATTCATTTTTAATATTAGATGTATAATCATTTAAAATATATCAGTACAGTTTTCATATATTTAAAATATATCTATTACCTATAAAAGTATGGATATTTCTTACAAAATATGGATTGTCTATTATATCCTTATAAAAGATTTTATTTAAGGTTAGTAATTTATGATTTTCATATTTAAATAATTTTACAAAAGAATTCTAAACCGAAATCATATAGAGTTCTATTATGAGTAGGACTCTAATTTATTATACATTTTTTTAATTTAATTTAATTAAATATAGATTGTATATCTTATAAAAAAAATTATTATTTAAGGTTAATAGTATTATAATATTTTTGATTTAAATAATTCATCCTTCACATGCGACGCATACGCTGATATCGTGTATATATGTGTGTGTGTTCCTACTCCACCCCCAAACACCAAATCCTGGATCCACTGCCGTGTATCGAGAAAATTACATTCATTTATTTCACATATAAAACGATTAATCTCTTACTATGAATAATATTGATATTACTCTCACCATCTAGGACAATGACATGTGTTCTCTCTTCTTACAAAAAGGGAAAAGAAAATACAAGAACACCGATCATTGTCCAAAAACGTGAGCATGATATCAACAACCCTAGTATGGGACCATAAAAACCAACACTTATACATGCAAAAAACTACATTTTGTATGCTTTTATCGCATTTCTATGCACACACCGGTACACATTATTCCCTCAAAACACACAGAAAAACACCAATATTCACATCTGAAGCAATAAACGATAGATACTATCGTTTATGAGACCCCGTCTGAGCTAATTAACCCGAGTGCACACTTCTCTGATCTCACCATCCTCACCTGTAAGCACACCAATTCTGCCCATTTTCACCATAGAGTCACCAAAATCCTTGAAGAAAGATGGTCCATTATGAAAGGCTTGAAGTTGGACATAGGATTTAGTCTCACTATCATCAAGAAGAGCTGCATCTGATTGGAAAAGCCCTCTTCTTTTTGTCAAGATCTTGTAGTAAGACACATCAAATGACAAGGAACTCTCTGGATCCATCTCCACTATTGTATCCTGGTCCCCTGGCTTGCATTTCTCCTTCAGTTTTGCAATGTAGTTCGGATCCAAAGTCGGATCCTCATCGTCGTTGCCAGTGAAGTTGTAGAGGCGATTGTTGAACGACGAGCAATGAGATATTCCGATCGTATGGCTACCTGAGGAAGATCAGATTAAACGGACTGTTAGTGCAGTTTTTTTTTTTTATCAACAAACTCATAACTTGATTAATGATACAAGAAGCACATGAATTTCTAGTCTTTGAATAATATGTATCGATCTTTCAATTTGATTGCAAATCTATCTAATTCTATAATCATGGAAATCTGGGAATGAACTAAAGAATGTCACGAGAATTCGTGGCAAATACTAATATGAAACGCTTAGTCGTAAAATAAAAAAATCACCAACTTTTTCAAAATTGTAATTTATCACCATTTTGAATTTAGCAAAAAAGTCACCACATTTACCAAAATTGTAATTTGATCCCGATTTAAAAAATTAGTAAAAGAAATAACATGTGACTTTAACAAATTATTACAATGCGAACAACATTCATCTTTGGAGATAACAACTTAAGCATTTACACAAATTGAATGTCACATGACAATTTCCCGTCCAAATTTGAAATTTCCGACAACATTGGGAGCAAAATCGAGCAATTATTTAAGTGACGAGACTAAATTAAAAAATAAAAATAATTGTAGGTCCAGTTGCGAAAAAAGGAAAAATTAATTATGGGACCAAATGCGATTAATTCTCCAAAAATTAGGACCTTAACAAACTATTACGATCTGACTTTAACATCCTACTTCACTTGGAAAATATATATATAACTGTCCTTGCTTCAAATTACAATTACGGGTTAAATGGCGATATGTTTTAATTTAAAAAGTCATGATAAATTGCAAAAAGATGCATGGTGGTTTTTATTCTTGTTTGCTACATTAAAAAGTGTAAAAAAGTCAATTTGGAAAACTATTTCTTTTCTTTTCTTTTTTGCAATCAAGCTTATATAAAATTAAATTGCAAATTTAATTGATATGACAAAAAGGAGGGCTTATTACCTGATAAAACAACAAGATCCTTCATGTCTAAACCCCTTTGTGCAAATCCTAGTTTGAGGGCAGTAATGTTTGCACTAGGTGGTATGATATTAAACAAGGCTTCGTTCAAGATTGATACTCTTCCATCTTTTCTTCCTGTTTCAACATCCCACGACGGTCCCTTGATCTGAAATATATTCTACTTTAATTAGCAATATTTTTGATAAAATAAGAATGAACTTTGTAATTAAGTCGGTGTTACATTGTAAAAAACAGCGCCTAGCTAGCACCCACGTGGAATTAGCTAGGCGCGACTTTGTAAAATATAGAGATCGAGAAATTATTCGTACCGCAACTGTCACATCTCTTGCCACTAGTGCTAGTATATCAGCACAAGATACGACACAAGGGCAAACTTCCTCCACCGCGGCCTTAACTTTGTCTATTACTTCGAATCCGTTCAAACTTAGATTTGGAAAAGCATTTTTCTCCGATTGGTTATCAGGCGATTCCAACAGCACTGAACCATCACAGCCCTAAACCAAAGATTATTGCAAACCATAACTCAATATGTATCAACAAGTAGCAATGGAATAAAAAAGAGTTAATTATTTTTCTAAATCATTATTTTCTCGGGTCTAGCACTTTTACTCTTTATCTTCTGAAAATTCGGGAATTTAACCCAAATTCAGCCCGAACAGTCGAATCAGACTAAATTCGCACGTGATTAGCACGTGCACCATAGTTTTCAGACTATTTTTGCCCAATAACTTATTTGTTCTGACAATTTTATCCAGTAACTTCTCAATTTTTTTGTCCTTATAGTGTGTCACATGCTAATCACATGCAAATTAAGCCCAATATGGCTGTTCGGGCTGAATTTGTGTCAAATTTCCTGTTTTTCAAAAGATAAATGATAAAATCGTCTGCCCGAAAAGATAATATATAAGTAAAATCGCCAGAACAAAAGAAAAATAATTAATTCTTTGAATAAATAAATAAATATATATATATATTGTTAACAAAGAAATTAAATAGCATATAGAAGTCATAAAAAATATTCTTGATGATCAACTTACTCTTACGAAGCAATCATGAAAATGCATTCTTAGCAAAGGAGCAGCAAGATTTGGGTTTTCGGAGATAATTTCATAGATAACCTTCTTGACAATGGATTCAAGATGTGGACATTTTTCTTCATAGTATCCCACTTTTAGGCCTTGTCCATTTGCATTGATGATAAAGCAACAAACGAAGAAGAACAACTGCAATATTACACTTAAAGAAGCCATATAAGATGTTGGAATAAGACTGCCTATATTTCTTGTGTTGTTCTAACAACCAATAGTATATATAGATGTTCTCATTTTATAAGGTTGCAGTGACTTAGCAAAAATCATTGAAACTGTCAAGGAGTTGGCACTTCAAGTTGGTAGTATAAAATGTAGGGTTGGTTACACTTATATGTCAAATCTTTATATTCAAATTCATGAAGTTAAGTCAAACTTCAATAACAATACTAACTTCTATTTGCCACATTATTGTTCACAAACAAATTTTTTTCAATTACAGCAAGCATTGAACTCATTTTCTCGTACTTAGTTGCTATGTTACCACCAATATCACTTGACGCGTCATAACCAGGTAGTCTTAAATCCACCACCTATTTTGTAATTCGTTCCTTCCATTGTCGTGAGCCAATTGTGGAAGTAATTAGGATCGTCGCATATAGCTTGCACCCTCAATTTATGACGATAGCAGAGATAAATGACAAAGTTAACCGTCTAGTGGAATATGGTCGCCTTACAATTAGGTTTGTAAATTAATGAAGTTAATATTGTAATTGTAAAAATTCAAACTTTTTATCAATATTGTAACTAATTAAAGTGTAGTTTGTAATGCAAAAAAATAAAATCTAAACTATTTGTTTTTTTTTTTCATTTTCCAACCTAAACTTTTTTCTTTAATCAAATTGCAACGTGAACTACTAAAATTTATCAAATTGCAATTAATTCCAACCCATTTTCCAACGAAACGTGAGCACCTGAACCGCGCGCAGATTAAACATAAGTATATTCTTCTAATCTTGTAATTTAAAGTAACTCTCATCTGAAGTGAGCATGAGCATCACAGGTTCACGTTTTAGTCATAAATAGCTCGAAAGTTGCAATTTGTTAAATTTTAGTAGTTTTTGATGCAATTTGATTAGAAAAAAGAAAAGTTCAGACTGGAAAATGAAAAATTAAAAAAAAAGGTTTCTTTTTCCCATTCAACCCTAATTAAAATTTCATTCAAACTTTATGAATATTATATGTAACTAACCCTAAAATGCACATTGACTCGGTATCCTTTTACCATTCTTGCTGATGAAACTCCATGACGTGTTATGGATAGAGAGAAGACAGTTGACATTACTATGGTGATGTTCCTTAATTAATTGGTTAGGAACTAAATCTTGCATGATTTATAAAAGTGATGAAAATGAAAAGTTATATATCTGATCTGATAATAATTAAGTTAAAATGGCATGTATTTTCCAGGTTACTTCTATAAGAAGATTACGAATGTGAGAGGTTGTTAAATAACTAATCATATTTTATAATCATTAGGTAGGTCTGCTACCATATTTATATAACATATATCAGTCACATTTGCAGAATTTTTTACTATAATTATGTTCAAAATATCAAATCATACTCTGCTTGTTTCTGTCTTCCGACTTTGTCAAATTCATCGTATCTTTTGCATAAGTTGCATGGTTCAACTGAGTGATACCATTTATGTTATATTTCTATAACATTTATGATGTATAAATATCTTAAGTGATATTAATTATATATTTTTTAATATAAAAATTCAAGTAGTAAAATTGTACCTTTATTATAATAATTTACCCTAGGTTATATTAATACAAAATTTATGTACAATATAACAACTTTAAATGATATTACTTATACTTTTTTCAATATATGAAAAAATTCATGTAGTATATATATAGTTGTACATTTGTGTTATAATAATTTAACATTTATGGTATATTAGTTTTACTTAGATGTACGAATATCATAACATCTACTCCTTCCGTCTCAACTCAACTTGTCTACTTGCCATTTTAGTTTGTCCCAACTAAACTTGTCAGCCCATAAATGGAACAAAAGTCAAATATTAATATCCTCATATTTCATCTTTACTACAAAAATGTCACTTAAAAGCAAAAAACAATCTTAAAATGTCACAAAACTTAAATACTCATATCCTCATATTTCACTCTTATTACAAAAATGTCACTCAATTATCTTAAAAAATAATAGTCAACTGTTTTTTCTTAACCTCTGTGCCCGGTCAAACTAGACAAATTCAACCGGGACGGAGGTAGTATGTAGCACAAATTTTATATTATTATAACATAAATATTAAAGGTATTATAATATAAAAGGTATATTATTATACTATAACTGTTTAAAATGTATTATATGTAATTGTAATATAATGTAAGGTTAAACTAGCAACATATAAAGGTTATACGAACATAACATAAAAATTAGGCGCATCGGAGAACATTGTGGGCGTGAACATGGGGACCCATGGGTGTGCGCCTGAGGAGCGTGAAAAATACTTTATCGGGATCGCACGGGAGCATGAAAAATACTTTATGGGGGATTGCACGGATCCTAACTTGTACATCAGGTGCACAAAAAACAATTGTGTTGGTAAAATCAAGTTGCATTTTATTATAAATCTTTTATAATTTATAATTCACATTACGTATCTTTTTATTTTGAGGAATTCTATATAAAATTGTCTTATAGATGCGTTGATATGTAAGATAAGATGAAGTCTCATTTAGAAGATTAGAACGTAGATAATCTACTTTAACTGGTTAATATAAAGTATAATGTAATGAATTAGATAAAACTTAATTTCAAATATTTTGTTCCGCGAGAGGATTTTATATTTTTAAATCCAAACCATTCAATTTATTTCATTATATGCCATTAGCTTTTAGTTTAAGTGATATTCATCGTATGATTGGGATTGTACATGTTGAGTGGGTTCGAATTCGGGACACACAAGTTGTTTAATATTTTCTTTCCCTCAACTCCTACCAAACCTATTAAAAAAATTTATTTCATTGTATAATTATGTGAAGTACATCTATAAATTAATTACATGACCTTTTCATTTTTCTTGGTTTTTTAGTACATATAATAATTTACGGTTTACCCAATCGTAGTACTCATTATGGAATATCATCGATGCAGGCCCGAAAGATACCTTATCTATCAATTCGGGTTATGAAAAATAAATCTTATCAATTTATGGGTTTGCAAGATTGAAAACTATCAATCTAAGATATGAGAATGATACGTCCCGAAAGATACCTTATCTATCAATTCGGGTTATGAAAAATAAATCTTATCAATTTATGGGTTTGCAAGATTGAAAACTATCAATCTAGGATATGAGAATGATACGCCGGGTTATGAAAAATAAATCTTATCAATTTATGGGTTTGCAAGATTGAAAACTATCAATCTAGGATATGAGAACAATACGCCATTAACATATCCTTTCACGACGTTTTCTTTTTTCTCTCTCTCAGCTGATGTGCCTCCAAATCATCGTTTTTACCTGGATATCACATCCCACGTAGATAAAAAAAATTCATTTCTTTTATTAATTATTATTTTCGATAAAATATCTAATTAAATACAAAATTGATAAGTTCTTATATATTTTCAATACACATTTCAATCTAATTACTATTATATATGTGCATAAATCAATGGGAAAAACTTATATACCCTGGGCACATAGGGGCGGGATTTAGGTGTTATAAACATCCTCTTCAGAAGTTATATATATATATATATATATATATATATATACTCTATAAGTGTTATGTTTCTTGGTGCTATAAATATACTCTATAGGTATCATATGTATATAAGAGTATACATGTGATACCTGAAGAGTGTATACATGATACATGTAAAGTATATATTTAACACCATACAATAAATAATTTGGGGGCACCGTGCCCTTGGGGCACACAAGTGTCACTCTAAATCAATAACGAAAAAAAGCTAAATAAATCAATATTATCATGTTGTTATTTATCATATATATTATTGAACAAAAATGAATATTGCAAAATATCGATATTAATTGCAGATAATTGATAGATATTATTGGGACAAAAACCAATATCACAAAATATGGATATTATATTGATACAATATCACAAAATATCATCGAACAATAAACTATCAAATCACACCTTCAGGTGAGTCAGAACCATTCAATGATATTTTGTGATATTGGAACAATATAATATCGACAGTTTGTAATATTGATTTTTGTGCAAATAACATCTATCAATTATTTGCAATTAATATCGATATTTTACGATATTAATTTTTGTTCAGTATTATATATCGACAAATAACAGCATGACAATATTGATATATTTATACTTTTTCGTTATTGATTCATACAGAATAATATATATGGACAGTCTATAATTAGTATCAATATTTTGGAATATTGTATTTTATTAATATCAATAACTTGACAATAATTATTGTTATTCAAAATATACATCAATTTTTTTTTGCATGATAATATTTTTTTATTGATTGTTATTATTTAAATATACATAATAGTAATTAGATTGAAATATGTCTTGAAAGTATATAAAAACCAATTAATTTTGTATCTAATTAGATATTTTATCGAATATAATAATTGATAAAAGAAATTAATATTGTTTTTCTTATTTTTTTATCTACGTGGAATGATGATTTGGGCCACATCAGCTGAGAGAGTGAAAAAAAGATAACTCTGATATGTTAACGGCGTGTCATTCTGATATTTTAAATTGATAGTTTTCAATCTTTCAAATCTTGAATTGATAAGATTTATCAGAATGACACCTTAAATTGATAGTTTTCAATCTTTTAAATCCTAAATTAATAAGATTTATCTTTGATAACTCGTATTGATAGATAAATTATCTTTTGGGGTTTGAATCAACAATATCCTTATATTATTTATGTTAGTCATGTGACAATTAACAGGCGGACCAACTTCAATTATCTATCTTTCCAATATCATATTTTGTAAAAGCCCAATATTAACGGCCCACATAACACATATCGGTGAAACCAGACCTATCTTGTAGATTACGTGGGAGTATACATTTTTTCTTGAGGAAATGGTCTGACATACCCAATTTCATATAAATTATGATTATTTTACCCAACAATATAAATAATTGTATCCATATACCCAGTTATATAACAAAATGTATTCAAATACCCACTTTTCATTTTACTGCAAAACTGTACAATCAATCATTGGTAACTTATTTTATTGTTTTTATTTTTTACTTTTCTTCGTGTTTTATTTACAGAGTGGATTTTATTTCTCATATTATTTTGCTTTTTATTTCACACTTTATTTTGGTTTTTATTTTACAAGATTCATTAAATTTTTATATAATCCTCATCTAACTCCATAAATGTTCACTCACCACCTACTCTATTTTTACTGCTTTAAATTCACATTTCACATTCAACATTCATTCCACACAAAATTTACATAAATTTCTTAAGAGCTTTTCCGGTAGAATTTTTTTCAAAAATCTTGAAGGAGAATCAAGTCTACAACTTCGAAATTTTATATTAAAATTTAAGTAAATGCATGTAGATGTTTATTGTAGAAATTAGTTTAATGGTATATTGTATATTTTAGGGTTTATGGTTTGAATTGTTACAAATATCTTTTAATTATGGGTTCATCTTTGAATTAGGTTTGTAACAGAATTAGTATTCAAATAGGGTTTCATGAAAACATTTAGGGTTTCCCGAAAGATTTTAGGCATTCACGAAAGGTTCGAACAAATTCGTACAACCCTATAATATAGGGTTGCACGAAAATCGGAGTAGTTTTCGTGCAGCCCACGATCTGTTGGGGGTTGCATGAAAATGGAGTAGTTTTCGTGCAACCCTATATTTTATAGGGTTGCACGAAAACTACTCCATTTCGTGCAGCCCACTATAGGGTTGCACGAAAACTACTCCGATTTTCGTGCAACCCTATATTTTTTGAAAAAGGCCGGTTTTTTTCTGTTTTTGTTATTTAATGTGATAATTATTCAATTATTTTGTTTTTTAATTATTAAATTGTTTTGAAGCAGAAAATGACTTTCACCGTGGCTTTATGGTTCGGAGGATATTGGGAAGGTTTACAGTATGTAAATGGCAGTCAAACACTCATTCATCTTGAAAGTTTTACATATCAAGATTTATTGAGCTCAATTAATCAGGTCATATATGCAGACATGAATTGCTAGGGTTATTTGATTCATGCTCTAGTGGAAACGAATGGAAGGTTGAAGAGGAAAAATTTCAAGAATGATTTAGATTTACAGAACTGTTTTGCATAATACGATGGACTTTTAGTTCTTTTCGTGTCTTTGAAAAGGATGGACGTTAGAGTATCAGATGGATTCTCTTATCGTGAACAACAAAGTTCAGTAGATGAGGAGTATAATCGAGGTGGTCAAACTTTTAATGTGAGCAATGAGAACGTTGGAAATTTGAATTCGTCAAATGTTCCGTTAAATGTACACGATGATCGGGAATTGTTTTCAACATGGGGTTTAGACAACACATGTGTTGCAACGTCTTCAAATGATAGGAGTGAACCTTGGCCATCCCCATCTGGACGTGTTGACTACACAGGTGTTAACGTTTTGGACCTGAACTTGGACCCAACTAATGAAACTGAAGAATCGACGCACAAATATGGAGCGGAACAAGAAGACTATGATCATCGAACAGGTAATCAGGTTTTGTGAGTACATATATAAATTTTTATATATGTATCTTGATTAACAAATTGACATATATATTTCTTTTTGATAGATCCAAACAATGAAGAAGATGACTTTGTACTGGATGAAGATGTTGAGGCATGGTTGGATGAGGAGCAACGAGAAGCATATGAGCAATTTTGCTCTGACATAATGAGAGCCGAGTGGTATATTCCAGAGTTACCTTCATTTGAGCATCCTACTTCTTTAGAGATTGAGCAAGCTCCACAGGGTCTGCAAAAGGGTTCGACGTTTGGCAGTAAGGTTGAATTGAAGAATGCAGTTGGGATTTATCATTTGGAGAATCAACTCGAATTTCATGTGGACCACTCGGACAAACACCGATGGTGCATGAAATGCATTCAAAAAGACTGTCCATTCGTTGTGGCTGCTTCGGAAAAATGTGGTATTTGGAAAATCTCCAAAATTCTCCTGCCTCATACTTGTTCACGTGAGCTGAACACTAGTATACCCTGCAGACTTCCGGCCTCTTTGATTGGAGATTATTTTGTCCAGAGGCTTCGAAAAGATAAGTCTGATCTCACTCCTAGGGACATTATTCGAGAAATGAACTCACGACATGGATTGAATCTGAGTTATAGGCATGTGTTGAGTGTAAAACGTTATGCAATGAGAAGTGCATACGGTGATCCAAAGACATCATTCAGCATGCTTCCGGCTTACTTACAGGTATTGAAGGAACGTAATCCGGGTACATATACTACATTAGACACTCAGATGAATGGGAAATTCAAGTACGTTTTTTTGCATTGGGTACATCTATTGTCGGATTTCAGCAGTATTCAAGACCTGTTATAGTTCTGGATGGTTGCCACTTGAAGGGGCAGTACAAAGGGATTGGATTTGTTGCCGTCACAAAAGATGGAAACGATCAAATTTTTCCCCTTGGAATTGGGATAGAGAATGTCGAGAACGATGAATCTTGGACATGGTTTCTGCTTAAAGTCTGAGAAGCATTTGGTTGCCCAGATGGCCTGGTTATTATCTCCGATCAACATGTGAGCATCGGAAATGCCATTCAGCATGTCTATCCTGAAGCAACACATGGTCTTTATTGTTTCCACCTTCAGCAGAATCTAGCCAAGTATGGATCACATTTTGTCTGGCTATTTCACAATGCTACATACTGTTATGAGGAAGTTGAATTTGATAGGTATGTCGAAGTTCCATTTCAGATTACTTTCTTTTGAATACATTCATATCTATGTTACGTGTCTCATTACTCGTTGATTTATCCAAAGATACATGACTTTGATCAACGACAGTGGAAATCAAGGCGCGATTGAAAGCTTGAGAAAAGCTAACCCTATCAGGTGGTCCCGTGTTAAATGCCCCTTTCGAAGATTCAACTTCATGACCTCCAATGCTACTGAGTCATGGAATGCTCGTCTTGTGTGAGCAAGAAAGTTGCCCGTTTGTTCCTTCTTGGAGGCTGCTCGAAGGGTTATTGAGAAATGGTTTGCTGAGAGGAGAGAGGGGGCTGAAGAGAGGGAACACACTTTCACAGCGTCTATGCACGAAAGATTAGGCGACCACATGCGGCAGGGGCGAGCTATGGAGGTCCAAAGGGTGGGACGAGGCAAGTTCAAGGTCACGAATGGGTGAAAAATATTTTTGGTGGGCCTTAGTGATAATGTGTGTAGTTGTATATTTTTTTCAAACCGAGTTAATTCCATGCGCGCATGCATGTTCATTCATCAGGTTCGTAAATAGTTTTCAACAAATTATTATTATTATATTGAATATTATTTTTGGCGTACAAAATCAGATTATTAGTTGTCTTGTTTTTTGACCTTAGTTTTGCCAAGGAGTCAGTTGCCTCATATGTTACCCCGTATTACACGACCCACTGGTTAAGAGGAATGTGGGCTAGTGAAGTTCTGTCTGTGCCCGATCCGACATGATGGGTTATTGATGATGAGGTTCGCAACTTTGTTTGTCTTGCACCAGATCAACCAAAACAGGCCGGTCGACCAAGAGGCAAGCGAATACCTTCTACTGGTGAACAGTCTGGATTGCGACGGAAAAGGGCGACCTTGTGTAGTCGTTGTGGTCAACTAGGCCATAACGTAACCACATGTTCTCAATACATTTCCCCTGCCACTCAATACGAGGAAGGTGACTTGACCGCCCACCAAAGTGGAACAAAGCCAAGAAGAAAGAAAAAATGTTCGATTTGTACTTCAGATGCACACACAAAAAGAAAGTGCCCTATATATTTGAGTAGGGAACATGATACTGTATAATAAGTGTAACTGATTAATATGATAGTCCATGTTATATTTGCAAATTAAGTAAAGTTAGAACTTGATTCATTGTTCAAATATATATTATAGATGTTTCAAATAAAAATAAAAGTAATAACATGTTCAAACTTTTCAAAACTAATCAAAAAAATCCTCAGGACAAGTGTCGCCATCAATGGAATTCCTATAAATCACTAATGCTATCCACTTCCGAAGGGTCGTGACCGTCTTATACTTCTGAACGGTCACCCTTGGCCACTCCTATATCATCCCACTCTCGACAGACATCAACGCTCATACCCCACATGAGTGATTATCATCCTGCTGGTAGCACAAGTTCGACTCGAACAATGAAAAGCCGTACTCATCCGTACCTGAAGGAATCTTGCGACCCATCGCCCACGACGTCTCTTAAAATCCACAATACTCCAACAACCGTGGCAGAATGTGACGAAGTGGCAGGGTCTGCTTGTACCGCGACTCTAAAATCTCCGGGGAGTACCTATGCCTTAGGGGGTCAACCAGAACGATCCGCGGCTGCTGGAGATCTATCTCACATGCAACCTAATGGCCATCCAAGTTCAATATCGCCCAAACCTGTTATTTTCAACCATAATCAACCCGGATGTCCAACTTATACAATACAAACCATTCATATTAAATACTAACAGCCTGGATGCCATTCGTCCATGGCTGCAGAAAGTTCCATTTCGGTTTCTCCCCTCGCACATAGGGTGCAAGTAGCTCCAAGTCCTCAGATGAAAACTGCTCTCGAATGGGCCCCCTGTATTTCATCTCGTCATCCTCGTCAAGATGTTTTCTTACCCAAATTTCCTTACAAATTTCCTCATTGTACAACAATTACTGATCAGATACAATAACAGTAATTGTCCACATCCAAATCAATTAAATTTTCATATGAACTTACGAAGAAGTGGCAATCCACCATCTGCACCTGCCCGACAAGCGGGTATCAGGGATAAAGGCTGGCAGCCTCTGGGCGGCTCTGAAGTATGCCAAGGTACGCATCAAAGACCTATATAATATATGACGATTAAACTACATAATTTTTAAATATATACAAAACTTTAAGAACTAAGTATTACCTGGAAACTCATATCAGTGGACTCATCAAGGATGTCCCGGAAGAAAGATGGGCCGACTGGCATGCCCACCCGATGTTGCGCCTTTCAATATCCAAAAGAGAATATTAAGTATTAAACAATAATAATTAAACAACATATGACTGCTGAAATTCCCAGACAAAACAACATGAATGCTTACCCTGTGACCTTATCGTCTTCACCTTCAGAGTACGCCTTTAAGTTTGAGTATTTGAGTCCCGTTCTTTTAGTCGAATCGATCGCCAAAAACGGGCTGTGTACAGCTCTAGATGGCTCTCTCCGTTGAACTGCAGGTCCAACAGGGCCCGTCTCTGGGATGATAGGAGGTACGGATGAAGGTCTGCTCACCCCTGACATCGACGGAAGGTCAATCGGAACGGCTGAAGGTTCCATCGAACCAGGTGGAACAACTCTATCACTATGGACTAGTGTTTGGTAAGCAGCTGCATCAGGTGCCACCCACTGGTGTCCGGTCCAATGCCCCATCGACTCCCACCACGTCGTCAGCTGATCCTGGATCATACCCGGAATTTGTGACTACAGACGCTGGGTCTCCATCACGACATACTCACAAAGAGCTCGATCGCATCGATCGTTATCCTCCTGCATCCATCCTGTTAACCGGGTGAACAGATCATCATCCACCCCTGAACTCTGTGCATGGGCTGCGCCCTGAGACTCATAGTGTGAATCTGGGAACCTCTGAGCAACAGGAGAGACTGGATTGGGCACCTCATCGTCCTCATCATCCACTTATGGGCGCTCATACTGCACATGAGTATGAGTGCCCATCCTCGAACGGCCTGCCCGAACACCGGCCGTCGGAGCTCGGCCTGTTCGGACCGCACGTCATCTCGATGGACCGACATCATCAGTGTGTGTCGTAGATGAAGCGGCCCGGGTAGGACGATGTCCTTTCTTTGGCTGGATCACCTGGACTCCCGAAAATACATCGCCATCAATGCCACTCTAGTATGGCTACGTCATTTCTTCTGGGGTGGGCTCCAGCCGCTCTAAACACTCGATGCCCTGGTGAGTTTATTTAAAACACAAACATATGTGAGTAGTAATAATAATTTAAATTAAAAAATCTATTTCATTGCACGTTTATGTAAACTACCTCGTCGTCCAGAATGTGTGCAACATCGACCTCTGACCTCTTCAGTCCCCATTTCAAACACCTAGACATATATACTGTCGTGTCCAATATACGGCCGGTGTATCTGGACGTCGAGGGTATCGCCTCGAATGCCCATAACTAGATAAAACAAATAGATAAATAATTTAGTTAGCAAACAACGTTAGAAATTCAGCCGACTTTCAAATAATTCCTCGTACAAAATAGAAGATACGTACTATCAAGGCTGTTGAGAACCCATAGAAGTGGATTTTTGGCACGGCTGCCCGTCCTGACAAAGTCTTCAGTACCACATCGATGTAGTGTAGGAGGGTGAGAAAACTCATCTTCCCCCACGGAAAGCTCTCCCAAAGATCCTCATGCTCGACCAGGTCCCAAACCCACATTTCAAGTATAAAATCAGGATCTTGGCAATCTTGATAGATTCCTGCGCGCTGTCACTAAACTCGCCGCTTCTGAATCGATCAAGGAGCTGAGAAACCATGACCCGAGCAGAATCAACGTGGACTCTATAGTACACCACCCCCTCTACTGGCGTGTGATCCCCTGATGTTGGGTCGAAAGTTGAGTCACCGAACTTTAGACCGGTGACAAGGGCAAACTCCATCTTCCCAAAACGACAAATGTGGTGGTCTCGCCCTATAGCAAACCATCTCTCATCCTTACGGATGACTTGCATGACTCCTTGTTGGTCTTCCAAAGAAGAAAATGCCCAAATGAACTGTTCAAGAAAGTACGCTCGCACCGCCGGCCTATCCCTAGTAATTGTGTCCTGATATCATCGAGGATGCTCAGACGTACATATCCATTAATGTACGTGATAGTCCCTTAAAAAGACGGACGAACCCACTCCCAATCGAACTGCACATGTACAAACACCAAAACATCGAAATATTAAATAAATACAAATCTAAATATAAACCAATCAAGAATTTACAGAAATTAAAAAAAAGAGTTTAAACTGAGTTTAAAAACTAAATTTAAATATTAACCAATCCCTAATTAATTCATGAATCCCTAATATTATTGTGGTTAAAAATTAAAAAAATTAGGGATTGGTTAGTTAATTGTTGATTGGTTAATATTTAGAAATGTTTAAAAACTAAGTCTAAAATATTAACCAATCAATAAGTTACCAATTCCTAATTTTTAAAATTTTTTACATAAATTAGTATAGGGTTGCATGAAACCTTTCTGAAGGTTTCATGAAACCCTATATTTTTTGGGTTTCCCGAAAGCTTCAAGGTTTCGTGCAACCCTATAAATATAGGGTTTCACGAAACATTTCTGAAGGTTTCGTGAAACCCTATATTTTTAGAGTTTCCCGAAAGGTGTCAAGGTCTCGTGCAACGTACAAATCTTTCGGGAAACCCTATATTTTTCAGGGTTTCACAAAAGCTTATGTGAAATTCTAAATTTCCTAAATTCACGAAATGAAACCTAAATTCAAGTCCTAATCCAAAATATATTTCAGCATACAATGAACTACTACATAAACAAAAGAAAAATATGAACTCAAAAAAATTATATACTAACTGGTTCGGCCATTAGAGGAAATCTGTTGAAGCAAGTGTTGAGCGAATCGGAGAGAAGCAAGTATTCCTTTCACGAATCAAGTGTTCCTTTCACGAAGAGAGACGAGAGAGTTTTTTGTTAGATCTGTAATTTTTTGTTTGTTACTGCAAAAAGAGAGAAGAGGAAGAAAGAGGGGGTGAAAGAGAAGGGCCCGTTTTTTAAATTTAATTCCAATTTTTTTTTTTATTTACACGTGGCGGTTTGGGGGCAGTTGGGGTGGGTGTACAATTATTATTTCATTAAATGCAAAAAGTCTTGCAGTGTAATTTTTTCAAAAATGGGTATTTGGTGATATTGTTTTATAAAAGTGGGTAAAAGATGATATTTTGTTATATCAGTGGGTAAAATAAATTATTTTTATCTTCAAATGGGTATTTCATGTAGCAAACCTTTTTTTCTTTTTAGTCATAAATGGGGGATGACCATTTTTTTTAGTTCCATAATTTTCTGTTTTTTTAATTGAATTCTATACTTTAAAGAATTGCTTGATTTTGCTTCTTTTGTTCCAACCCGAACTTTCAATTGTCATTGAAAATCAAAAGTCATCTGTGTTTCATATGACATTGAATTTGAGTTTTCGACGACAATTAAATGATATGATATGAGGTGTAATTCTTTTTATTGATTCAACATTTAAATTTAAAACTAAAATCACACACTGACAATTTACATGTATAGAGAGAGAGAGAATTAGAGAAACTGGAACTAGCATGGAAATGAGCTTGCAAATCCCATCAAAAGACAAACCCAATCTTTGGAAAATCTTGATTTTGGGTCTGCCCTGCCCCAAACATCATGGGCCAGGTCGGGTCTTCACGGGTCAGGTCGATTTTGTCATCCCTAATTTTGGCTTTGAAAGTATTCTTCATACTAGCCATGAGGCTTATATTTCACAACTTTTAGCACATATATATATTTACGTATCAAGAAAATATATTTTAAAGTTGAGACACAAATTTTATTTTCGTGAAATCTAGGCTAATTCAAAAGCTTTTCTTTAAGATTGAATTTAGAGGAGAGGAGTGTTCTGAGACAGCTTACGTTCATTTTGGTTATGGATTAAGAAAATTTGAAGTATGAGCTCGAAAGTGGTGGTTGTGACATCTTTCTGACGAAATTTGAATTTTCCAGGGAAGATAAGATCAAAATTGAGCAATTCTTTGAATCGTGGGACTAAAAAAGAAGAAGATAAAAACAGATAATTATGGAACTATTTTTAAAAAATGCAAGAATTATAGACCAAATCAGTTTTTATCTCCTAGCTAGGAACTTAGTTGACACACTTAAGTTGAGATCTTCACGCACTTTCATAATATATTTGCTAGCTTTTTTCTAAATTAGTCATTTGCAGATTCACAAGTTGTTGAGTATAACATTTAATCTATCTATATATAATAACAGAAGACAGGAGAAGAAACTGTTCCCGCCTTTCTGTTTATCCCTTACAAATCAATCCCTCAAATTCAATTTTCATTTGGCCAAATCAGTTCCAAAACCGATTAGAAAAAGAGTTAGTCTCCTGTGTAACTGGTGCACATACAATTTGGGTCGACCCGGATCCACGCACTTTTATTTATTTTATTTTTTCACTTCAGATTGTTACCTTTATGTTATATGCATATGACCTTTATGTTATATAAGTGTGACATTTATGTATAAATGTAATGACCTTTATATACTCTAACTTAGAAAAAAATGAAGAATTTTAGTAAAATTTGTACATATTTACGTTTATGTAATATTAGCTGCACATATATCCATCCTTAAAATGCACTGAATTTTGAAAATTTCAATTTTTTTTCAAAATTATGGATTATAAAGGTCATAATATTAGTACATAAAGGTCACAAGAATTGTACAAAAAAGTTACAACAATACAACATAAAGGTCTTAATTTGAAGCGGAAAAACCTGAAAATCTTCATTTTTTCCTAAGTTACTGAACATAAAAGGTCATAACATTTATATATAAAGGTCACACTTATATAACGTAAATGTCACATCCTTACAACATAAATGTAACAGCCTGAAGCGAAAAAAAAAAAAAAAAAGGAAAATTCAGGTGCGTGGATCCGGGTCGGGTCACCCCAGTTGCACCAATTCAGATCCGTATACCTGGTGCACAGCAGCATTTGCCTCAGAAAAATAATACCTTGGTGACGAAAATGCACACATCATACATGAATGTGATTATCTCACTCGCCTCTCTCTGAAGTCCTAATACACAAAATAGAGTTTGTTTTGAGAAAATAAATTTAAAGAGTGACATTTGTGTGTTCCGGGACACGATGCCCTCAAATTAATTATCATATGATGTTAAATATATACTCTACATGTATCACGTATATATTTTTCAGGTATCACATGTATACTCTTACATACATATGATACCTGTAGACTATATTTATGACACCACGAAACATAACACATATAGAGTATATATATAACACTTGAAGAGCATGTATATAACACCTAAATTAGTGTCTCTGTGTGTCCCAGGGTATATAAGTTTTTGCCAAATTTAAATTGTAGATAATGAATTACATCTTACCATAGCTCTCTAAGAATACATATAATATATGTTTTTGTCTCTATCAATATTAAAAATGTATCATATATAATTAGTTGCAGAATTTTTTTCCAAGAATAGAATAATACTAGCATGCTAGCAACTTCATCACCGGCATATTCTTTCCATTTCTGCTGATTAATACAACAAAAAGTTATGGCCTATATACCCTATGTATCTTAAATTGGACTACTGAGATTGAAATCATTTGATGATCTTCTTAAAATTTAAGAAAAACACAAAAAGTTACGTGAGTCGGTCTCATGGATAATTTCTATGAGATGAATCATTTTTACCACTAAACCAATCCATTTCCATGAATTCATATGTAAAGTGTGTGTTGTAGATTGACCCGTCTCACATAAATAATCCGCGAAACGATCTCATATAAGACTTACTATACGAAAAATCAGTCATGTTCCATTTTATACATACCAATATACCCTACTACATTATCTTTGCCACGTTATTTACTGTATATACCAAATTGAACTTCAAAATCAAGCTCAATTCAGTCAGGGCAATTATAAGTGGCATGTTTTTCTTTGATCAATTCACTTGATATAAAAAGTGCAGCTACTTGGCACATCGGAATTAAAAGCCGGTGGTGGTGCCGCCTCAGAAAACTAGCCGCTCCGCCATACCGCATCATGAAATCTGCACCATCAATAATAATGACGAGCCGAGCATCCCTGCAAGCAAACAGAAGTTACGACATTCTCCCCTGGCCTGGTCCATCGATCCGAAAAGGATACTCGTGTTCTTCGCAACCCTGTAAGATCCACCTCATTCCCTTTGTTAGTACTTACATACAACACAACCACTTCAAATATCTGATCATCTGTTTCAGATCATGCCTTGGAACCATTCTACTCATCCATGCATGTCTACCGGGACAATAACGATCTAAATCGATGACCAAAAACACCAGGCCTAAGAAATTATATAGGACACGGTATAACACAGCAGGAAGAATCCTCACTTTTCATATAGTGGAAAGCACAATATGTTTACAACACCTTTTTTATGTATAGTCTTATCTTCATACAAGGCACACTAACGAGCTAGAAAGTCCGTTTTTGCATCTTCAAATTTTCGTCTCAACTCCATCTATACAACAATGGTATCACCTGCAAGCAATCAACTAATCATAAATAATCTATGGTGTTCAAAAGCAGAGATCAGAGATGCTAGTTTCGTTTTTATCCTTAGAAAACTGGATTCCGTTTCGTATTTGTTTAATGTATGATAATAATGTCATCACTATAACATGAAACATGGATAAAACACAGGAAGATAACAGACAAAAATCAGTTAGCCCTTTTCATTACCATTTGAGAACAAAAACTCACCAAATTCAGTAGCGTTTGGAGATTCGGGGCATCAAGCATCGATTTTTTCTGTCGTGGTAAAGTCTCAGTACAACTGCAGCCGTTTCTTCAATCGCTTTTGCTGTAACCTCTGCAATCAAAACCACCAAAAAATTCACTATTCGACTGTCACAAAGCACGAAAAATCTGTACTACTCACCAATCACTGGCCAAGCAGGATTCTTTTGGAAGATTTTACTGGCAAACTCAAGCTCTTCCCGGATATGTTCCATCCCGGAATAGTTGCTCCGTATTTCATCATCAAATCCCAAGCTCCTTGCCCTTGCTCGTCTGATTGTGTGCAATATCATTGGATTTATAGTGAGGGCAAAAACCTTCTCTTGATCAACCTCGAAAAGGGCCTTTGGGGATCCAAATTCATCACAATCGGCACATTTGCAACTTTATACCCTTTCTGTGCAAGGTATATCGACAAAGGCGTCTTCCCAGTACGAGAAACACCAGCAAGAACAATGTCGGCCTTATGCAGATTTTCGGGCAAAGCTCCATCATCTTGCTTGATGGTGAACTCCACTGCCTCAATCCTACGGAAGTAGTCCTCACCAAGCGAGCTCGTTCGGCCCTTGGCCCAACGAGAAAGGCCGGAAGGTGTGACATTAAGATGAGAAGCAATAGCCTCAGTAATGGGGCTCAATACATCAAGAGATGTTACACACCAAAGCTTGCATGCTTGTCTTGCTGACTCAGCCATGGATGGATCAGCTAGAGTGTACACAACCATGGCTCCCTCCTTGGCTGCTTGTGCAATGATCTCCATCAGCCGATCCAAATCATCAATCTTTCGGATAACAAATGATCCATATTAGGGGTGTGCATCAAACTTAAATTGTTATGATGGTTTTATAAATATTTGGTTAGGTTCTAATTTTTGAAATTTTGATTGTTTCAGTTCAGTTTGGTTTCGTATCGAGAGATAAATCATCGAAACAACCAATCCGAATCGAAGCTTTAGGCATGTTATTGAATTTTATTTTTTGATTGGATTTTCTTGATAACAAATTGATACATCAATGTCCAAAGGGCCAAAGCCAAAAAATTCAGCATCAATTTCAAACCAAACAGAACTAAATAACTATCCAATTTGGCTTTTAAAGATACAATATTTTGATTTTCAACTCTCAATTTATTTTCAATTCAGTAACTAGCTACTCTCGGATAGTTTTTTCGAGAGACGAATCCTTATTACACATTAATTGAACTCATATCCACAAAGTTTTATATTAATTACTAAGTGGATTGATCTTTCTCATGAAAACAGTCTCATACAAACCTATTCTAATTTGATTATTGTGTAGACTAATTTGTGCAAAATTAATATCTTACGTGCATAGAACGAATATCATTTATTTGCACACTAGTTTCAAATTAGTAAGGCAAGTTAAGCAGTGAACAAAAAGAGTGAAATTACAAACTTACCCCTGAAAACAGGTGAGTATTAACGGGGCAAACCCGATCCACCAAGCAATGCTCAAACTGACCCAACGCCGCGTTAACGGAGTGCTCCGCCGTCCAGCCTGTCCCATCGGAGATCATGTATATCGACTTAGCCCCGCCCCTAACGTCCGTCAAATACTCTCCATCACTTCCCCCATCATCACTACGCGGCGAGATCATTTGCAGCTCACTTCCGTTACCACTCTTTCTGTCGGTAACAACCACCGCCGGCGAATCCGAATGGTTCATCTCGCTAGCTGGGCGGCTCAATTTCCGACCGGACCGGACGGCGCGAGCCCTGGACCACCGGTTCAGCTGTGGACTCGATTTGAATTTTCGAGCCTGCGGTTCGGGAGAAGACGGAGGTTGGGAGGTGGAATTGTGGTCGGAGATGGCCGGAGGAGACGGCGTACGTGGGATGTTAGACAAGGTTAGGGTTGAGGAAGAAATCATTGCACTGAATTTGACCTCTTTTTGATGAATATCGTCTTCTACTTCAATACGAGGTGTACGGTCTACCAAGCCAATTCTTATACGTAGATGATATCGTCTTCTGCTTCAATACAAGGTGTATGGTCTACCAAGCCATTCTTATACGTGGCAGTCCAGGA
This sequence comes from Scutellaria baicalensis, assembly GCA_005771605.1. Classification (NCBI taxonomy): domain Eukaryota; kingdom Viridiplantae; phylum Streptophyta; class Magnoliopsida; order Lamiales; family Lamiaceae; genus Scutellaria; species Scutellaria baicalensis. The sequence goes on from CM016724.1 coordinate 22,770,783, forward strand.
GTGTCCTTATCTTTCTTGGACTGATGTTAGAATACTACACAAAACCTTTTAATTCAGGATGAAACTCATTTTCATTAATTATTTATATGTGAATTGTAAAATGTGATTTGCGTGTCTCAAGACTTACTCAAAATCTATTTATATATAAAAATAGAAAACAATAAAAAAAACCATTCCCGCATTTTCATCCATAATCTTTTATCACTCTTTTCCCATATTTTTCAATCACTCTCTTCCTCATAAATTCTCATATTTTCAGATAAAATCTAATTTCAATCTTCTGATTTATATCATCGAATAGATGAGGATTAGAAATCAAAAGTTTTTCTCTTTCTTTTCAACCATCTATTATTATTATTCATTCGTAATCTTTCCCATGCTTTTTTTTTCCCCATATTTTCATAGAATTTTCATATATAGATTTTTTCTGTTGTCCATATTTGATTCTGATGTCTATATTTGTGTCTGTTTTTCCCCATATTTTCATAGATAGATTTTTTTTCTGTTGTCGATATTTGTTTCTTTTGTCTATATTTGTGTCTGTTTGTTTAATAAATCTTAAAAAAAATCCTCAAATTTAAAAAATTTAAAAATTTCATTCATATTCTATATTTTTTGTTTCAATATTTTCAGTCATGATTTGAATAAATTGAGTGTGAATCGAATTTCAAATAAAGATCTAAACAAATGCTCAAATTTTAAATCATTCATATTCTATGTTTTTAGTTTCAAAATTCTCAAATTTTAAATCATTCTCATTCTATGTTTTTAGTTTCAAAATTCTCAAATTTTAATCATTGATATTCTATATTTCAATCGAATTTGAATTGTTGATCTAAACAAATCCTCAAATTTAAAAAAAAATAGTTATATTATTATTTCTTAGGATAATAATAATAAACTTTAATAAAATAATGTTATGCAATGACTGTTTAGCGAATCCTAAACAAAATTCTCAAATTTAAAAAAATTTCATTCATATTCTATATTTTTATTAAACAGATAATTTCATTCATATTCTATATTTTTACTAAACAAATTCTCAAATTTTAAATCAATGATATTTTATATTTTTTGTTTCAACATTTTCAGCTATGATGTGAATAAATTGAGTGTTAATCGTATTTGAATTATTAATCTAAATAAACCTAAATTTGAAAAAAAAATCAATTGTTTCTTAGGATAATATCAGCTATGATGTGAATAATTTTAGTGTTAATCGAATTTGAATTATTGATCTAAATAAACCTCAATTTAAAAAAAATTAAAAATCAATTATTTCTTAGGATAATATAAGTTGTGATGTGAATATATTGAGTGTTAATCGAATTTGAATATTGATATAAATAAACCTCAATTTAAAAAAAATCAAAAATCAATTATTTCTTAGGATAATATAGTAAACTTTAATAAAATAATTTTATGCAATAAATGTTTAATGCACCTAAAAAAAATTCCTTCAAATTCAAAAAAGATTCATTCATATTCTATATTTTTAGTTTCAATATTTTTAGTTATAATTTAAACAAATCCTCAAATTCAAAAAAGATTCATTCATATTCTATATTTTTAGTTTCAATATTTTCAGTTATGATTTGAAAGTGTAAATCAATTTTCAAATGTTGATTTAAGTAATCCTCAAATTTTAAATCATTGATATTTCATGTTTTTTGTTTTAGATTCATTCATATTCTATACTTTTAGTTCCACTATTTTCAGTCATGATTTGAATAAATTGAGTGTAAATCGACATAGAACGAAATTTTAGTTATGCAAAATTATGGAGTTTAGGAGATGAGGAGATGTAGAATTCAATCTTATCAGAATCACTCCTAATCAATTAAGATAACGTATTCTACAATAAATTGTAACTATTTCATATAGAGTGACACTTGTGTGCCCCAAGGGGCATGGTGCCCCAAATTAATCATCATATGATGTTAAATATATACTCTACAGGTATCATATATATACTCTTCAGGTATCACATGTATACTCTTATATACATATGATACCTGTAGAGTATATTTATAACACCAAGAATCATAACACTTATAGAACATATATAACACCTGAAGAGCATGTATATAACACCTAGATTCGTGTCCAGGGGTATATAAGTTTTGGTCTTTCATATAATATGCAAATCCATAATAATGATTTATATCATAAAATACCAAACTTAATATGGATAGTTTCTTTTTATTTGTACACACAAATATGGAATTTGTCAACATATTGTTTTCTCCTAAATTTTTGGGAAAAAGTCTATATCTATATTTTTTCTAAAAGTATGTATATCTATTTAGACATATTCTATGAAATTTTAAATCAATATTATTAGATTAATTTGAATCTAAAACTCAGTCTTATTCATCCTGGTTAATGGCAATAATATCTCATATTAGATATGTCACGTTACTATATCTATTTTGATTGCAACTGATTTAAAAAATATATCTATATATGTATCGAAACTTACTATATCAAAATTGGAAAGGTCCAAATTAGAGGACTAAAATTGAAATTAATTAATATATATATATATATATATATATATATTCAACTATTATTTACCTACATATGACTTCAATATCTTAATAGTAATTTCAAAATGGGCAGGAGAGGTCAACCCGTCATTTTGGTGGGCTGGAAAAAACTAAACCCAACCCACTAATGGCTTGTCACTTTAAAATTTTCAATTTCATTTTAGAAAATATAATAAAAATATTTTTAATATTTCTTACTCTTTAATTAATCTTATATGTATTGGTTTACATGTCAAAATACAGAGAAAAAAACATTATAAAAAGTAAAATTTCATTAAATAAGTGATCGAATTTAATATATTGAAAATCATTATTTGTATTGAATGATAATTTTTATCAACATCATACATTTTTCAAATATGTATTAAATAAAAATATATATAAAATTAAGTTTTTAATAAAAATAAAAAAAAAGTGGGCCAAATCACATAACCCACAAGCTAACTTGCCAAAAGCCCTGTCGCAGGCCTACCTGTCAACGCATGACTTCTAAATGCTAAACGCATGACTTCTAAATGCTAAACTCAAACATCCTTATGACGAGCTCCTAAATGCTAAGACTAAACTCCTTTCTGACGGAGCTCATAAATGTTAGACAAATTCTTGTATGAGACCGTCTCACGGATCCCATTCCGTGAGACGGGTCAACCCGACTCGGTCAAAGTTAAAAGTCAACGGTCAACGTTCAAAAGTCAACGGTCAATGATCAAAAGTCAACGGTCAAAAGTCAATGCCGATCAACGGTTGGTCAACTCCGGTCAATGGTCGGTCCACGCCGTTGACCAAAAGTGTTACATATTATATGTAAAAGTAGTACACAACATACATGAAAATATTACATTATAAATGTAATACTTTTACTTTTATAAGGTAATACTTTTATGTGTAACATGTGTGACAAAGTTTTGAGAAATTATGTAATACTTTTGTGTGTTTTAGGTATTACTTTTCAATATACTATGTAATACTTTTGTAAAATAGTATGATTTTGGATTTGGTTAGAGTGTATGAAAATATGTAATACTTTTATGTGTAGTAGATAATATTTTTCTATATATCATCTAATACTTTTGTAATATATTATACATTATATGTATGTAATACAAAAGTATTATCCAATCTATAGAAAAGTATCACCTAATATACATGAAAGTATTACATCATGAAGTATTAAATGATATATAAAAATATATTATCTAATACACACAAAAATATTATTACATTATAAGAACATAACATCATGCAATATTTTTATGTGCAACATGTAATTCTTATATGTGTAACATGCAATACTATTGAAATCAACAAGTAATATTTTTATATACATCATGTGATACTTTTATGTGTAACATGTAATACTATTGAAATCAACAAGTAATAATTTTATGTATATTATGTAATACTATGAAGTATTAGATGATATATAGAAAAATATTCTCTAATACTCAAATGTAATACTTTTATGCACAATATGTAATACTATTGAAATCAACAAGTAATACTCTCATAATGTAATACTTTTGTGTGCAACATGTAATACTATTGAAATAAACAAGTAATATATATATATATATATATATATCATGTAATACTTTTATATGTAGTACGTAATACTAATTTAAAGTATCACATGATACACATAAAAGTATTATGTGAGTAGAATAACAGTATTACATTTATATATGACATGTAATACTTTTATGCATAACATGTAATACTTTTTGGTCAACAGTGTTGAACGGTCGTTGACCGGCGTTGACCAAACCCTTGACCGGCGTTGATCGACCGTTGACCAGCGTTGACCATTGACCGTTGACTTTGACAGTTAACCGTTGACCGGGTCGGGTTGACCCGTTTCACGGAATGGGATCCGTGAGACGGTCTCACACAAGACTCACTCTAAATCTTAAGCTCGAACCTCCATTCTGGCGATGCGGGTTAGCCCAAAAGCTCTATCCAATCTTGACAATTTTAGATATTAAGAGGTGTATGTCAAATTTTCAAAATCATCAATTATAGGAAACTCAAAATTTTGATATGCAATTGGAATACAAAGAAATACATCTACCAATGTAGTTATAAAAAAATATTCTACAATTCGTAAAAAATATGTCAACACTACTCTACATCAATTGTATTATTCAATACATCAATTACTTTAACATTATAATTCGTTTATTTCTTTTCAGTTTTTGTGTTTTCAAACAAACTATTGGGTTTACATATAACTTAAAAAATTTAAATGCCCTAACAATAATATATACACTTTACTCAATCCCGTGCATCGCACGGACGCACTGCTAGTAATAATAATAATAGACCCTAATTTACCAATAAGAACTAGTACCATTAAAACGGATATGTGGTGCGGTCAGTCCGCAAACAACCATTTGGTGGGACGGGATGGGTTAGGCTTCATTATGGCGGTTGGGAAAACTTCAACCCAGCCAAACTCATCCGTGAGCCGTGTGCTAGGGGACCAACCCACCTAAACTTTTTTTTTAAATTATTATTTTTAATGTAAACATAATAATAATAAATTGTATATTGTTATTTTTATTAGTTGCATATTTTTTTAGTGCAAAATTGTATATTGAATTTATTAATTATGGTATTAAAAAAATTCAATTCACATTAAAATTTAATTAATAATAAATTAATATTTACTTTAAATCTTTGTATTTTTTGGGTTAATTACATACAAAAAAACATTAAAATACATTTGACCTACAATTAATATAAACGAACAATTAAGTTTTACGTGTCAAACAAATCAAAATTAAAAATGCATCTAAAATATAAAAGAAAATAGAAAAGTATTTTAAAAAAAAAAAAGAGTAATCATTAGAGAGATAATAAGGATTGCATTCTTACATATTAACACTCATATCCTATACTAAAATACACACTTAAAAATACACCCACATCAATTAATTAAACATGTGTTTAATTAAAAATGCACTGCAATTAACTGATGTGGATGCTCTAAGAACTACTAATAGTAGTACAGTAGTAGTAGTTCTTAGAGCTGGCAAAACGGGAGGCCCGGCCCGGCCCAGCCCGGCCCGACGGGCCACATGAAAGTTTCGTGCCGTGCCGTGCCGGCCCATCCTTAGTTCGGGCCCATAAATCTGTAGCCCAGCCTAGCCTCGTATGGGCCAACGGGCCAAATCGGCCCACATCGTCTTTTTAAACAAATCAAATATATATACTTATATATATATATATATTAATACGACGTATCACCACAATAAATTTATAAGTGTGAAGTTCATATAGAATAAAAATTTTAAAATAAGATCATTCAATCATCTACATACCTAAATTAATAACATTACAATACTAACATAAGAATTAAAAATTAGAAAGCTAACAAGTCTTGAACAAAGATGTGAGAGGGAAAGAAAATGTATAAAAGCAAAGAGAGTGGAAGGAAAAGCAAAGCATTTGGTTACCTTCAATGGAGATGAAATCGTAGAGAAATTAGGTTAGGGTTATTGAGAAGAAAGTGTAAAAGTGTGATTGTGATTTCTTGGATAATTTCTCTGCTTATCTGCCTTCTTTCCTTGGGCTTGGTTTTTTATTTTTTGTTCTCAGCTTTCCTTGCCTGGACTCAAGTTAGTATTGGGGCATGCCTTTTGGGATTAGTTTGGCATTGGGCTTTTCAGGCTCATTTTTATTTCAGAAATGTGTATTTTTTTTTTTTAAATTATGGGCCATCGGGCCGGCCCGAGCCCAACGGGCCAAATTGGCCCGAGCCTAGATAGCCCATCGGGCCATTGGGTCGGGCCAAAAAGTTTCGACACTTTTCGGGCCACCTTTTTCTAGGCCCAGCCCAGCCTAATTTTCGTGTCGATCGGGTCGGGCCCATTTTGCCGGCTCTAGTAGTTCTTAGAGCATCCACAACAATGAAGGTGAATCATATCAAGTGAGGTGGATGCCACTCCCACCTAACACATCATCGATCTAAAAACACATTCATATAAAACAAACATGTTAACATTGGACACAAAACAAAATATAATATTGTTGTGGACACAAATCCACTCCAACCAAAAAAGATTGAATTGGTGTCACTATGAAAACGCTTATGAATTTGCAGTGAAATGAAGGAATGATAACCCAATGAGCAAATTCTAATATTGGGCCAGCCCAATAATATTTCTCAACTCGCAAATTTCTGAAAATAAAATTTAATATACATATATATTCAGTACAATAGGAGAAAAATATGTTCATTTTATAAACAACTTGTGGTTTGTTGATGTTCGATAGTTATGAAAATACCTTCTAGGTACTTAATTATATTTAAAAAAGAATTGAAATAATATAATATTGAGTAAAAGGACTTGGGTGCCCCCGAACCCTCTCCAAGATCCATATATATATATATATATATATTTGTGTGCCCTAGTTTTTCTTCTCTTATTCTTTTTCTTCTTCTCATTTTTCTTCTGCTGCGTTCATTTCTTCTTCTTCTTCTCATCGTTTTCTTCTTTTTTCATCCGTCTTCCATCTTCACAAATTTCCCAACGCCTCTTCCTCTCATCATCATCATCATCATCTTCTTCTTCTTCTTCTTCTTCTTCTTCTCCATCTTCATCAATTTTCTGCTGCGTTTATTTCTTCTTCTTCTTCTTATCGTTTTCTTATTTTTTCTTCCGTCTTCCACCTTCACAGATTTCCCGGCGCATCTTCCTCTCATCATCATCATCACCATCATCACCATCTTCTTCTTCTTCTTCTTCTTCTTCTTCTTCTTCTCCATCTTTATCAATTTTCACAGATTTCCTAGCGGCGGATTACAATTCGCTCGTAAAATTTGCATCGACTTCACTCAATTTGAAGGTGGTGTTACAGTGTTCTACTCTCTTGGCTCCTTTAGATGTTGGAGTCGTGCTTTATGTGGTGGATCCGATAAACCTGATTTGGTAGATTTGAAAGATATTAAAATTGTGAAAAAACTTGGGTATTGTTGACGACACTAAACAAAATCAGTATATATTTGTGTTGATTTGCAGAATATTAACAAAATCATCATATATTTGAGTTTATTTGCAGAATATTTCGGGGATGAATATAATGAAAATCGAGATATATTATGTAATACCACAAAAGTACACATGTAATACCGTAAATATTTATATAATACCTGAAAAGGTGTGTTAGGTATTTATGTCATACCATAAATACCTGAAAGGTTGTATAATACCACATAAACATACATGTAATACCTTAAAGATATTTATGTAATACCTGAAAGAGACTTATGTAATACTTGAAAATTGAGTATCAAATACCTTAAATGTGAGTATGAATGTGTAATACCATATAGATAAAAATGTAATACTTGAAACATATTTATGTAATACCTGAAACATATTTTATGTAATACCTTAAACTATAAGCAGTAATACCTTAAAGCTAAATATGTAATACCTTATACTCAAAAGCAGTAATACCTTAAAGTTGAGTATGTAATACCTTATACTCAAATATGTAATACCTTAAAGGTAAATATCCAATACCTTATACTCAAAAGTAGTAATACCTTAAAGTTGAATATGTAATAATACCTTATACTCAAATATGTAATACCTCAAAGTTGAATATGTAATATCTTATACTCAAATATGTAATATGTCAAAGGTGCATATGTAATACCTTATGCTATAAGCTTAATACCTTAAAGATAAATGTGTAATACCTTAAGAGTATGTATATAATACCTATCACTGAATCACATGGCATGAAATCTGGTGTATGTGGGCGCACACCAGCTTAGTTAGGGGTGCGCGTGGAGGCGGCCCATGTGCCGGGTCGGGTCGGGGGCATGGATCTAAGATCCGTGCCCCCGGTGCACATAAGTTTTTGCCAATATTGAGTGATTCTCATATGAAACAGGTGCATAGATCACCTGAGTCGGATCCGGGTCACCTGACCTTTTTTCTTTTTCACGTGTGGTTTTAATTTTGGTACCTACTTTTACGTTATGTTATACCTACCTTTACGTTATGTTAAATCCACCTTTCCGCCCAAATTTCATACCTTTAACTTAAAAAAAAAAAAAAACTAGTTTTGATACATTTTGTATATGTACCTATACATTGTATTACACATACATTTATGTTATGTTAGGTCTAACATATAATATAAAAGTGAGTCTACTGGAGCAAATTTAGGTGAGTTTGAGTGCAGATACCAGGAGTTTGGGGCGCGTTGATCGGGCTCGGGTCAATGCTGGTGTATGGATCCTAGATCTATGTGTCTAACTCATATAAGTTTTTGTCTATAATATTTTTCGATTGCGTTGACGGTGCGCGTTTATCCGATTGCAACCTAAATCATTTTTCGGTCATTTTTCCGACACATGATTTAATATTTTTCACTTTGCAACCCTATTTTTTTTAAATCTAATTACAACTTATGATTTATGATACATTTGATAAATTTCAGAAGTTGAGGTTGCACTTAAATTAAAAAAAAAACTAGGTTGCAATTAGATTAACAAACAATTAGGTTGTAATTAGATAAAAACAATAAAAATTAGATTGCAAAGTAAAAATAAATAAATAATGTGTCACGTGATCTGCACTCTATAGGAAAGTTTGCAACTAGATAAAGTTTAGAAGACTAGTTTGTGATTGGAAAAAAAAAAAAATAGGTTGTAAATTGAAAATAGTTTGTACTTTAGGTTGCCTTTTACATTTGACCCAAAATTATTTAGTATTTTTTTAAAAAAAATTCATCCAAATGGAGATTTGATCTATTTCATAAAAGATGTTGGACAAAACTTATATACTCCCGGTGTACAGATCTTAGATTCGTACCCTTAGCGGATGTTATATATATACTTTTCAGGTATCACATGCATACTCTTATGCCTAGTTTGATAGGAAATATAAGATAATAATGAGATTGCTTATAACTAAATGAGATTAATTTGAAAATTGTGTAAATGGTTTTTCTTTTTATAATAAGAATACAACCAAGTATCTCCTTATTTTTGTTTTGATTAAATATTAAATACTAAATGAGTAAGAACAACTCTTGAAAATACTAAAAACTAGTCAGTTTGTTAATATATATATATATATATATTCACATATTAAAATTAATATGTTGGTTATAAAAAAAACATGTCATATAAAATTTAATTTTTGGGACTACAGAATTAAATGCCTCGTATATTTGGAACATATATTTTCACATATATATTCCCACCCAACAAATTCAACATGGCCCTATCATTCAAAAAGTAAACCTGCAAACTACTTTTTGAGGGGTGTGTTAGACATTTCACATAATTAATCTGTTTCTCTGTAACTTCGAGATATTAATATCACCTCTCGACCATGATTGTAATATGCTTGAAACAGTGAATATTGTGGCGGGCCTTTCAATAATATGGCACTCGCTACGGCTACCAAACATGAGTAAAGATGGGATTGGTTTGTAGTCTTACCATTATAACCCTATAACCCATAGGGTCTGTTTACTTTGGTGGGTGAAATTGTTTTGAATGATAAAAAATATGGGATTGTACTGTTCATCAAGGATCAAAAAATGTTAATTTGATTGTTTGGTATGTAAGTTATATTGTGGGTTTAGTTTAAATTTTTGTTTGATATGAATGTTTGTAGGTTTGGTAAAGTTGGTTTGTTTACAAAATCTTGTTTGGTTTATTGGTTAGTATGGATTAAAAATGTGTAATGACAATTATGCCCTCAAATGTTTTAAAATTTATAAAATTTGATTTATCAAATAAATACATAATATGATTTACGAAAATAAAGTTAAAAAATATTATGCCCATCTTCCCCAATTCAAATTCCAGGCGAGAAGCTCCCAAATTCATCCATAGTTTCACACATGGGTCATCTTCCTCAAATTGCTTGAAGCCGAGAAGCTTAGCTCAACCACAGTGAAATTTTCGCCGAAACCGAAGTCATCCTAAGAGCGAGCGTATTCTTCTTCTTCATATCAGGTATTCTTCACCTTCTTCTTCATATCGATTGATTTTTCTTTTACATGGGCACACATCGGGTATTATTGCTCACGTCTTCAATCTTGTATCACAAAATATTCAAAGATCCTATCACAAAATCGAAATTTCAAATTGGCCCCAATATCTTTGTCCACATAATATTCAATCCACTTCTCAATACTCTCTCTAGGACGCATTCATAGGAGGTGAGACATATTTTGGCCTTCGGCAGGTGTTGATCTCCTTGAAAAAGCAGTCGAGAAAACATTTGAGTTGTCACTTGCGTTATGGTGACGAGGTAACTAACTCGACGTTTTCCAATATCAACTCATTTCCAGTAATATACATACAGTATCGAAGCTCGCTGGACACTCACTCTTTATTCACCGGAAATACTAGGCATTAGAACCGATTACGAGCAACCCATGAGAAATCATGCAATCTCAAACATTGGCGCACACAAGTGGGAGTAAAAACAAAGCAGTGGAATTTGTGAAGAAGTGTTACCTGCAATCTTGGATGACCCGATGAACTGTCGTCGGAGGCACCACCGTCCGACTATCTTCCTCCTTGGTCTTCCGCTTGCAAGATCTCGACACAAGATGGGGGCAAATCAATGTAGGGTTAGTCTGTTCGGTAAATCGGACTTAAAGTTGAAGCAATGGAAGATGTTGGGGTGTGTTACCTGCTTTCTGTGCGCCGATGTACTTACTGTCGATTGAGGCGCCACCGACCTTGCAATTTGCTCGTCGATCCGCCGCTGCAAGCTGTGGACACAACCTGTCATGCATAATCAATGTAGGCTTTCTCGTTGCCTAAATCGTTGTTAAAACGAAGACAATGATGTTGGGGTATGTTACCTGCAAATGGTGCGCCAATGAACTGTCGATGGAGGCGCCGCCGTCCGACGTTTTTCCAGGTCCTCCGCCACTGCAAGTTCTTGAGCCAAGATGGGGGCTTCTCCACCTAGGGTTTGTCGGTGCCTAAAGCATATATGCAATGGCAGTGCTGTAAATTCAACAAAAAAAGGGCAAAAATGTAATACAAAAATGAATAGTAAGGGTAGTTACGTCATTTCACCCTATTTACTGTTGGGCCTTATTTAAAGCCACAAAGTATGGTGGGTTTACAAAATGCCCAATAAGAGAGGCCAATCCAACATTTTATCCGGCCCAATCAAGTGATTAATTAGAAACTCGGGCCTTTTTCTATCAAAGTAAACATGGGTTTAGGTTAGTTTGAAATCCCTAACCAACCTAAACATCCAAAGTAAACAGACCCTTAAAGTTTTACTTTTCCATATTAAAGTGTTATTGAATATATATATTCTTCAGGTATTATGTACATACTCTTAAAATATTACCTTTTAGGATAAAATACAAAAAAACAACCTAAACTATCGACTTTATTCACTTTGCAACCTAAATTTTTTTTTCGATTGCAACCTAGCCTTTTTGTAAATTTTTTGATTGCAACCTAAATTATTTTTCCAACAAACGAATTAATCATTGCAAACCCAAACTTTATTTTTTAATACAATTGCAACCCAAACTTTATTTTTATTATCTAATCGTAAATTATGATTTTTTTTTCGCTTGAAGCTGTTACCTTTATGTTGTATGCGTTTGACCTTTATCTTATATAAGTATGACCATTATTCAAAAAATAAATATCAAGGAAATATCGATCAAAATTGGTGGAATATAGGTAAATATCTGTAAAATATCAGTGAAATATTGATAAATATCAGGAAAATATCGATAGATATAGGAAAAATATCAATAAATATATGAATCAATATTTCCATCGATATCGATATTCACGATATTTCCGTGAAATTAAGATACATATATTTCCATCGAAACCGAAATTTTTATCTTTGGTTGTAATTTGATAAAAAAAACCAAGTTCAGGTTGCATTTAGATTAAAAAGAAACCAAAGTTTAGGTTGCAAAAGTGAACAAATTAAGTCACGTGCCTCTCACGTGATCTCCATTTTGCCGGAAAATTTACAATCGACAAATCTGTAAAAGATTAGGTTGCAATTGAAAAAAAATTAGGTTGCAAAATGAAAAAAGCGATTGTTTGAGTTATTTTTTGTATTTTATACTTTCGATTGAGCGATAGATATTAGATATATACTCTTCAGGTATCACGTGTATACCATTAAGGTATTACTTGCTTATTCATCACTGAAAGTATCGATTTTTTGTTCTATATAAGTAATACCTTAAAAATATATAACACATAATACCTAAAGAGTAACATCATGCGACGATCGAGTTGAGGATACTGTAGAATTTCCTTTCATTAATAGTTTGGTTTAGGTAGAATCCCCTAATTACGTTTCAATTACGGATTTTGGCTCTTTCTTCCTTTATTTAGATGAGATTATTGTATTATAAATTTCCTTTTGTACATTGTATACACATCAATACGGAATACAAAATTCCTCAATCTACAGAATATGAATTCCTATATTCTTTCTTTCAACATGGTATCAAAGCGGAGTTTCGATCCTCTTGTTTGAGTCGAAGTCTTGCTCTCATCATTTACCATGACAGACCCAACCCAAACAACCCTCTTACACACCTCAGAGTCCGATATCTCAACCCTAATCCAGTACCTTCAGAAAAGTACAATGAATCAGAATCAGACAATCGAGACATCACCATTGATGTTGAATGTAAAATTGAATGACCGAAACTATGCGATTTGATCAAAATTGATGGGAATGTTCATCAAAGGAAGGGGATGGGGCAACCACATCACAGGCCAACCTCCTACTCCCTCCATCAGTGATCCCAAATTCCAAACGTGGGATGCCCTTGACAACGCCGTAAAAGGATGGATCATCAATTCCATTGAACCAACGTTAGTTCCAAACTTTCTGCAATACCTAACTGCCCAGTCGCTTTGGAAGGGCCTGAAAGCAACTTATAACAGTGGCACAAATTACCTGCAAATATTCGAGTTGATGACTTGAGCAAGCCAAACCAAACAGGGAAATCAGACATTAATTGGAACAGTACTACAGTAATCTTCAAGCCATATGGGCTGAGATTGATCAAAGACAACCAAACAAATTCACAGGGGATGAGAACATTCAACTGTATAATTGACTCACCCAAGAAGGAAGACTTTACCAGTTTTTAGCCGGAGTAAATGAAAGATTCAATCCCGTAAAAAGGGACATCTTGAACCAAGATCCTCTTCCCTCCCTGGCCGCTGCCTATGCAACGATTCGACAAGAAGCTCTCCGAATCAGAGTTATGATGTCCACAAATGAACCCCAAACCTCAGGAGAAGCTGTTGGAATATATTTAAGTATATTTTGATAAGACAAAACCACAGGATAGTAACCATCACTATATAAGCATAACCAATCTTAGGAGAGGTTACTGCAACGAAGTTACTGCAGAAAGATACGACAAAGAAAGCTTCAAAGAAAGGGTACTGAAGAGAATGGTAAAAGGAATCGGGTTAACTAAAAGGATACTGATGACTGCAGGAAGCTACTAGAAGAGACCTTGCCGAAGCAGAGTGCAAAGCAGCAAGCAACCAGCAGGAAGCTACCTGAGAAACCATGTCGGAGCATACTACAAGAGCAGCATGCTACAGAAGCCTCAAGCCTACCTGACGGAGCAAGCCAGAGAAGGAAGCTCCAAAGTGAGCACGTGGAGGAAGCTACAAAGCTAGCATGGGAAGAAGTCAAAAGTTACCAGGTAGAGAGAAGAGGAATGAAACCAATCAGATGAAGACACTAGAAAGCAAAAAGCTGCGTGTATCAGACAGAGTACAGCGCATTGAATGATGGAAATCTACCTACCTTCAATGGGCAGATTTTCTAATCTATAAATAGAAGAAGACTGAAGACTGAAGAGGTGCGAGAGAGAAGAAGCAAGCACAATAGAGCATGGAGAAAAGCTTGTAGAGAGAAGAGCACAAGAGAGAGCTCAAAAGAGAAAAATGCACCAAAAGAAGAGAAAAGCGCAAGAGAGAGCTTAGAAGAGAATGCTCAGAAGAAAGTAGGAAGGGCATACAGAAAAGAAGAAGAAAAGAGTGTACCAACGATAAAAAGAGAGAAGAAGCTTAAACACTCTATGCCCAGAAACACATACTCAGTCACACAGTCCAGGCAGTAAGCTACAACAGATCAACCTGCAAAAGAAGTCTAAGCTTGTTGCATCCAGTTGAAGAAGAAGAAGGACAAACCTTTTAAGGACTGTCTAGGAGTGCTTAGTCAGATCTAGGATCCTGATAAGCTGTCCACTTTCTGAAGAAGAAAGTGAGGACCCTGAGTGGGTTAAGTAGGATCCTGTGTGGGTCAGTTAGGAAAGTAGACAAGCAGCTGTGAGCAGCTATGTGTAGGCTTGCTACTTACTTGTTAAGTGAGTGTTATAATAGATAGGGCTATGTAAATCAACAAGCTTAACAAATGTTCCCTCTTGAGAAGAAGCAGAGAGGATATAGAAGGGTTACTCTACCTTCGAACCTCTGTATATCCATACGTTTATCTATGCTTACTGTTCTATATGCATATCTTATGATAGATGCATGTCTTGCATATTGAGTCTTTACAAGAGAGAAAGCTTCCACATATAACTCTGATAAGTAACCTCCCAAAAGGTTACTGTCTCCCGACCTAAGCCTCCTGGAAAGAAGAAAAGTTTGAAAATTGTGTAGGCTTATTCACCCCCCCCTCTAAGCCTACTGCCACTTGGGACCAACAGAAGCATTCGCGGCGAAAGGATTTTCCGGGGGAGAACGGTCAGCTTCTTAAGGGAAGACATCATTCTGTCAATCCGACAAGGAAAAGCTCAGATGCACCCACTGTGGTGGAAACAAACACATAAAAGAGACGTGTTTCCAACTGAATGGTTACCCAGAGTGGTAGGATGAAAATCGCCACCGACAGAGGAACATACGGGAGGAAGAGCAGCGGTGGCCGTCACCCACGGCAACACCGACAGGGCCGCCAGCGCAGGCGGTACAACCTCTGCAACACCGACTAGCGGAGTCACCGCCTTTATCCATGGCGGAACCCGCGGAGATGGAGAAAACATAAATGAGGCAGCGAGAGAGGAGGAAATGAAAGTGATCTCGGTAAAAGGTAATGGGGGTGAGGGAAAGGGTTTTAATCCTAATAGGAGTGGTATTCCTATTTTGCCCTCACCCCATCAACAAATCTCCATTATACCCTCAAGTAGTAATTCAAGTGCATTACATGTGAGTTGGGACAAAATACGCAGTGGATATTTGACTGTGGAGCTACAGATACTATGACATTTGATCGGAATGATATTATCGACCCATCTGAACCAAATAAAACTTTCATTAAAAATGCTGATGGAGATTCCTTTCCGGTTCGTGAGGCAGGATCTATTGAGATTTCTCCTAAAATTAAATTGTCCAATTGTCTTTATGTTCCCTCCTTATCCTGCAAATTGTCATCCATCAGTCAAGTGACGAATGAGCTTAATTGTGTGGCACTCATCTATCCTACCTTCTGTTTATTGTAGGATATTCGTTCGAGGGAGATAGTTGGGCGTGGTTCTGAAAGGGATGGACTGTACTATATTGATGAGCTGTCTGAAAGAGGAACTGCTTGCTTGGCTCACGGATCTCAAAATCGACAAATATGGTTGTGGCATCGTCGGTTGGGTCACCCATCAGATGATTATCTTAAGTATCTATTTCCTTATTTATTTTCAAAAAATTATCGTACTTTATGTGACACTTGTCATTTGGCTAAGAGTCATTGAACATCTTTTGCTTCTACTGATAATAAAAACTCTGTGCCATTTTCTTTTATTCACTCGGATGTTTGGGGTCCGGCTCCAGAGTCGATGAACACTGATTTTCGGTGGTTTGTGTTATTTATTGATGACTGCACCCGTATGACTTTGGTATACTTTGTAAAACAAAAATCTGAGGTCTGCAGTAGGTTTATTGATTTTTTCAACCTTGTAAAAAATCAGTTTAATAGCACTGTTCAGATCTTACGCTCCGATAATTGGGGTAGGTAGGGTTGTAAAAGAAGCGAATCTTTTTGATTCGATTCGGTATTCGAATTCGAATATAGTGATTCGAATTCGAAAAATACGAATAAGAATCCGAATAAGAATATTTTTTTATATTCGTATATTATCCGAATACGAATAAGAATATGATGGTATTCGATTCAAGTATTCGTTAATATATTCGAATAATTATATATATCAATAATTAGATATTTTATTTTTTTATATTAGTATTTAGTAATGCCTAAATACATATTAGTATTACATAAAATATAACTACATATTATATATATTGTAAAGTAATGTCTAAAAATTACCTAAGCATATAAAAAATAATACTAATTTCTAATTATTTAAAACTTGAAAGTTGAAATCCCCAAATTCAATACAAATTGAAAATTTGAACCCTATCTCTCTCATCTCTCATTCACCTCACCCGCCCCCGTCCCCCTCTCTCTCTCAGCCGCCGCCGTCGCCCTCCGCTGTCCCCCTTCTCTCAGCCGCCGTCCGCCGCAGTCACCTCTCTCAGCCGCCGCCCTTGTCTCTCGTCTCTTCATCCCATCGTCTCTCATCTCTTCCTCCCTTGTCTCTCGTCCCATAGCGCCGTCCCCTAGCTTGGGTTGTTGTCGGAGAAGATCAGGTGCCGCCGCCGCATTGTCGTTCTGGTTCTTCCTCTTCCATTTTCTCACTTCACAGCCTGGTAATTTTAATTTACCTTCGAGCTTGTGAGGAATTACTATTTGAATCAGAATTTGTTCTGATTTTTCCATCTCATTGGTTTATATTTTGTCCGAGTAGTCGCCAAAATCTGGGCTTGACTTTTTTTGGGTTCAGACAACTTGCTTGAAGATTCTTTGCTGTGTGATTTTTCCACTTTCTATGTGATATATTGTTCACATGCTGTGTGATATATTGTATTTCTCTGTAGTAGGACTAAGGATAGCTAGATATGTGAGGTTTAATTGATTGTTTAAAACTTTTATAAGAGCAGTGAAGTGTAATTTCGTACAATACCTTTTAGTTCATCAGTTTTACAGTGTAAAGAACCATATCTGAATTGCACTTCTGTTGGGTACTTTGTTGATGAAGTAGAGATATGGTTGAGCAAGCTTTCTTTCTTTTTTTTTTTTTTTGGGACGAAGCTGTAATTTTGACAAAGCTTAAACTAAAACTTGCTAACAATTGTTGGTTTAACATTTGTATCACCAATGGTTCCAATTTCATCTTAACCACCACATTAATTCCCGTCTTATTTATGTTTCTTCTGTCTTTCAATTTGTTGCATCTTTTCTAATATATAGCAGGAGTAGGAGATGATTTCCACAATTTGCTTTAATGGTGAACTATTTTGGTTGTCTTGAATGTGTTTGTGGAATTGCAAATGGTTTTGTGTTTATAAATATTATAATGAATTGTGAAAATGGCTGTTTATCCACACTCATAATTGCCTTATTTTTTCAACTCAAGAAGATGGAGCAAACAAATATAATTGAGCAAATACATCAAGAAGATGAAATTCAAGTGGAAGAATTCCGTGAGGTAAATAATGTATATTAAATATTGTATATTACTTGAAATAAGTATATCTTTGGTTTTGATATCTAATTAAAAAGTACTACTGATGGAAGGTGAGAAGCCCTATACTTGAGTTCAACGATGATGGAGGTGATAACATAGAAAGTAAAGGTGATATTCGTCCACAAAATAATGATGGTGATGTTGGAGATAGAAGTGATGGTGATCAGAAAGATGATGAAAATGAGGCTGATAATAGTCACTTTCAAAGGAAAAAGAGAAAGAAGGTCTCAAAAGTTCATAATGATTTTAGTGAAGTGACTTTAAACGATGGAAGTATAAAACTTCAATGTGTACATTGTAAGATTCTTCTTTCTAAGCCAGCTACTGCTACAACAACTCATCTGTGGAATCATATGAAGAGGTGTTTGCAAAAAAAGCTTCATACGGATAAACAAAACACCTTGCAATTTCAGCCTGCAAAATCCAAGTTTGAAATGAATCCTATGTCAGATGGTAGATATGATCATATGAAGCAAAGAGAAGCAGTTGCACATTGGATTTTAATGCAAGAGCAGCCGCTTAATGTTGTAAAAACTGATGGGTTTTCGTTTATGTTCAAAGTTAATCTTCCACAATTTGAGAAGATCTCTCGTGCCATGGCAAAGATTGATGTTATTAGTGTTTATGACATAGAAAAGAAGAAGTTGCAACTGTTGTTGCGAAACATCAAGAAGATTTCGTTAACCACTGATATTTGGAAGTCAAAGGTGCAAAAGATTTCGTATATGTGTGTCACTGGACACTTTGTTGACTCACAATGGCAACTACAAAAGCGAATTCTTAGTTTTATTCCTCTTCCTCCTCCTCATGCCGGTAACTTAATTTTTTCTATTTAAAGATTGTCTATATTTATTATTCATTTAACTAAAATTGTATTATTGACATTTGCTAGGTGTTGATATTTTTGATGGACTTATGAAGTGTATAAAGGATTGGGGAATTGAACAGAAAGTCTTCACTATATCAGTGGACAACGTCTCAAACAATGATGTGGCTATTTGCATTGCTAAAGAGACTTTTTCCAAAAGTCATAAGTTGCCGTTGGATGGTAAGTTGTTCCATGTGAGGTGTGCTGCCCATATATTGAATCTTGTTGTTCAAGATGGTCTTTCTGAGATTAAATGCATTATTGAAGATGTCAAAGACAGTGTGCATTTCATTAATCAATCTAAGTCTAGGTTGAGGAAATTCTCTGACATTGTGCATCATTTAGGAATTTCTGTGAAAAAATTGATTATTGATTGTCCTACTCGTTGGAATTCGACATATGAAATGTTGGTTGAAGCTTTTAAAGTGAGGGATGCATTCCCTATATTTGCACAAAGAGAGCTCTCATATACATCATGTCCTAGCACAGAAGATTGGGATAAAGTAAAAGATGTAATCGAAATTTTAGAGGTGTTTTATGAAGCTACTCATGTGATATCTGGAACTAATTATCCCACTTCTAATGTCTTTCTTGCTGTCATTTGGAGGGTCAAACATGTGTTGAATGAAAAAGAAAAACATCTTGATGAGTTTGTTAGAGTCATGGTTAAAAGGATGAAGCAAAAGTTTGATAAATATTGGGGAGAGTGCAACCTTTTAATGGCTATTGGAGCAATACTTGATCCAAGATTCAAAATGAGGTTAGTTGAATTTGCTTTCACCAGAATATACAATGAGTTCGATGCACATACCAATTTGCAGAAAGTTCGTGATGCATTATATGCTTTATTCTATGAGTATATGTCACTGCATCAAATGAGAGCATGAAAAGGTAGTTCTTCCATTTTAGATGGATATTCTACTTCTACAAGCTCCACATCTAAAGGAAGAGTGGTACCTTCTGGGTTGTCTATGTTTGATGATTATTTGAACACTGTTGAAGAACATGCTCCTGTGAAGTCGGAGTTGGATATTTACTTGGAGGAAGGGGTTTTTAGATGTCAGGATGGGGAGTCAGGAGTAGCCTCTGAATTTGATGCTTTAGCTTGGTGGAAATCTCAAGAATTGAAGTTTAATGTCTTGTCTAAATTAGCTCGTGATGTGTTAGCCATTCCTATTAGCACGGTAGCATCAGAGGCTACATTTAGTGCAGGAACCCGAGTCTTAGATCCTTATCGAGCTAGGTTATCTTCCGATATGGTTCAAGTTTTGATTTGTGGAGCAGATTGGGTACGCCAACTTCACGGGATCAAAGCCTATTATGACTCATGTGAGCTCTCATTTTTTATTATAATGATATACTTTTATTTTTGGATTATGATGACAAATGTGATTTCATTTTTTTTGTAGGAGGATGAAGAGCCGGTTCATGTCGTATTGCAAGAATGATGGTTGGATCATGGATGCTAATTTTTTTTTTTTGTTGTGATACTTGTTTGATGGATTTGACTATGAATTTTAATTATGTTTATGTATTAGAAACTTGGATGTTAATTTGCACGTTGATTTTTTGTTACGGTACTTGTTCGATGATTTAACAATGAATTTATATTTATGTATTTCGAATCTTGAATGTTAATTTGGTTAATGAATTATTGAACTTGACTTGATGAATTTTATTGTTTATTTAAGTACTATGTAGGCATATTAATTTGGGAAAAAATATATATTTGATTTTTGTTTTTGAAATTTTAAGTTGAAAATATTCGAATACGAATATTCGAATATTCTCGAATATATTCGAATATGTTAAACGAATCGAATACGAATTTCATTTGTTATTCGAATAATAAACGAATATGAATACGAATATTCGAATAGTTAAACGAATACGAATCGAATATCATGGTATTCGATTCGATTCGATTCGTTTACAACCCTAGGGGTAGGGGGGATATGTTAACCATGACCTTCAAACTTTTCTCCAGAAAAATGGGGTTATTCACCAAATCACTTGTCCTTATACGCCCTAACAGAATGTGGTAGCTGAACGGAAAAATCGTCATATTTTGGAAATCACTCGTGCTCTTTTGACACGAGTACTATCAGTTTTTTGGTTTGAAGTTGTTGCTTCGACTGTCTATCTCCTTAACAGATTACCCACACGAGTATTAAAATTCACAACCCCTCTACAGGCTCTCTCCTCAAAATTCACCCTACCCTCTATCCTCATATTACAACCTCGGAAATTTGGGTGTTCTGTTTTTGTACACATTCCGAAAGCCCATCGGAACAAGCTTGATCCCTGTGCTGTGAAGTGTGTATTTCTTGGATACGGAATTCATTGGAAAGGTTACAGGTGCTTCGATCCTATTACCAAGAAACTCTGTTGGTCCCAAGCGGTAGTAGGCTTAGAGGGGGGGGGGGGTGAATAAGCCTACTCAATTTTCAAACTTTTCTTCATTTCAAGGAGGCTTAGGTCGAGAGGCAGTAACATTTTGGGAGGTTACTTATCAGAGTTATATTTCGGAATCTTCCTCTCCTTAAAAGACCAAGTATGAAAGATATGCATCTAACATAAGATATGCAGATTGAATAGAAAGCATAGATAAATGCATGGATATACAGAGGTTCGAAAGTGGAGTAACCCTTCTACATCCTCTCTGCCTCTTCTCAAGAGGGAACATTTGTTAAGCTTGTTGATTTACATAGCCTATCTATTACAACACTGACTTAACAAGTAAGTAGCAAGCCTATACATAGCTGCTCATAGCTGCTTGCCTACTCTCTAAATTGACCCACACAAGATCCTCTCTAATCCCTCAGGATCCATGATTTCTCCTTTAGAAAGCGAACAACTTATCAGGATCCTAGTCTTAACTAAGCACTCCAAGATAGTTCTTAAAAGGTTTGTATTCTTCTTCTTCAACTGGATGCAGCAAGTTTAGGCTTCTTTTGTAGGTTGATCTGCTGTAGCTTGCTGTCTGGACTGAGTGACTGAGTATGCGTTTCTGGGCATAGAGTGTTTGAACTTTCTTCTCTCCATTTTATCTTTTATACAGTCTTTTCTTTCTTCTTCTTTTCTATATGCCCTTTTCCCTCTTTTATGCGCTTTCTCTTCTGAGCTCTCTCTTGCGTTCTTTTCTTTTTTCTTGTGCGCTACTCTCTCTTCTTTCTTGTGCGTTTTTTTTCTTCAGTCTTTAGTCTTCTTCTATTTATAAAATAAGAAATCTGCCCATTAAAGGTAGGTAGATTTCCATCATTAGATGCGCCGCACTCCTTCTGATACACGCCAGCTTTTCGCTTTCCACGTGTCTTCATCTGATTGGCTCCATTCCTCTTCTCTCTACCGATAACTTCTAGCTTCCTTCCCATACTTGCTTTGTAGCTCTCTTCTTGGCCTTGCTCTCAGGTGGCTTTACACTTTTGTCGCTTGCTACTTTGCAGTATGCTTCGGCATGGTCTCTTCCAGGTAGCTTGAGTCTTTGGTAGCTTGCTGCTTTGCAGTATGCTTTAAGCATAGTCTCTTCCAGGTAGCTTCGTGCAGTAAGCAATATCATTTTTAGTGTACCAGATTCCTTTCACCATTCTCTTCAGTATCCTTCTTCTGAAGCTTTCTCTGTCGTATCTTTCTGCAGTAACCTCGTTGTAGTAACCTTTCCAAGATAGGTTATGCTTATAGAATGAGTGTTACTATTCTATGGTTTTGTCTCATCAAAACATACTTAAATATGTTCCAACAAACTCTATGTCACGATGGATTGTGAATTTCTTGAGACATAATACTATTATGCTTCTCCGCAATCAGGTGTTGAGGGGGAGAAGAACAATCAACACTCTGATTGGCTGTTCAAAAATAATTGGGAACCAAGTTCTACTGAAGAAGTACAGTCCATCCTAATGAATCCGAATCCCAGTTCCACAACTCCCTCATCAAATATCTAAGAGGTACAAATTTCTGATGCAGATAAGGCACAAAAATATCCAGAATGGAAGGAGGCGATGAATACCGAGATGGCGGCTCTCAGTAAAAGTGAAACATGGGACAAAAGTAGACTGCCCCAGGAAAGAAACCAGTTGGTTGCAGGTGGATCTTCACAATTAAGTACAACCCAGATGGAGAAGTAGAGAGGTATAAAGCATGACTTGTTGTCAAATGATACACTCTGTTGGTCCCAAGTGGTAGTAGGCTTAGAGGGGGGGGGTGAATAAGCCTACTCAAATTTTCAAACTTTTTCTTTTAAAACCGAAAGATAAATCACTCAGGCAGATTACTAAAGGGCTTACTGTCCTGAAGGTTACTGCTTGAGTAGTTACCTTTAGTGAGCTAAGAGAAAATGAGTTTTATGCACAACGGAAAATACTTTTTGACCAAAGCTTTTTTTCTGAAAACAGTTGATATGCTTATGAAAGATATGCATCAGTTTAAAGCAGATAAGCAAAGACAAGGATAAGAACAGCAGTAAGCTATATCAAAAATAAACACATCGGTTTAAAGAGGTTCAAGGGTGGAGTAATCCCTCTACGTCCTCTCTACTCCTTCTCAAGGAGGAACTTTGTTAAGTATAAGGGTTGATTTACACAAGTCTCGCTTAGACAACCTAAACTTTAACAAGAACTGTCAGTCTTTCCCATATAGGATTACTGTACAGTGACCAAACTCAACTAGCCCACATAGAGCTCTTGTTCTTCTACTAAGAACGTAAATACTTGATCAGGAACAACCTCCGATCAAGCAACTCCTAACAGTCTACGAAAGTAAATAAATGTGGTTTTCTTCAACAACACAGACAGCAAGCTTTTGTATAGATAGCTCTCTAGATAGAGTGTGCTTGCTGCAATAGACTGGACTTGAAACTTTTAAGAATGGAAAGATATTGCGTTGGATAGCTTGAGCGTTTTGATTGCAAGAGTTTCGTGTTTCAAGTGTTTCTCAAGTCCAGTTCTTCTATTATTTAAAGGCAATGAAAATTCTGCCCGTTGAGAAAGGGAGCTTCCTTCGCAGCATGCATGGAGCAACATTACGTATATGTTGCTGCAATCGTCATACCCAGTCTGACATATCTTCAGACTTCCTTTTTGCTTTTAATACGTGGCATCATTTGATTGGATGAGTTTGCGGCTGTGGCTAACGTAAACCTCATACACGGATTTCGAGGTAACTGCTTCTGAACAGGTTACGGATGCTTCCTGGTTCTTCAATCGGCTTCAGCTTACTTGTCTCTCGTACAACTAGTAAACTCAGCATCCTTATGCAGTGAGCGTCCAATATCCTTTTCAAGCAGCGTACTGCAGAGATTTATACTTAGATCATTTTAAGGTTTTATGCAGCAAGGTCTTCACGCTCAGTCTTGATCTTCAAGCCTCCTGATCCTATACTTAGAGATTTTACAATAGAATCTAAATTCATAGGATCCTAGGCCCTAATCTATTACATGTTTTGTCTTCATCAAAATCTATACAATGTTCCTTACACACTCAATGTGTATGAAATTGACTATGCATAAACATTCTCTCCCGTTGCAAAGTTGGATACTGTAAGAGTATTGCTTTCAGTAGCAGCAAATTTTGATTAGCCTTTATACCAGTTTGATGTGAAGAATGCATTCCTTCATGGGGATCTTACTAAAGAAATATATATGGAGATTCCACTAGGCTTTGAAGGAGAATTTGAAGAGGGAGAAGTATGCCGATTAAAGAGGTCTCTATATGGGCTGAAACAGTCACCTCGGGCGTGGTTCTAAAGATTTACATTGGTTATGAATAAATACGGATATACTCAGAGCAACTCAGATCATACATTGTTTCTGAAGAGAAGAGATTCTAGAATCACATGTTTGATAATTTATGTTGATGATATGATCATTACAGGAGATGATGAGGAAGAGATCAAACTCCTTCAAAAGAACTTGTTTTCTGAGTTTGAAATGAAGAACCTCGGTGGTTTAAAGCATTTTCTCAGGATAGAAGTTATGAGATCAAAGGAGGGTATATTTTTATCTCAAAGGAAGTATGTTCTGGATCTCCTTGCTAAAACAGGGCTCCTTGATTGGAAGCCAGCAGAAACACCGATAGCTGTCAATCATGGACTAAAAGGAGATTCGAGTAATTGGCAGGCAAATAAAGAACAATACCAAAGGATTGTTGGTAAACTAATCTACCTCTCACATACGAGACTAGACATAGCTTATGCGGTTGGGGTCATAAGTTAGTTCATGCATATACTCTTGGTGGAACACATGGATGCTGCCATAAGGGTTATGAGGTACCTAAAATCCTCCCCTGGAAAAGGAATTTTCTTTCGAAAAAAATAAGCATTTGAACGTCTTCGGGTACACTGATGCTGATTGGGCAGGAAACATCACAGACAGACGATCTACAGCAGGTTACTTCACCTTTGTAGGGGGCAATCTTGTGACTTGGATGAGTAAAAGACAAGTAGCACTCTTAAGTGCAGAAGCAGAGTTTCGGGGAATTGTGAAAGGAATAACATAATTACTGTGGATAAAGAAATTGATGACTGAGATGGGCCTATTGGAGACAGGAGCTTTCAAACTTTGTTGTGACAATAAAGCAGTTGTGAGCATCTCTCATAATCCCGTCCAACATAATAGAACCAAGCATATAGAGATAGACAAACATTTCATCAAGGAGAAGTTAGATAATGAAAATATCACTCTGCCGTTCATCAGGTCGGAAGATCAACTTGCAGATATCCTAACAAATGCTGTCTCAGGGAGAGCCTTTCATAGAGTTCTTGACAAGTTGGGTATGTTGGATCCTCCACCTACCTACTTGAGGGGGAGTGTAGAATTAGGAAAAGAATATTGTAATTAGTTCTTTCCTTTCATTAATAGTCTGGTTTAGGTAGGATCCCCTAATTATGGTTCAATTATGGATTTTGGTTTTTTCTTCCTTTATTTAGATGAGATTATTGTATTATAAATTTCTTTTTGTACATTGTATACACATCAATATAGAATACAAAATTCCTCAATCTACAGAATATGAATTCCTATCTTTTTTCCTTCAATAGATACTGCACCCTAAAGACACACATGTGTCACTCAAAGATGTTTATTTAGAATTGTACTATTTTAAGAAAAGTAATACAATAATAATGGATTGAGATGTGTTCATCCAAATTTAGTATTGGCAAAAATTCTCAATCTTTATTTGTTGTGCTATGTTGGGGGTTGGGAGAGGCGGGCGGGCGGGTTTTGTAGATTCTGATTATTTGTAATGTACTTTTTTTATCTTTTTTCCTACTTTTTCTATAGTTTTCAATATGTATGGCATATTATCTATAATTCTAATTTATAAAATCTCAAAACTAGTACAAGTCTGTCAAAAATAAATCACATTTTTACTAAATTCGCTTAAATCTCAAATTCAAACTTACATAATCCACTTACGTCCCAGTGAAAACACAAAATACTTTTCCAAAAAAAGTATTATTTTTTGAATTACTCCAATTTAATTAAAACATTTGTGCCATTATATATAATTTCAAATTCGCAATTTATCCAAACACACAACAAATAAAAATAAAGAATCTCATAAGGTTCAAAACTGACGTAAGTACTTAGTACATGAGTATCAAATGAATGATATCATATTATTCTTAAATAAAATAATAAATACAAAATTAAAGAAAAACTCGATATTCTCTCTCCTCTCTCATTCTCTCTCCTCTCACCTCTTTAAGAATGTTCTTCTAGGGAATCGGATTGAGATCTTCTATTACATTTGGTGTTATATCTTCTATTCCAAATTAATCACCACACGCCACGTGTATTCAATGACATCATTAATTAATATGTGGTGTATATTAAATGTTATGTAACACGAGATGTTACACCAAATGTAATAGAAGATCCAGACTCTAGGGAATCAATTATCGCTTGCAAGAATGGTGACCTTCACTTTTTTCAATAAAATAACATTTTTCTATCTAAGAAATTGTGCCAAAAATGACTAATGTAGATGCTCTTATATATGAACTGTATATTCCTCCTTACACCGCATATAACGCGCGCACATGCACCCAAAATTCAAGATTTTGTTTAATAGAATTAATAACAACAAGAAATTACACATATCACAAAAATGCTCTGTAATTAGGGGCCCAACCGGTAATTTAAACGCTGTATTATATTTTAATTTCTTGGCTGGCTTATATATAATCTAAAACCTCTCATTTAATTTCTACAACATTGTAATTACATAAGGATCGAAAACTAATACCTAGCAACTTATATATATATATATATATATATATAGTCATGTATATATTAAATAATTGGAGCCCCAAAAAGTAAAATATGATGCATATATGTATAGTTAATTAGTTTGTACGAGAAATCTTTGAAGCCCAATTTTGTGTCCAAAAATCTTGACATCTTCTTGAACTTGTTTTCTGTATTCTCTGAAGCTAAAGCTTCTATAAACACAAGGCTCAACTCCACTTTCTATAACGGTGTCGTATGATGGGCACACGAAGTATGCTGTTGAGAACCTTTCCTTTAGAGGATTCGCCACTACTCTGTGCTCCACACTTTTGTACACATTATTGCTCCATGCCTGCAGCAATATAATCAATCCCATTACTCAACCTACTTTGATTTTGATTCTTGGAATATTTTCCGTCTCATTTTAAGTCAAAACATTGCTCGATTTGGTCCAATTTTGATCTAAAATTTTAAAATCCGTAGAAAAATATGACGTGGGTTGCATGTAATATCAAATTTGGGGTTTCCCGACAATCTACAATGATCCAGCATCACGTATTAATTTTCCATGGTTGAACATTTTTAACGTGCTACTTTATCAAAAAAAAAATTGAAAAAAAAAAACGAAGGAGAAGAACATGAAAATGGGGTAAAAAAAATAAAATCCTAAAATGGTCTGTTTGGATAACGTCATGTGAAATTTTTCTGACCGGATTTTGAATTTTTCTGGAATTGACTAATGTTTTAAGTTAGGAGACTGAATTGAAAAGATGTAATAGTTACGAGACTACTGCATAAGTGATGAAAGTTAGGAGACGGAAAGTGAGTTCGACTCGATCATATCTATGAACTTGCAAGGAGTCGAAAAAGGAGTGTAGATAGGGTACCTGAAACAAGTCACCGATGTTGATAACAAGGGCTTCATGATTAGGTTTAACAGCAAACCAGTTACCATCTTTGACAAGCTGCAAACCTCCGACGTGGTCTTGATACAAGACAGTGATGAAGTCACTGTCAGTGTGAGGCATTATTCCAAACATGTGTGGAGATATTGGGCATGGTGGATATCTGTTGAGTCGAAGGTAGCACGTGCTCGCCACGCAATTCTCTTTGAAAAATTCCGACTTCTTCCCCAAATCCTCTGCTAATATGTCCACCAGTCTCTGCGATAACTCCGACACCATCGTCGCGAATTGCTCCATTGTTGAACTGATCAAATTCATTTCATGATAGATTAATAGATGGGGACACAACTTGCATGCAGGGATGCCACGTAAGCAGCACTTTGTGTGTCTCAGAAGTACGAACAATGACAACATTGCTGATGTTGTCTCTTTTAATTTTCACTACCACACTTGTTCAAATAATTCATGTTCCAAAAATAAATCATACAAAATTGAAAATATGAGTGCAAGTTATTTCATAACTTCAGAACCATTCTAAGAATATATATATATCTAAACATGTTATTGCATGAATGCTACTTCACAAAATATATATCTTTTCATCTGCACAAGTATGTATGCATGCAAATGAAGGGAAATAATGAATTTGGTTCTCCTAATTAGTGCATATTTGTATAATTGTTTTATTTTTTAAACTTGTGCATTCATGAATTAACTTCGAGAATTGAAAAAGTAACTTACATGGTAACTGTATGGAGTAAACACCAAAACGATTAATTTCAATTTTGATCATGTATGTTTCTACTTTTTCCAACTTTGGTCCTATTGTTCAATTTTGGTCCTATATGTTTCAATTTTTCCAATTTCGGTCGAAATTATCGAAATCGCCGATGCCATATAAGATTTCCCGACAGCCATCCTAGAATGAAATTGGAAAATTTTGAAACATACAGGACCAAAATTGAAAATTTTGACTACAATTGGAAAATTTTGAAACATATAGGATCAAAATTGAAAAATAGTAGAAACATGTAGGACCAAAATTGGAAAATGTATACTTAGTTGTTCAAATATGGAAAGGGTCATACATGTAGGACGAAAATTGAAATTAACCCATACAAAAAAGCACCCAAAATATAGATTCTTTTCAATTTGGATTTTTTTTGGCAATATCAATTTTAGTCCGTAAGTTAACACTTTCCAGTTTTTGTGCATCAAATTTAAACTTTCCAATTTTAATATTTTAAGTATCAATTTTTCCAAATTTTAGTCTTTCCGACTCCCACGTCGGATTTTCTGGCTGTCGGCCACTTTCAATTTTCCGACGGCCACGTCATTTTGGTTGTTCCAACCAAGGACTAAAATTGGAAAAATTTAATAATTTAGAAATCTTAAACTTGATGCACTAAAACTGAAAAGGGTCTAACATACCGGACTAAAATTGATATCCCCTTCTCTCATTGCAACCTAATCTTCTAAATCTTATCCAGTTGCAAATTTCCTGATAAAGTGGAGATCATGTGACACAATTTTTTCATTTTTCAATCTAATCTTTGTTGTTTTCATCTAATTGCAACATGAACTTTAATTTTTTTCAATCTAATTGCATCCTCAAATTCTGAAATTAATTAAAATTTATCCTAAATTAGAGGTTGCAATTGGATAAAAAGAAAAGTTTGAGTTGCAAATATAATAAAAATGAAGTCATGTGTTGAAAAAAATGGCCACAAAAGTGGTTTAGATAATAAACTCTAAAATTTTAAGGTTGCAATCTGATAAAAAAAATAATAAGTTGCAAATAGAAAAAGCCAATACTTGAAATTGAAATAGTATACATTTATTCCTAAATTTAAATTAAGTCAATTATATCTATCCTTATGTTTTAGTGAAAATTGTCTGATTGCCACATCAAGAGTGCTTAATCAGTAATCTTAGATAAAAATTATCAATTTTGTACAAAATTCAAAGTAACTATACTAAACATTGTCAAACTTGTTTAAAGTCATATAAATATATAGACTACATTCAATATAATCTACAAAATATAGCATAGGTTATATATACTCGTATCTTAGCAAATCAGATCCACCCTACCACATAACCATGTACCACGGGTGTACCACATCTCAAAAACACGTTAACTTGATTTTGAAAATAAAAGCGGTTACACATTACAATTATTTTTATATCAAAACTACGTAGTTTTGATATGATACACAAGTGGGACATGATTTTTTGGTACAGAGGATCCGATTGGAATCTTAGTACCTATCAATAAATTATAACCAGAATATAGATCTAAAACATACTCCCTCTATCCCGACTTAACTTGCATACGTTGACTGAGCACAGTGGTTAAGAAAAAACAGTTAACTCATTAAATCTGTTAACTTTTTACTTTTTATGACTTTATTTAACGAATAGATTAATGTGACATATTTGTAATAAATGTGAAATAGTGGATATTAATGTTTAACTTTTTTTGAAGTTTATGGGCTGTCACAGGACAAATCAAAATCACACGTAGCAAGTTAAGTTTGGATGGAATGGGTAATAAATGAATAGATACCTGAGGGTGTTAAGAGTAGCAGAGCCCAAAACATCACTCAAAGAGACATGAAAAGCTTCGGACCAAGACAACTGCTTCAGGGAAGTCGCCGACGGCGTGCCCCACCGGTAACTTCCGGCGGAGAAGTTGGAGTCCTTGTAGTCTCTCTTCTCGCGATACGGTTTCTGGAATAGCTTCATTTGTTCCTCTCTCATTTTCTCCAAAATCTCGCGAGAAATACCGTGGTTGATGACCTGGAAGAAACCCCATTCCTGAGCGGCTCGAGAAATCTGTTTCTTGCATGCTCGTCTCGCGAGATCTCCCCGGTTTAGCTCGTTGAGATCGATCAATGGCAGGTGGCATTCCTCCACCACTGCTGAGAGCTCCGGCAGGTTCTTCGGAGACGTGCTCTGTATTCCGTCGAAGAGATTCTTGTACGTTTCCTCAAATGGCGGATCACATGAATCCTCCATTCTTAGAGGCTGAAAATTATTTTAAGCATGTCTTTCTTTTTAATTTTGGAGAAATAGAAATTATCAAATATGTAAATATGTAGAGAGAGAGAGAGAGAGAGAGAGAGAGAGATTAGAGAGATTGAGTTAATATGATGAAGATGTGTATGGATAAAATTGATGAAGATAATGACAAGATGTGGAAGATGATAAAACACATATTTGCCTATGTTTCTTGTTTTGTCATCGATGAAAACGTTGTGTTCTCTCTCTCCCCATTTGCACGTCGTTGATGAGTTTGAAGACATTGTGATGGGGAAGGCATTGAGTTGAATTCACGAGTATTGGAACTTGAAGGTTCTAATCAGGGGTGAAACACTCTTCTAAATTCGGTTCTTCGATTTGGTATATAGTTCTTCGATTTGGTATATTAAAAATCAACCAGAGCGGATTGTTTCATATAAAGCCAAACCGTCGATAAATATTCATCGAATTTACTTGATTCTAAGTTTGTTTTGTTTTTTTTTTTCTAGTGCGGTTCGATTTGACACACAATAACGACAGAAAACTATAATTTCGAATAAATTTAAACAATCAATTAACCCCCATAGTTCCCTTCCCGGAGGACTCATCACCCTTATATGCAACTTAGTTTACCAACAAATCAAAGTAAAAAAGAATAAATGAATGAGCAAAAACAAGTGCAATTAATTGGGCGTTGCTATTTAATGTCCTTTTTACTTGTGGGCCTTTGCTATTGACTTGAAAATCACAATCCTTGATTTATTGGGAAAAATTATAAAACCTTCCAAATCAAGAATTGTGACAATATATAATATTAAATCTTGTCTTCCACTTTTAAAACACTATTTATTTAAAAATATACATATTATATAAATTGTAAGAAAATACTCTTTGGTCTTTGACCATGCTATGCTGTTGTCCCCATAGTATATAAGCATGACTTCATAAGTTGTTGTCGAAAAGATTCAAAAAATAAAAAAAATAAAAAAAAAAAGAGACAGAAGCTGCACATGTAACATGTCGACAGAGAAAGCATATGACTGCTTCTTGCCATTCTACGACACAGCATGTTTCTAGAAAACGTTCTCATGATTCTATAATTAATGTTGTTTGCTAAATGCGTATTAAATAATTCTTGCATAATCAGATTAATGAAATAAAATACCACTTCCACTTTCTATATTATATACTACCTCCGTCCCAGGTTATTTTGTCTACTTTGATCGACACGGAACCTAAGAAAAAACTGTTTGACTTTGATGTGATGTGTTATTTTAATATTTTTTAGTGGTAATTTTGTAATTAATGTGTGCTTTTTGAGTGCAAAAGTTGTAAAATGAAAGAAATGGAGGGGTAAGGAAGTAAATTTTTTTTTACTATTATTGGGTTGGCAAAATAAGATGGAACAAAAAAAAATGGAAAGTAAGTCAAATAGAGCGGGACGGAGGGAGTATATATATATATATATATATATATAGATTCTAGCTGCTTACTTGGTTCAGATGCTCTGTATCGTTAGACGCCACCATTTCAGTGTTATCCCACAAATCTCCTGAGTCTGCATTTCAAGTGTAATTACGTTTAGTCACCACTTTAATCATACTTAATTTTGGTAGCTAACATTGCAAGTTGCATGGCTGTATATATGCATATATACACTCAGTTTGGTATTAAGATACCCGAACTTTGAGTTGTTGCCGAATGAAACTAGCTGCTGCTCCCAGTGATGGGAAAATTCCAGTCAAAATGCTCGGTTCTCGACCGTCGAGAGCATGTAGATGGAATATTTCACTGTTGGGAGCAGTTAGCTCGCAACTTGTTTCATTCGCAGGGCTTAACGGCCACATAAAAACAACTCAAAGTTGGGTTGCTTAGCGCAAAAATAGTGTGAGTTTGGCTTGAAAAGTGATTCGACAACAAGATTTCGTATTAAAATGTAAGATCCATGATGCAATATAAATTAGCAACGTGATCTAAATATGTGGTGGCAATGAAGAAAAAGAAGAAGCAAAATGGAGAAGAAAACTCACAGAGTGAAGATGAGAAATATGGGAGAAAGAACAATGAATAGTTTTATGAGATAGAGAAAGGGCGTGGCTAAGGAATAATGTTATAGAAGGATGAGAAATGCGTGTATAGCTTGTGTCCATGATGATGGGAGAAGAAAGATATTTATAGAAGGAAAAAGGGGCCTTCAATTATTATAAGTGTTGAATTTCATTTTTTTTTCCAACTACTGCAATTTAAAAAGGAGAAAAAAGAAAGGGAAAAAAAAAAGGGAAAAAAAAAAAAAAAAAGAAAGGGAACCAAGAGAGGGAAGAGAGAGGGGGGGTAAATAATGGATTGGGAGTCTATGTTATTAGAGAAGAACGCGTGGCTCAAATTGCAATCACCAAACAAGAATATTACTCTTCTCAAATAGTTTTACGAATTTCATTTTATAAAACAAGTAGGTCTGTAATCAATAAATTTTAAATAGGAAATGGTTTGTTGAATAGTAGATATTGAGACTTCATGATACAAATTTTATAAAACGATCTCATATAATTTTGTGTTAAAGCATACTTAAGAATACTTGGATCGTGTCAAGAGAATATATGAGACCTACCTAGGTAAGATAATTAGTAAAAATGCTTTGGAAAAGCTTTTTCTCCCATTCTTTTTTGGAGTTAGTCTCTTGTGCAACTGGTGCACATACAATTCGGGTCGAGTCTTGGTCGACCCGAATCCGCGCATTTGTTTTTGAATTTTATTTGTTCCCTTCAGGCTATTACCTTTATATTATATGCATGCGGCCTTTATATTATATAAGCGTGACCTTTATGTATAAATGTAATGACCTTTATATACTCTCTAACTTAGAAAAAAAAGGAAGAATTTTAGGAAAATTTGTACATATTTACCTTTATGCATGTAATATTAGCTACACCTATGTTCATCCTAAAAATGCACTAAATTTTGAAAATTTTCATTTTTTTTTCAAAGTTATATATCATAAAGGTCATAATATTTGTACATAAAGGTTATAAGAATTGTATATAAAGGTCACAACAATACAACAAAACGTCTCAATCTGAAGCGAAAAAACCTGAAAATCTACATTTTTTCCTAAGTTATTGAACATAAAGGTCATAACATTTATATATAAAGGTCACACTTATATAAAATAAAGGTCACATTCTTACAACATAAAGGTAACAACCTAAAACGAAAAAAAAAAACCAAGGTGCGCGGATTCGGATCGGGTCACCCCAATTACACCAATCCAGATCCGTGCACTTGGTGCACAACAACATTTGCGTTCTTTTTGATTCTTTTTAGCTGCTAAATTATTTTCATTAGACTGCATTTAAATAGAAAGATTTGAAATTTCGAATTTAAAATCAATTCAAATTGGAAAGATTAGAAATCCATCAAAATGAATCCAAAAGTTCAGATATTTGAAAACCATGGACACCACCGGTGGATTTGATATCATGAATTTCAGATCTTATCTCAAATCCACCATTCCAAATGGAGTCATAAAGTATTACATATGCACTTTTAAGATATTATATATTTATTTTTAAAGTATTACATATGTTTATAGTACAAGGTTCTACCTTTAAAGTATTAATGTTTATGCTGGTCCCAAGTGATACAAAGGTTCAAAGGGGGTGAATGAACCTCTATCGTTTTTGAATAACTGCAACTTTATCATTTCGAATTTATTGTAAGCTATCGTTGTTTGCAGAAATTTAATAGTTTGGTGTTCTTGCAGCAACTTGTAATGCAGCAGCGTAACACTTTTGGAGATTTAATTTACAATGGAAATATGTAAGTTAGAGTTTCGGCAAATAATATAACCTTTAATTATTGAGTTAGAAGTTTTAAGCAAGACACGCACATAGACATATAAGCCATAAAGATATGCGTGCAACAGGATATGTGTATGGAAAACTGTAAGTGCATAAACTTAAAACACACAATGCTTTTATAGATGTTCAAAGGTGATGTAATCCTTCTACGTCCTCTCTTTTCATTCTCAAGGAGGAATTCCACTACGCTATTGTTGTTTTACAAGATTTCTATCATACAAACTTCATCTAAGAAAACACATCCTACTAAAACTCTTACTCCCACACAGGTTTCAGCAGTCAGATGGGTAAACCCACACATGGTATATTATCCTTTTCAGGACTAAACACATAGCAAACATATTGTCTTCCTCTAACCTCAGAATGACAGCCTCGGTCATTCGCTTCTTCTAAGGAGGAGAATCTCCTTTACTTCTACTGCTCCGACCTCTCTTCTACCCGCTGAGTGGTTCTGCTGCACCCTGCCTCTCTTTGGATGCATCGCCCCTTGTTGTCTTGCTTACAGCACCGTCAACACCACCAGCTCCTTCATCATCTCATTCCCTTCTCTTTTGGGGTGGATGTGAACTCGTTCTTCTTCTCCTTTTGATAAGAGAAATTTCATCATCTTCATCCTCCTCTTCTGCTGCATCCTTCTTCTTCTGTGCAGCAGCCGCAGCTTGTAGAATCCTTTCTACTTCAGTCTGTTCACCGTTCCTAGTGGCAGTTGCTTGCAGCAACTTTTCTCCTCCACTTCATTCTTCCCCTTTTTTGGCATCATCAGTGCCCTTCTAGGGTGCTGCTTGGCGGCCTCGACCATTCTTTACTTTTGCTACTGGCTAATCGCAGAAACCAGTCAGCATCTCTTGCATATTCCCAATGACTGACTCGATGTTCACCTATCTGTCATCGACACTATACACTCTCTTTCCTTGTTCAGACACATCACTTTACAGAGTGGACAAAGTGGTTCCATGTGCAATGAGAGTGTCAGACACAGATTTTAGCAAGCACTTCATCTCATCCTAGAAGGTTCCAATAACAGCAATTCATTTCCTTATGGTGTGCTACTCATCATTCAGCTTATCGGCCAAAGACTTGGGGGTTTCTTCCAGCCTTTCCACCTTCTTCTCTAACCCTTTCGATTACGCACTCGATGTATCTTGCATAGTGGATGCAAAAGACACTTTGTGCTCTTTGACAGCTTCGGTAGGATATGGATGACTTGCAACATCTTCTGGAAGGTCTGGTCATCAGATGCAGCGAGTACGGAACTTGCAGTAGCATCTTCTGTCCTAGCAGTGAAATGTACAACTGCTTGCTACAAGTCCTAGGTGTTTCTGGTCTGCTGCAGGGACTGCTGAATCGATGTCTCCAACTCCTAGACAACACTGACCTCCATCAAGGTTTTATCTTTGTTCAGCAACTCCTCTAATCTTTCACCTGCAGGGCCAGAAACAGAGTTAGTGTCAACAGTTATGTCCTCCTCCAGCTGGTCCACGAACTCATCTAACTCATCGGATGCAGCTTCAATCTCTTCTCCAGATTCCTCTAGATGTACCATTTTCTCATCTTCTGTTGCTGCAGCGTCAACCTCTTCCCTAGGTTTCTCTAGTTGGGTAAACTTCTTCTTTTGAGCAAATGCAGCCTCAACCCCTTGCTTGGGTTTCTCTTGCTGCACTGCTTTCTCTATGCTGCACTGCTTTCTCTATGCTGCTTGTAATGAGCATCGTGTTAACGACCAACTCATCGCTTCCAGTAGCCTCTGCAGCAAGTACAATCTCAACTGCTGACTTGCTGCCTTCATAGGCACTCTCGCATCATGTAGCTTCTTCACTCCCAGCAGCTTCTCCTCCTACTGGTGTAGCTTCAACCTCCTTCTGAGGTTCCTCTTACTCTACAACTACGTCATCTACTTCTTCTGCAGAGAGTACTGTCTCAACAGCCTCTCCTTGTGCTTCTCTTGACCAAGTACTGTCTTACCAGTCTCCTTGGCAAGGATTGCTCCACCTGGTAACTCCAGTTGTGCTGCTTCTTCCAACAACACTAGGTTTCTTGCAGCAGCACTCGGTGTGAGTACTAACTGCTCAACCCCTACTATGACTTCTTCTGCAGTCACAGTTGACTCTACTGCATTTAGTACTTCTGCAGCAGACAGTATCGCAATCTCTGCAAGTATTGAGAGTCCGGCCTTGGCTACTTCTTTCGTAAAAACTTCATCAGCCATTTATTCATCATCAAAGAGTGCAGGAAGAACATTCTTGACAATGTCCGATGGTTCCTGCTCAGATGTTGCATCCTTCCGATGAACTGATAAATCACTGTAATCGACCAGCTGCTCTAGGTCGATTATTTTAGGAATATATGACATCATCGTTTCAAATCTAGGAGAATTACCCTTTGCTCCTGAAGATTCTTAACCAGGTTACAGTGGCCTGGAAGGGGTCCTCATTCTCTTATCTTTGCGGCTTAGCATTAGGACGGCTTGCAGCTACAACTCATCTTCTTCATCTATTGCTGCAACAGTTGCATCCGCCGGGATCAAGCCTTTGCCCTTTGACATTTCTGCCTCCGCAACTGCTATCAGGGCTTTCTCTGTTGCATTATCGGCGTTCGCAGGGATTGTTTGCTTCTTGGTTTGCTTCTTCTCTGCCCACTTCTTCCTCATCTCAACGAGACAAGTCTTGAGCACTATAATCCTCTGCTTCTGCCGCTGCAATCTAGTCAGCAACTTCTTGTTCAGCCTTTGTATAACATCCTCCACACATCCTCCACACCTTCTTCCTTCTGAAAGTATGCTTAGCAGAAGTTGCAAGAGATGGTTCAACTTCTCCTGCTGCAACCTTCTCTGCATTGACTAGGATTAGAGGTCTAGATTCTGCTGAAGGTAGTTCTTTCATTATAGCCTTCGGGCTCTTCTCATTCTCACCATCAAATCCAGCAACCTCGATGGGAGCTCCTTATATTCATTCTCTTACAACTACTATGATCTCCTCCTCCATAGTAGTTGCACCCACTAACACATCCACACCCTTTCTCTCCTGGGTGGGACTGTTGCATTCTCTACTTGCAGTAGGTGAGGTACTGCAAGCAGGATTTGTCCTTTAGGTAGCTTTCTTGGTGGTGGATTCTTCATCCTCTGTGCAACTTTGTTAGCTATTGCAGCGCCCTTTGAGGATCCCTTGGTGGCAGACATTTTAAGTCTTCCACCCTTCTTGGGAGGTTGTTGCTGTATAAGTTGCTCCTCCTCCTATATTGTAACCATGCTACCTCGCTTAGAAGGGCTCTCTTCTTGTCCTTATTCAGGTTTCCTTCTTGGAAACCATTGCTGCAATCTTACCGTCTGCAACAACACCTTTTGCTGCCTTCTTTTCCTTGGACTGCATCTTCTGTCCTTCTTCTTCTCCCCAAGGAACTTTCCAGCAGCAATGAGAATAAGATTGTTCAGTTCAATTCCCAGGGGATTCAAGATTGCACTGATAGCAATCCCATAGCTTCTGCGAGCAGTAAGTTTCTCCACCTCTTCCCATATCCTAAAAAGAATGTATTTGCTCCAATTGACTTCAGCACCAGCCATGATTGTTGTCATTAGCCTGAACCTGAATTCTGTGCACTTCTTATAGCATCCCAATCTTCCCTCGATGATATATGTGCAGATATCATGCATCAGTGAGTACTCTACTCTGTAGTGTTTCTTCAGAGTACTCTTATTCACCTCTCCGTCTTCTTCTCCCTTGAAGAGGTCCCACATTTCCAGAGCTAGTTTATCTCCATATAACCTAGCTGCTTGGGACTCAAACCAGTTGCAGAAGTGTTGAATGTGTCTGCAATGGTTGCTACACCCGGTCTGTGTTGTTTCCCATCTTCCATGGTGAAGATGATATTTTTTCCTGTTTCACTCTATTAGCCGTGGAGTAAAACTGTTTTATTGATTTTTCTGAGTATCTGCATCCTTGGTCTTGGAGAAACCCAAGGATTTTCAACTGGTGCAGTCGGTCC
Organism: Scutellaria baicalensis; assembly: GCA_005771605.1. Taxonomy (NCBI): domain Eukaryota; kingdom Viridiplantae; phylum Streptophyta; class Magnoliopsida; order Lamiales; family Lamiaceae; genus Scutellaria; species Scutellaria baicalensis. The sequence goes on from CM016724.1 coordinate 22,809,782, forward strand.
ATAACTTTGGCTTGACAAGTTCAGTCATAGCCATTATCGCTCCCTTGAAGTCCTTGAAGATTGATGAGGCGACCTTCGACAACGATGGTCTCTTTTCTGGCCATTTCAGGATTTATGATGAGAGAGAGAGAGAGACAGAGAGAGATTAAGACTTAGAGTTTTTGTGAGAAAGAGAAAGATAACCGATTTTACAGAAAATATGAGTGATGTGATCAAAGTGGTGAAGAAGATTGGGTTTTGATCGGCAATATGAATGTGAATAGTTTCAACGGTTTATATCTATTTTAGATGCTGACATGGCCACAATCTAACAACTCTCTTTAAAAATGCAAAGGGGTTATTTTGCAATTTTCTGAAACTTTGGGGGTTTTTGCGCAAAGTCTGTTGCACTTCTAACAAAAGTGCATTTTTGGCATTAAATGTGAAGACATGTTTGCCACCTAAATCATTGCTCTTCAATGCAACTATTCTTAGTCCAAGGTTTTATTATATTAACTGTACTTAGACATAAATGCACTGGAATCTTTGCTACAACTCCTTACTGTAAGTTGTACGCACCTCTATCCTTGATGTAAGCAGCGCTTAATAGGATAACCTTGGGACACTCGTTGTAACCTGTACTGCTGCAACATGTTTTGTTGTAAGTAGTACAGTTCCCCCTTAGAGTAAGCCCTCTTCAAGGATTACTCTTGCTGCTACCTGTGCTCTTGTTGTAGCCTACTCTTTATCTGCAATTGCTGCAAGTAGCATTCCCCCTCAACTTTATATCCCATTTCCAAGCTGCAAACTTGATCACTCTCTTTGAATTTTATCATAGCTTGATAATTCCTAGCTCACTTCTCAAAATAGAGAATCTTGTTTCACTACTAGCTTAGTGAATATATCAGCTAGCTGCAAATAAGTATGGATCTTTAATGAAGTGATGTTTTACATCAATGTGCTTTGTTCTTGAGTGGAATACTGAATTGTGAGTTATGGAAATGACACTTGTGTTATCACACATGATTGGAGTCTGTTTCTCTTTAATGTCATAATCTCTTAGTTGTTGTTGTATCCAAAGGATTTGAGTACAACAACTTCTACCAGCAGCATATTCTGCTTCTGCTGTGGAAGTGACTATGGATGTTTGTTTCCTACAAAACTCAGATACTAGCCGATTGCCCAAAAATTGACAAATTCCATTGGTGCTCTTTCTATCCACTCTACAACCAGCAAAGTCTTAATCAGAGTAACCTTTTAGACCAAAGCCTCCTTCTCTTGGATACCATACACCTATATCTTGTATACTCTTAAGATACTTGATGATTCTCTTTGTTGATGCAAGATGAGAATCTTTGGGGTAAGATTGAAATCTTGCACATATTTCTATAGCAAACATGATGTTAGGTCTACTTACAGTGAGATAAATGAGTAATCCTATGATTCTTATGTACTTTGTGACATCAACTTCTTTTCCAGATTCATAATTGTCCAAGTTGATGGATGTAGTCATGGGTACACTCATTGAAGCTTCACTTTCCAGTCTAAACTTTCTGATTAGCTCTTTGGTATACTTGGCTTGATTGATGAAGATTCCACTATCCATCTGCTTGACTTGTAACCCAAGAAAGAAAGTTAATACTCCCATCATACTCATCTCAAACTTTTTCTGCATCAACTTTGAAAAGTTCTCACAAATTTTCTTGTTGGTTAAACCAAGGATAATATCATCAACACATATTTGAACAAGCAAGATGTTTTCACCATCCTGAATTCTGAAGAGAGTCTTTTCCATTATCCCTTTTTTTGAAGCCATCCTCAAGAAGGTATTGAGACAGTTTGTCATACCAGACTCTGCAACCTGTAGACTTTTCTTTCAGCATCATCTTCAAATCCAGGTGGTTGTTCAACATATACTTCTTCTATGAGAAGTTCATTCAAGAAAGCACTCTTGACATCCATTTGATATATATTAAAGTTTTTGTGAGCTACATATGCTAGGAAGATTATGGCTTCAAGTCTTGCAACAAGGGCAAATGTCTTATCAAAATCAATGTCTTCTTCTTGGCAATACCCCTTAGCCATTATTCTTGCTTTATTTCTGACCACAAGAGCTGATTCATCCAGCTTGTTCTTAAAGACTCATTTGGTTCCAATGACACTTTTATGCCCTGGTCTAGGAACAAGCTTCCATACTTAATTTCTTTCAAAGCCATTAAGTTCTTCCTGCATTGCTTGAATCCAGTTGTTGTCTTCAAGTGCTTCTTCAATGTCTTTAGGTTCAACTTGTGAGAAGAAACAAGCAAACATTGTTTCATTTGGAGTTGTTCTTCTGGTCCTTACACCTGCTCTGGGATCTCCTATGATGAGGTCATTGGGATGATCCCTTAGCCAGGTTCTGTCAGAGCTCTGTAAGCTATTGTCTGTCTGCATCCCTATAGGGACTTGATTGCTCTTCTTCTCTTAGGCAACTTCCTCCTTGAGGTTGTTCAGTTCAGCAGTGTCACAGTATAGCTCATCAAATACAACATGTAGTGATTCTTCAATAAGCAGAGTTCTTTTGTTGAATACTCTAAAGACTTTGTTTGTGAAATAGTATCCAAGAAAAACCACTCCATCTGCTATGGCATCAAAGGTTTTCAGGTATTCCTTGTCATTATTCAGTACATAGCACCTGCATCCAAAGATATAGAAGTGTAATACACTTGGAGTGTAGCCATACCACGCTTTGGAGGGAGTCTTGTCTGAATCTTTATTGATTAAGCATTTGTTTTGTGTGTAGCATGCAGTGTTGGTAGCTTCTGCCCAAAATCTTTTTGGCTTAGTTGCTTCTGTAAGCATGGTCCTTGTAGCTTCTTTGAGTGTTCAGTTTTTCCTCTCTATAACTCTATTCTGCTGTAGGGTTCTAGCAGTTGAATATTCATGACCTATTCTATTTTCTGTGCAGAATTTCTCTATTAATTTTTTGGTAAATTCTGTTCCTCTGTCTGATCTGATTTTTACAATATTCAGACTTTTCTCATTCTACACCCTCTTCATGAATTCTGGCAAACTTGTTTGTACTTCTTTCCACTCATGCTCACAGGTTTAACAGGTCCAAACAAGTCCATGTGCAGCAGATCCAAGATTTTGGATGATGATCTCTGCATTTTGTCTTTGAAAAAGACCTTAACCTGTTTTCCCTTCTGACATGCTCCACAAATGCTTTCTTTCTTGTAGGCTACATCAGGTAGACCTCTTATCAATCCTTTTCTAGCTACCTTGTTAATGATTTTGAAGTTCAGGTGGCTCATCCTCTTATGCCATAGCCAACTTTGCTCTGGTGAACCTTTTGCTATAAAGCAGGTTGGTTCTGATGTTGATTCCAGTCTACTAGGTAGACATTTCACTTCCTGGTTCCTATCAGCTTCACTTCTTTAATTGCAATATCCTTTATAAGACATAGGTTTTGTGTGAACTCCACCTTGTTAGATGTTGATGTGGTTATCTCTTTGGTTTTCTCTACTTATTTATTTCATTTGTGTTCTCCCTTCAGGTGGATATCGATGGACAGGTGGATGAGGGCAATTTCGAGCATTGTGACCTGGCTGTCTGCAGTTGTAGCACAGATCTCTAGCTTCTGTGGCATTTTGCTGTTGCTGCATTGGCTGTTGCTGCTGTACATGAGTTTTCTTTCTAATTGACCTCCTTGCATTTCATCGTGCTTCATGAACATCTTGAATTTGTTTAGCAACAGTGTCATATGCTCCCCAGTCTCCTCCTTAAGGTCTGCTATACGTTTAGCATTGGTTGCAACAACTACTTCCTTTGTCATTCTTGTAACAATTGCAGTGACTTTACTGCTACCTTCATACATATCCTTCTTTTTCCTATTGATACCGAACTCGAATGCTTTTAGATCAGAGAAGAGATCAAAGATTTTTATCGACCTTTGGTCCATGGAAACTCTCATGGTCGTTGTATTACTGTCCCATTCGACTGGCGTAGCTCTTAGCACTTTTAGATTTTTCTCTTTCTGTGAGTAGTATTTTCCAAGAGACTCAAGCTCATTCACTATCCTTGTAAATCTTAGATCCAACTGCTCCGGAGTTTCATTAGGTTTCATTCCGAAGAGCTCAAACTTCTGAGTTGCAGTGGATATATTGTTGTTCTTTGTAAGCTCAGTCCCCTTACAAACTTGCTCTAGTTTGTCACAAATCTCCTTAGCCGTTTTGCATGACTTCACCTGCTGAAAGTTTCTCTATCTAAGCTAAGGAATAAGACATTCTTTGCAATGTTATCTAGGCTTGACCTTTTTCTGTCTTCACTGGTCTATTCCTGTATTGGCTTCTCAATATAAGCTTGTGATGGTGACCTTTCCTTTACCTCTACCACTCTGGGTTATTTGTCCTTATTCTTCTCAGCCACCTCTACACTCCTTTCTACCCTTAATACTTCTTCGGTAACGCTTGCAAAGACAGGGTTTGGCTTTGTGATGATAGGTGGCCCTTAAGTGATTACTAGCCACATTTCTTCGTGCATGGCTGCTTAGCCCCTCCTTAGCCCTTAAATGAACCTTTACCATTTCTCCGATTTTGAACTCTATTAAATAGTTCTGATGCAAGTTATCGATACTTGCACCAAACTAGATCCATTGTGTGTTTTGCTTGCGGCAATGATCAGGTGCATTAGCAAAAAAATTAAAGTTTTTGCACAGCGGAATTGGTGGTGATAGAGTTTTAACAAATAAATTAACCTTTTCACTAGGAAGTTAGAAAGTTACAACATGTGTAACACATAAAAATAAACACAAACAAACATCATACAACAAGATATATAAGAAAATGAAAGCTGTAAATTCAGAATGTAAATGCACAAGGGTTTATAGAGGTTCAAAGGTGGTGTAAGCCTTCTACATCCTCTCTTCTCCTACACGAGAAGGAAATCTACTAGGCCAAATGATTTACAGGACTCAATACAAACATGCCTCGCCTAAGGATGCAACGTACTATGAGTCTAACTCCCTTCCTCGGTTTTAGCAATCAAACAGGGACCCACACATGGTATTATCCTACACAAGGATTAAAACACACATCGAGGTATTTTCCTCTCGACTGTGGACACCTAAAACAACCTAAGAACACAACTATAATGGTTAAAGAATAAAAGAAATTCTTCAACCAAAACGAAGCTAAGACTTCAATGGATGTGATAGTTGTTGATAGCTTGCTCCTGGGTTGAGTGAACTGGAAGAATGCTATTTCTTTGTAAGTGCGATTCTTGTTGCAAGCTCTGGAATATGAAAGTAAGAGCTCTTAGCAAGATAAAAATTCTTCAGTCAGTTAGTCTTCAGCTTCACTCTTCCTCTTTATATAGGTGGTGGATTGCACTCGTTGAAGGAATCACATTCCACGTGTCTTTATCTGATTCTTCTCTTGGTCACACAAATCTTGATCTTCAAATCATCCTTGATGATCTCTTGTTAGTTGACTCTTTTATCTTCAAATATCTTTGGGTATAACCTCATTAATGCAAGCTCGTAGGTTGTACGCTATGTCATTTTCTCCATGTTATGACTTCATTAAATGCGGTTGTCCTCTTGTCGCAGAATCTGTAGTTGCTTCAAGGCACAAGTGGTGGCTCTCGTTGGTCCGCACCACTTGTATTTGTCGTTATGCTCAACTGTCATGATAGAACTGCTAGTGACAACTGAAGTCTTGATGTTTCCTCGTATTCTTTGATATTGCAGCAACCTTTTTTGTTTGATCCTTAGTTGATTTTCTGCACATGACTTCAATTGCTGCAACTTATTGGTATCGTTGCATCTTAGGTCGCTGCATGATAAATGCGTAGCTTCAAGGTTGCAGCGTGCAACGTCCTTTCTTCTGGAAATCCTTCTAAGTATAACGCGTTGTAAGCATACTTCTTCATTTTCATGTTGTTTGCAGCATGCAGCTCTTCATTGTAGTAGAAAGTTTCACGAACTCAAAGTTTGCTACTTAGTGAAACGAAAATGGGGTACTCAAAGTTCCTAAAACTTACAACAGGTTTTGTCTCATCAAAATCTAAGCAACCTTCTTTTTAAACCTTCCACCATTTTAGTATGGATTCCTGGTATGATTTTTCAAACTACTGTTGTATCCTGGGATTAATCCATTGGAGCCAAAATTCTTCACCAAAAGCCAATTGTTTTTCCTTCTTCACATTATTGATTAGCTCAATTTGCATTGGTAGCTCTCCTCTTTTTATAAGAACTTCATATTCATTGAGAGCTACTAAGTAGTTGTTGTGTTTTTCGAAGTATCCCAAATACTGAGACCTCTTGAACATGATTATCTCTTCAAAAGTAGGATTTCTTGACCTTGGAAGGGGAATGAATTCGAAGATTTTTAAATTCCACTCAGTAAGTCCTTTGATGGCTTTAAGTCCAGCAAAAAAAAGATTTTTGCTGATGGGGCTTCTCGTGGAGGAAACTTTTGCAAGGCACTATTAACTTGCTGCATTAAGTTTGTTTTATGTTCTCCCACAATACCCAGTCTAATTATCCATCTCTCCTCCTCCAACTTCTTCTCTGCTTCTGTCATTCTTGCAGTAACATATTTTTCATTTTATATCCTCTCAATAGAAGCTTTGGATGTTCTATTCTTCTTTGGAGGTGATTTGCCTCTTCCGCTGCTACCTCGAGTTCTTTTCTGTCCGTTCAGTGCTTCTTCGACATCCTCCTTCTACTTGGATGCAGTGCCCCCTACTGTTTTGCTTGCAGCAGCGCCAACATCACCAGCTCCTTCATCATCATCTCCTTTTTTGTGCTGCTGCGAAGGTGGACTTGATCTCTTTCGCCTCTTGATCAATGGAATCTCATCCTCTGCATCTTTCTTCTCCTCCTCTACATTCTTCTGCTCTGTTGCAGAGGGTGTAGTTGCAGTAGTGACCCCACCCTTAGTAATGTTTGCTTGCAACAACTTTTCAACTTTTCCCCCTTTTTGTCATCATTCTTTCAAGGTGTTGCACGGCGTCCTCGAGTCAGCTTCTTTGCAGCTACTGGTTTATCGCAGAAACCAACTAGCAACTCATGCATCTCTCAAATGACCAACTCTATATTTGACAGCCTATCATCCATACTCTGCATTTTTTTTCCTTGTTTAGAAACATCACTCTGTATTGAGGATAGTAAGAGTGTCGGACATAGTCTTCAGCGACTCCTCTATATTTTCCTGAGAGGTTTCAGTAGCTTGATCAGCTTTGAATCTGGCTACATGCTACTTGTTCCACACATAATTAATCTTGGTAGTGAGGGATTTCGTAAGGTCTTCTAGTGTGTTTGCCATATTCTCCAGTCCATCTTTATATTCACTAGATATATCTAGTATAATGGTTGCAAGAGATATCTTGTGTTCTCGTACAACATCAGTTTGAAGATGAATGACATACAATACCTTCTGGTAGTAGAATGGGAACTTGCGGCTTCAGTTTCTGATTGAGCAGTGAAAGGTACAACTGCTTGCTGCAAATTCTCAGTGTTTCTGGTCTGCTGCAGAGACCCTTTAATTGTTGCCTCCTAGACAGCAGCTGGTTCCATCAAAGTCTTATCTTTGTTCAGCACTTCCTCCAACTTTGTACCTGCATGACATAAAAAGGGTTAATGGGTGCAACATCTTCTTCCTCCAACTGCACCACAAACTCATCAAGATCCACTTCGGATGCAGCTGCACCTTCCTGCTGAGGTGACTCTTGTTGCATCATTTCACTTGTTTCAGCTGCAAGTTCTGTCTTAACAAACTTCTTGCTGCATTCTTCTTTTGCACTTCTGCAGCTGCAGTCTCAACCTTCTTCTGAGGTTCCTCTTGCTGCACTGCTCCATCGTTGCAGCTTGCAGTGAGCACCATCTCGATGGCCGACTCACTGCCTTCTTCGGTTCCTGTAGCAAGCACAATCTCAATTGTCGGCTTGCTGCCTTCATCAATTTTTTCACCTTCTGTTGCAGCTTCAATCTCCTTATGATATTCTTCTGGCATGCACATCTCCTTCAGCAGTTTCCTCTACTGTGAGTACTGTTTAAACAGCCTCCTCACTGCGCTTCTCTTGACTAAGTACTATTTCAACAGCCTCCATAGCAAGGTCTTCTACTCCATTAAACTCCATCTAAGCTACTCTCTCTAGAATCTCCAGGTTTTTTGCAGCAACACTTGAAGATAGCACTAAATTCTCAACCCTTTGTACGGAGATCTGTAGTAGCCTCAATTAACTCTATTGCAATTGGTTCACTTGCAGCAGACAATAATACAACCTCTGCCAGTACTGGGAGTCCTGCCTTGGCAACTTTCTCTTCGTTACATCATCAACCATTTCTTCATCGTCACCAAGAAGATCAGCAATGACATCTTTGATTATGTTTGATGGCTCCTACTCTGTTGCTGAATCTTCTTGGTGAATTGGTGAGTCTTCATAATCGACTAGCTGCTCTTTCTCGTTGATATGCCTTAGGTCAATGATGTTTGGAAGATCAGATATCACTGCTTCAAAGCTAGAAGAACTACCCTTAGCTCCAAAAGATTCTGTACCAGGTTGCAGTGACCTGAGAGGGTCCTCATTCTCCTATCTTTTCAGCTCAACTCCAGAGCGACCTGTAGCTACAACTCTTCCTTCATCTCCATTGCTGCATCTATTGCATCCATCTAGATCATCCCTTTGCCTTTTGACATTTTTGCCTTTGCAACTGTCGTTAAGGCCTTCTCAATTGCTTCATCAACAGGTACTGGGGTTGATTGCTCCTTAGCCTGCTTTGCTCCTTAGCCTGCTTGTTGCTGCGTTCTTCTTCTTCAGCTCGTCAAGGAAGGATTTGAGCTCCGCAACCCTCTGATCCATGTCGTTGGAAGGGAAATTTGAGATGAGTAGATGTTGAATGTTGCTTATGCAAGCCTAGAGAAGAGCGATTTCTTCAATCTCTGTCTAGTTCACCCAGTCTTACAACATCCAGCTCTCTTTGAAGCACATTTCCTTCCAGACTGTGAACCCCTTGACCATCAGTTCATTGAACTACTCCGGGTCCATTTAGAGAGTTCTCTTCAAGATGACCTTTCTGATCTTTCTTGCAGCGGTCTTCCTATTAGCATTTGTCTTCCTTTGTTTCTTCAGTAAGACTGCTGCAACCTGCTTAGCATTGGCCTTCTGTCTTTGCTTAAGCTCTCGTTGTAAGCTCCTTCCCATATTCTTCACCAGATCACTATTTAATAGCCTCCACTTCACTCTTCGGCGAGGGATGAATAAGTGTTCTGCAGCAGGGGCATTGGTAGGTCCAGCTTCTTTTGCTGCAACCTCCGCTGCTTCAATATCATTTTCTAAAGGTTCAGCTTCTCCTACTACAACCTTCATTGCTTCAAGGTCATCTTTTTTCTCTAGATCCTCTCCTACTTCACGATCCTTCTCTTTCTCATCATCAGATTCAGCAATCTCGATGGGAGTTGCAACATCTCCAACCTTTCAAAACTACTATTATAGGAACTGCTTCCACGTCTACACTATTTCCCTCTTGGGTGGGACTGCTGCATTTGCTACTTGCAGCAGATGATTCATTGTTTGCAGCAGGTGTAGGAAGTTTGAGTTCAGCATTAGCTTTCTTAATTAGCTCGCTTGCAGCCATCTTCATCCGTCCACCCCTCTTGGCAGAACCCTCTCATTCTCTTTTCTACACGGGTTTCTCAGCCTTCTCTATCTTTTTCACCTCCTGTGCTGCAACCTTCACCATCTTCTTCTTATGTTGTATTGTAGCAGTTTTCCCGGTCTTCTCTTCTTCGGCTGCACCTTCTTACCCTTCTTCTTCTCCCCATGGAATTTTACGGCAGGAATGGGGATAAGATCAATGAGTTAAATCCCCATATGGTGAATTATTACGCTGATAGCAATCTCATAACTTATACAAGCAGTGGGCTTCTCCACGTCCTCCCATATCCTTATACGGATAAATATGCTACAGTTAACCTCTGCATGGTTCATGATTTCTGACATCAATTTGAATCGGAGGTCTGTGCACTAGTTATAGTAGCCCAACCTCCCTTCGATAATATAAGTACAGATGTCATGCAGCAGTGAGTACTCTCGCTTGAAGCTCTTCTTCAAGGTACTCTATTTCAGTTCTCCGTTGGTTTCTCCGGTTAAGCGGTCTTCCACATGGCTTGAGCCAGTTCATCCTAATACAAACTCAACTATTTGGGGCTCAAACTAGTTGCAGAAATATTGAACGTTTCTACAATGGTTGCTGCACTAAGTTCCATTTCAGTGCCTGCATAATCTACAGAGAAGATGATGCTCTTCCTAGATTCACTCATTCGATCAGATGAGTAGAACTTCTTTACTGATTCAACAGTGAAACCACATTTCCAATCTACTAGGAAAGCCAGAATGTTATTTTTATTAGACTATCCAGTAAAACTTTCAGTTCGACTTTATCAAAGGTTTCTTCATTTTAAATCCCAACCAGGTCAATAAGACCATCTTTGATAACAATGGTTTCCAATCCAGCCATTTCAGAGAGAACTTTTGTAGAAAAAGAGCTTGAGAATTTTTAGAACTTAGGGTTTTAAAAAAGTTGCAGAAAATAGAGTGTTTGAGTGATGATCAGGGTTGAAGAGGATGAACAGTTTTGATCAAACCCCTTTGAATGTGAACCGTTTGGGTCGTTCAGATCTGATCTGGGTGTAGACTTGTCCACGATCTGATGGTTCTCTTTAAAAATGCGAAAGGGTTAATTTGCAATTGCACTTGTATTATCACACATGATTGGAGTTTACTTTTCTTAAATGTCATAATCTCATAGTTGTTGTTGTATCCATATAATTTGTGCACAACAACTTCTAGCAGCAATATGTTCTGCTTCTGTAGTAGAAGTGACTATAGATATTTGTTTTCTGTAAAACCATGATACTAGTCGATTGCCCAAGAATTGGCAAGTTCCAATTGTGTTCTTCTTATCCACTTTACAACTAGTAAAGTCTAAATCAGAGTATCTTTTAGATCAAAACCTCATTCCTTTGGATACCATAGACCTATATCTTGAGTACTCCTTTTTGTTGTTGCAAGATGTGATTCCTTAGGACATGATTGAAATATTGCACATACACCTTCAACAAACATGATGTCTGGTCTACTTACAATGAGATAAAAGATTGATCCAATGATTCTTCTGTACTTTGTGACTATCAAAATCTTTTCCAAATTTATCTTTGTCCAAGCTGATGGATATAGCCATAGGTATACTTACTGAAGCTCCTCCTTCCAGTCCAAACCTTTTGATAAGTTCTTTGGTGTACTTGACTTAGTTGATGAAGATTCCAGATTTCATCTTCTTGACTTGTAACCCTATAAAGAAACTTAATTATCCGATCATGCTCATCTCAAACTTCTTCTTCATGAGGCTGGAAAACTTTTCACATAGCTGCTTGTTTGTTGAACCAAAGATAATAGCATCAACATATATTTGAACAAGAAAGATGCTCTTCATGAGTGTCTTGTCCAATGTCCCTTTTCTGAAATCATTTTCAAGAAGGTATTGAGACAGTGTATCATACCAAGCTCTGGGAGCTTATTTTAGTTCATACAGGGCCTTTTGCAACCTGTAGACTTTTCTTTCTACATCATCTTCAAATCCAAGTGGTTCTTCAACATATAATTCTTCAGAAAGAAGTTCATTTAAGAAAGCATTCTTGACGTCCATTTGATTTAAAGTTCATGTGAGCTGCATATGCTAGGAAGATTCTGATTGCTTCAAGTCTTGCAACAGGGGCAAATGTCTCATCAAAATCAACAACTTCATCTGTTTTGGCATCAAAGGTCTTAAGATATTCTTTCCATTGTTCAGTACATTGCAACTGCATCCAATAATGTGGAAGAATGATGCACTGGGAGTGTATCCATACCATATTTCATAGGGGGTTTTATTCTGTTCTTTGTTAATTAAGCATCTATTCTGTGTATAACATGTCGTGTTGGTAGTCTCAGGCCAAAATCTCTTAGGCATTGTAGCTTCTACAAGCATGGTTCTTGCAGCTTCCTTCAAGATTTTGTTTATTCTCTCTGTTACATCGTTCTGTTGGGGTGTTCTTGCATTTGAGTATTCATGGCATATCTCATTCTTAGAACAATATTTTTCAATGAAGTTGTTGGTAAACTCAGTTCCTCTGTGTGATCTTATTTTTACAATGTTCAGACTCTTCATTCTGCACTCTCTTCATGAATTCTGGCAGTCTTGTTTGTATTTTTGACTTCTTGGCAAGAAAGATTGTCCAACAAAACCTTGGGTAGTCATCAACATTTACTAGAGAGTATTTTTTTCCACTCATGATCACAGGGTTAATAGGTCCAAAGAGATCCATATGCAGTAAATCAAAGATTTTTGTAGATGATCTCCGTGTCTTTTCTTAATTTGAAAGATACTTTGACCTACTTCCCTTTTTGACAAGTCCATGAATGTTTTCTTTCTTGTAGGTTACATCTGGTAGTCCTCTTATCAGTCCTTTCCATGATAGCTTGTTCATTCTCTTGAAGTTCAAGTGGTTATTCTTTAGTGTCATAGTTAGCTCTGTTAAGCAGAACATTTGGTAATGAAGAATGTTGACTTTGATATAGATTCCCAGTCACAGAATTTCACCATATGTCTTTTGTCACATAATTGACTAATGCTTGGCAAGTTGTATTTCAGCCCCTTTATATATGACACATCATTAATTTGTACACTTCCTCTGATGATACTTCCTGTACCCAAAGTGCTTTCTATTGAATCATGTCGAAACACCATCTTTGGTCCTTTGCATTATTGGAAGTTCTTCAGTGAAAGTTTGTTGTTAGTTATGTATCTTGAGAAACCATTGATATATACCATAAGTCTTTGTTGCTGCCTAACAACTGTACCTACATGATGTTCATTCAAATTTAGGTACTCATACATGTACGAGTTCTTGGGCGTTAGAGGTTTTTGTGATCCAATTCTTCTATGCAACATTATTTTGCTTTGTGTTGCATTGGTCCCTGTTTTTCTCACTGATTCCTTTGCATTTTCCTTTGGTAACAGAAATTTGTCAATGAATTACCAATCCTCTTGTTATACATCCCTTCCACGATTCTTTTCTTTTTTCAATCCTATTAGAGGACTTGATTTGTGTGGCCTCTTAGTTTGCTGTAACTTATAGGGTTGCTGCTTTTGGTTACTGCTCAAATCATCAATGATAACTTCATCAAGGAATAGAGTATCACTCTTAAAAAATTTAGGGCCATCAATGAACTTTTCCTTATTTGAATCTTCAGATTCACTATACCCAAGTCCAAATCTAGCTTCTAAGGTTTTTTGTTGACTAAAGAAATCTCTTATCTCTTAGAAGCTTTCCTGAATAGGTTTATAATGGATTTGAGATTGATTATATCCAATTCAAGCACTCTAACTTTATTCTTCAGATCAATAGATTCTATTGACACCTTGTTACTGAATTCTTTTAATGCTTCATAACCATATTTACATTCATCTAGTTTCAGGAGCTCTTATTTTTTGAATGACATTCTCTTTCTTAAGTTCTTCATTTTTGGTGTTTAATTTTTCAAAATCATTTAAAAGATGTCTAACAAATCTATCTAATTTCACATCATCATACTTAAAAGATTTAAGTTCAAAAATTTCATGTTCATCTTCATTGTCCTCATCTAATTTTGCTATAAGACAGATCATGGCTTCATCATCAGATGAGAAGTCTTCTAAGTCTTATTTTGAGGATGATTTCTCTTTTCCCTCAACAGTTGATGTGTCAGCTCCTCTTACTTTCTCAGCTTCAACAAGCAAAACTTTAAGCCTTTGTTTTTCATGTAAGAACAGTTGGATGAGGAAAGTTTCTAGCATAATGTCTAGGTTTTCTGCAGTTGTAGCATAGATTATTTGATTCTGCTACATTCTGAGTTTACTGCACTGGTTGTTGCTGCATGGGAGTTTTTTTTCCTAAACTGACCTCATTAGCAACAGAACCATATCCTCATTAGCTCCCTCTCTTGGGTCAGCTGCATGTACAGCGTCGTTGCATCAACTGCTTCTTTGACTGTTCTTCCAGCAAGTGCAGTAACTTTACCTCTCCCTTCATTTGAGTCTTTTTTCCTTCTATTAATATCAAACTCAAATGTCTTAATATTAGAAAAGAGAACAATTGTGCTCATTGATTTTAAGTTCATGGATACCCTCATTGCAGTGGTCATACTATCCTATTCAACGAGCAAGGCTCTGAGCACTTTCAAATTTTTTTCCTTTAGTGAATAGTGTTTTCCGAGATTCTAGCTCATTCACAATTCCTGTGAGCCTAAATATAGTTGTTCACGCATCTCATCTAGTTTCATTTCAAACAACTCAAACTTTTGAGTTGTTGTTTATATCTTGTTGTCTTTGGTGAGTTCATTACACTAGAAGACTTGCTCCAACTTGTCCCACATTTCTTTTGCAGTTTTGCATGATTTCACTTTACTGAATGTGTCTTTGTCTAAAGTGAGAAATAATGCATTTTTCACGATATTGTCCAAGTTGGATCTCCTTTGGTCTTCATTGGGTCCACTCTTGTCTAGGTTTTTAAATATATGGCCAGACTTGTGCCTTTTCTTCTTCGGCAGTTTTTTCTTCGTTTTCAAGTTTCTCTGCTTGCTTCTCTTCCTGCTTCTTCTGTTGTTCTATAAAAGATTGGGTTTGTCTTTGTGATGATAGGTGGTCCTTCAGTGATCATATGTCACATTTCATCGTGCATTGCTGATAAGTGTGTCTACATTCTGATTTTCAAATCATCATACTCTTCAATGAAAAACACATGTAACTTAGCATGATTTGGATCCATGATTATAAAGCAAAAAAAAAGTAAATAATGCAAATGCAACAAGAAAAGAGATAAACAAAAGGGTGGATCTGGATAGACAACTAGACAAATTGATTTTTAACCTAACTTGCTCTGATACCACTTTTTCATCCCAAGTGATAGAAGGTTTAAGCAAAGATAAGCACATAGACATAAAAGCCATAAAGGTATCCACGCAACAAGATAGATTTATCAAAAGCTGTAAGTGCATAAACATAAAACACACTAAGCTTTTATAGAGGTTCGAATGTGGTGTAATCCTTCTACATCCTCTCTTCTGTTTCCCAAGAAGAATTCTACTAGACTATTTTTGTTTTACAGGATTTCTACCATACAAACTTTGCCTAAGAAAACACGGCTACTAAGACTCTTACTCCCACACAGGTTTCAGCAGTGAGATGGGTAAACCCACACAGGGTATTATTCTTTTCAGGACTAAACACACAACAAGGAAAAACTCATCTCAACTGTGGACACCTTAAAACAACCTAAGCACACAACCTAAAATGGTTAAAGAAATAAAAGATTTTCCCCAACTGTGTTGAAGCTAAGTCTTAAGAAGATTTGCTTCATGGTTGAGTGAACTGAAAATACTTTGAACTTTGTAAGCTCTAGAATTGTTGTAAGCTCGAGAGAGTTTGTTTGCAAAAGTAGATTCTCATTTAGTTCTTCAATCTTCGCTCTTCCTCTATTTATAGATGTAGGAATGTGTTAGTTGGAGGTACACATTTCCATGATGTCGTTTTCCTTGTCTTCTCTTTGTCGCACCAATTTGATCTTTAAATTGTCCTTACTTTGATCTCCTTGGTCGACTCCTTGATCTCCTTGAACTTTTCGGGTACATCCATTAAATGTACACCTTTAGTGGCATGCTAGATTTTTGTCCTCATAGTGCAGTTTTATTAAATGCGGCTATCCTCTATCGCACCTTTAATAGTCGTACTAGGCGCAGGTGATGGCTTCTCATTGGTCTACTGTTCCTTGAATTTGTCGCTTTACTTAACGGCTTGAGTTGAACTGTAGTGACAACTAAAGTTAATGTTTCCTCAGATTCATTAGACATGTCGCACCATTTCTGACGATCCTTTGTTGATCTTCTGCATGTTAACTTCAGTTGCTGCAACTTATTGATTATACTGCATTAAGCCAGCTAATGCATCTAAAATCTTCGCAGCTTCCAGCTTGCATGCATCGTACTTCTTCCGAAAATTCTTCTAAGTATTGCGTGCTGTAAGCAGACTTCTTCCGATCAGTTACTTACAGTGTGCAATAATCTTTGCTGTAGAAGATTTCACAATAAGCTAAGTACACTACTTATTACAGAAATTGGGTACTCTAAAAGGCTGGCGAATACAATAGTTTTATCTCATCAAAATTTAACTAACTTTTTCTTACAGTTTATAGTATAAAGTATTATATATTTACCTTTTAAAGTATTAATGCTAATAGTATAAGGTATTACATATGTAGCTTTTGGGTATTACATATTTACCTTTAATGTAATAATGTTTATAATATAAGATATTATAGTTATATATTTTTAAGGTATTAGTTACATACTCATAAGGTTTTAGTTGATTATTCAATGAAAGATATTAGTTGCAATACTCTTACGTTATAAGTTGTATACTCTTAATGTAACAATGTACCGTAGTGTAAGTTTAAAATTCTAAATTTTCAAATACACGATTTTTAACATGTCCGTACCCAAAATTTCTACAAATTCATATTACTCAATCAGATTCAATAAATTCATATTATCAATCAATAACCATCAAATTGAAATCTTAAAAACCACAAATGATGTAAATTAAATTTACCTGACTTCGTTCATGATTGTTTTCTCTTATAGTCAAACTGTAATCTAAAATCGCAAATATAAAATGTTAATTCAAAGAATAAAGATGATAAAAGATAGAGAAGAAGAAAAAGAAAAATAAGAAGAAGAAGAATAAGAAACAACAACTAGGGCATAACGCATCCATCACATGAAGAAAAAGAGAGAGAAAAATATAAAGAATAAAGAAAATAATATATTGATACATGGTAGGCCAGGTTGGGTTAAGGGTACGGATCCTATGATTTGTATCCTTGATGTACATAAATCATTCTTTTATAAAATACAGACGATCTGTACCTCTAATATACATAAATCAATGTTTTACTAAAATATAGACGAACCCCATTAAACATCAACATGTGTATGGATTGTGCAATACACATACTGTGTGTAGGTGGTGTGTGATTTATATTGATGTGTACATTTAATAAATGACAAAGTTTTGGGCGAGACAATTGATCTTGTTTTGTGAGATGAATCCTATCAGGTCAAACATAAAAAATATGTAATACTTTTATATGTTTTTTATAATATTTTTTATATATTAGGTAATATTTTCGTATTATATAATGCATTTTGGATTTGGTCAAATTATAAGAAAATAGGTAATATTTTTATGTGTGTTAGGTAACATTTTTCAGTATATCGAGTAATACTTTTTATATTAATCTGAGATGACCCGATTGGGTCGAGTCGGGTCTCAGCAAAAACATGGATTTAGAGCTCCCATGTGCTCTTCTTTATCATGCGCGAATTATGTAACATTTGATATTTTGTGTGTTAGGTAATACTTTTCTGTATCAGGTAATACTTTTGATATTATATATATATATATATATATATCCATAATATCATACAAAACTATTAATCGATATATACATATATATTATCTAATATAGATAAAAGTGTTACATATTTTTTTACAGTTGACCCGACCTCTTTTGTGAAATGAGATCTATGAACGGTGTGAGAGAAGACTCAATCTTATCAAATTATTTTATTTCAAAACAAATATCAGAATATAACTATGTGTCAAACTCTGCTATAACCGGAAAGATTCGAGTGTCGGTCCACTAGTATATATTTTCTATTTGAAGCACTACAATGAAAACCTATCTTACTTCCATATTAAGCTAAGCACAAGTGAGTAGCTACTCATACAATCTATTTTGAGGTCCAAAATCAATGATTGGACCTTTAGATATGACATTTCTCACTTCTTTTATGAGGTGTGATAATCTCCTTTTAAGTGGCCAATCCTACCATCTCAAGTTCTATCTATATATACTCGCAAATCATGAAGATTCTGTCCCATTATAGATTGAAGAAATATATCAAAACATTATGGAAAAGTATAAGTGGAATATTGAAAAATATCAATAAATACACTACTAGAAAACAATCAAATTCCAACAGAAATTCCAATGGAAATAATAACCGTTGGAATTTCCAACAGAATTTCCAACGGAATTCATTCCGTTGGAAATTCCGTTGGAATTTTTATAATTTCCAATAGAATTTCCAACGGAATTTCTAACGGAATTCAACGCCGTTGGAAATTCCGTTGGAATAATGTTGGAATTTTTTTTGTGATTATATATTCCAACGGAAAAGTACCGTTGGAATGTTCCGTTGGAATCGTTTTTCCGTTGGAATTTCCGTCGGAATTTAAATTCCAACGCCCCTTTTTCCGACGGTCCACTTCCGTTGGAATGAAGAATTCCAACAGAATTTTACAAAATTCCAACGATATTTCACAAAATTCCAAATGGAATTGTTCCGATGGAATTTGAGTGATTTCTAGTAGTGATATCTATGGAATATCGAAAAATATATAACAAATATCAATTTTGGTAAAACAAATTGTAAAATGTAAAGAATGAAAGAGGACAAATCATCTTATTCATTTGAAGTCCTCGTGCACTGTGATGCAATTCGGCGGCCGGTCAACCGATCCGCGCACTTTATTTAATTTTTATTAATTTTTAAGTGTTACTTATGTTATAGCAGTGACTTTAAATAAGTGTCTTAGTATAAATGTAATGACGTTATATACTCTATGATACAAACCATTATTATATACAACTGATGAATTTCACAAATTATGTTTGTCAAAATATGTCCATCTATTACGTAGATGAAATTTAAGTTGAGTATATGTATTAAAGATAGTTACACATACTCTAAAAAAGATCATGTCCAATTTCCCCCTTTTTTCACATAATTTCAATCATTATTCTCAAATTTGTACATATTTGTATCACATGTTATATGTCTCATGATATATTTAAAGTGTAGATCAAAGATACTATATGTTTATCAAAACACAAAACTTTAATGAGTCACACTGTATACAATTTAGATATTGATCGAATATACATAAATATACAGTGTTGATAAAAGAGGATGATTTTGTGAAGTTTTAGAATGTTTAAAATTTTTAAATCTTTATGATATTTCCTTACAATTTTGAAAAAAAAAAAAAAAAAGAGATATGATATCAATATTGTTGACTTCCCAATATAAATTGTTTGGAAATTAAGAAATATCAAAAAATAATTTGATGAAATAATATATATCGTAAAAGTATATCATCTTTTAAGGAAATAAACAGTATATTATAAAAAAATATGTTATGAATAATCCCACTTTTTTAAGAAACTAATGTATTTTAATATCTCGATAATATTATAATTTATACATGATAATTGTAACAAACATTTATCTTATTTATTTTGATCGATTGATCTTCCAACACGCTAGTTTCAACAATTTATTTAATTACCATGAATGTATCAATTTGTCATTAATAATCTAAGTTAGTAAAACAGTTTTATAATTTATTTCCTAGATCTTATATTAAAGTTTTAATATAGTTTCCTTCATTTTTTCTACCTAATTTTTTTTTTTTCAGTTTCAACAATATGTCCATAAAACTAAGGTATCTATATTTTTACTCATATAGATATTTATCCTAAAATAGATCCATGTCTGGTTTTTGCAAGACCAACTCTGATCCTAATACAGAAATTCATGATGTCTCATTTTTACAAGAACAACATCAACACAAGCATATGAATTGTGGTAGATTTCTTTTTTTCCGCTATTTAAATTCAAATATTTGAATGCTATATCAATGTAAAATGTTTGCATAAGTTTAGTATAAAGCAATAAAAATCTCGAATAATACATAAATAAAATTACAAAAAATGTAGAGGATATCTTACCTATTTGTTCAAGATGATTTATTGGGTACGATCATCGCATTGTGCGACGGTTGGATTGGATTGGATTATAACAATAATTGACATACTCAAAATTTTTGATTAATTTGAGAAGTTGTAATCTAATAAGTAATAACTTTATCATGGTCAACATCAGACAATACTGTTATAATTTTGATAATTGAAATTTTTGTGTGTATCGAATAATATTTTTATAATCATCATCTAATACTTTTGAGAAACTATAATTTTGACAAATAATACTATA